>CM067080.1:2530000-2832500 GCA_033980235.1 Diadema setosum
TCCACAGGTGTTCTGTTGTAAACGCGGTGCGCTTAGTATTTATTCAAGGCGGCGAAGGG
Source organism: Diadema setosum (assembly GCA_033980235.1). Classification (NCBI taxonomy): domain Eukaryota; kingdom Metazoa; phylum Echinodermata; class Echinoidea; order Diadematoida; family Diadematidae; genus Diadema; species Diadema setosum. The sequence goes on from CM067080.1 coordinate 2,530,060, forward strand.
AATATCCAAAGGGTGATGCTGTCCAGAGCTAAACGCGGTGCGTTTAGTCTTTATTCAAGACGGCGAAGGGAATATCCAAAGCCTATGATACAGTGTATATCCCTTTATCTAAAAAAAAAAAAAAAAAAAAAAAAAGCAATTCCTCGTGGATTTTGCCGTATTTTTGATTATTCATCATTTTCCGGTGAAACGCTGAGGTGAAAACACTAATGCCACGCCAATGTAGCTTTATTTCCATCAAACAATGAACCGGTACACTACAATACGTAATAATAAATACTATTGTAAAGGAGCAGAGTGATTTTTGTTTAAAACTGATGTATTTGTTGAGAGGGTAGTATAAAAACAGTATATCAATTCCTTTTATTAGTAAGTTTAGATATGATAACGGTACATTGTTTTTTTTTTTTGCAGTGTTTACCAGAACTGATATTGTTGTTAATCAGACAAACACACACACACACACACACACACACACACACACACACACAGACACGGAAACAATTGTCACACAATTAGTCCATGAGCCAAGACCCGAAAAATGGGTTACTGGTACCACCTGAGGTGGCAAGTTCTAGTTGTGCATTTTGAAATGGCATATATCTAAGGAATATTATTTTGCTATAAAAGTATAATAGCATTTCCAGAGTAGTAGCTTAGTCATAGATTTCAGCCATCAACCCGACCAATGCCAAATATTTTTGACGCTCTTTGACCAAAGACAGGCAGAGTGTGACCTTTGAAAATTTCCACTAGGAATTGTTTTTTTTTTTTGTTGTTGTTTTTGTTTTGTTTTTTTTGCTTTTAGATAAAGGGATATACACTGTATCATTAACTTTGCCGTCTTGAATAAAGACTAAGCGCTGTGGACATCATAACCCTTGGATATTCCCTTCGCTGCCTTGAATAAAGACTAAGCGCACCGCGTTTACAACAGAACACCTGTGGACATACAGAAGACAGTGCTCTTCTTTCTATAGCGGTTACATGTAGTTTCTATTCAGAAGTAAAGGGATATAACAGCGAAACCAAACGGGTTAAAAATTCATTTATTAGGACTAAGCTACTCATTTGGAAATGCTATCATAGCTTGATAAGCATATCTATGCCCGACAATCAAAATGACACCAAAAAGGTTTTGCCACCTCAGATGGTACCAATATCTGGCCTGGCCCATGGACTAAGGGAGGTGTTACAGAGATGGAGAGGCAACTCTTCGTAATTCATGCAAACACATGTTTGGGATCAAGGCGTTACAATGGAATGTCTAGCATTCCACTATGCTTCAAAGTCATGCTCGCCACCGCTCTAGTTGCAAGACGAAGTTCGGAGACGAAGAACGCATTTCACCTTTCGTTGAATTACAAGCTTTATTTCACCGTAAAATTTTTAATGAAATACTCGAATTGATTTAGAATAGTCAATAAGAAAGAATTCAATATTATAAACATGTATTTCTAGTTTCTTCGTAATGCGCAAATCGTAATGAAATGAAAATTAGGCCCTCATAAAAACCTAATTTTCTATAATGCGCACATTTCCGCATGTTAGTTTTCTATCTTTTAATTTTGGATATTTTTGATCTTTCAAATAAAGTACTCCGCTAAAGCGTGTTCCAGCGTGCTTTTAAACTATTTGCTGTTAAAATTGTCAGTTTTACACTGCATTTTGATTCGCTGCTCCAATTCAAGGTACACAATTTCATTGTTGCCATCACATTGAAAGAGAGAGCGAATTGCAGTAGGGGTAAGTATTTCTAGATGTGAGGGCGCTACTCCCGATTATTGATGCTCTCTTTTCTCAAAGCACATGGGCAACACCTGGGCCCTGTTGCATAAAACCCTTACCGCTGAACTTACCGCTCCTTTCTAGCGGTAATTCTTCAAATTAGCGGTAAATTTTATAATCCTTGATGCTGATTGGCTGTGACGCATAATTTTGACGGTAGTTACCATTGAAATTCAACGGTAAGTTTTATGCAACGGGCCCCTGTAGTTGAACGCATAACTTCTCGGCGGTGCCGCGCATGACTTCAAAGGAGAGCAGTAGTTGTCTCTCCTTCTCTAGCGCCTCCCTGCAAAGACAGAGACTCTAACCCAAAGTACCTTCTGATCTGGAGATTCTCCCGCCTGAACCCCTAGCAAACGGGAGACTCAAAGTTGATGTGTGCGAAGCGCGAAATTCCCAGGGTTCTAGATGCTCTCTGGTGTTATCTAAGGCTTATTTTTTCAACATACGATAGAAATATGTAAGAGATCCTTTCCAACGGGAGACAAAGAGCCAGGGCGGGAGAAATTAAATCTCAAACGGGAGAACGGGAGATTTTGCAAAAATGGGTTTTCGGCGGGAGATCTCCCGTCGAAAACGGGAGAGTTGGAGTCTCTGCAAAGAGCGAGTAGGCTGCTGTACTAAACTAAAGCAACCCTCGACGAGCATTGCCCTCAATCCATGAGAACGTTGATAAGTTTGGATAACTTAGGCGTGGTTTGGCTTTCGTTATCTTTCATGACGTCGTTATGAATTTGCTTGTATCGAAATACACGAGAAACTGCTTGTGTTTGCCAAGATTACGGGCATATTATGTCCGATGTTTCCACGATGCTGGGAAAGGTCTACGGGAGGATCATCTATCTACACCAGACTTTCGGCTGCCTGTGCTGGTGAGAGTAGGGCCAATCGCCACCGCTGTTTTCACGAGACAATCCTGTCGCATGATTTATTTATTGCTGTTCGGTACTTCATTACATTTATATTTCAACGAAAAGTAAGCTTGCACTGTGGTAAACAGTTAACAAAATTAGATTTATCCAATTCATTTATGATCAATATTGTTGATGTAAATCTAGGTGATATCCGTCTATATATTATTTTAATGCATATCATCCCATAAGAGTAAATAAAAGTGCACAAGACAGTGCATGCACACTCATCACTCACAACACACACACACACACACACACACACACACACACACACACAAACACACACATATACGTATACACGAACATTCACATGCACACAGGTATTTATTCATTAACATAATATATCATTCCTCGTTAGATCTGCTTTTACTCGATTGATGCATGCTTTCTTAGTGTAACAAAGTACGCCATGTGCTGTCAAAATTTGCCCCAACGTTGGGTGAAGTTATTACAAATTTCATGTGTATTGATTCCGCAATTATTAGCAGTTCATGCGTTTGCCTATTAGCTACCAAGTACCAAGGCTTTTTGCTGCTTCCAACTGATAGAAAGTAGGATTTATTCTCATAGAGAAAATGAAATGAATTTGTTTGTTTTTGTTTGTTTAATATAGAACTCAAAAAGTAAAATTTGTAGCAACAACACCTGGGTCCCACTTCATGAAACTTGTTATCAGTAACACCTGCCACATTTCTATGACAAATTTGCTCTCAGCCAATCAGGTGCAAGGATTTCGCTATAGCTTATAACAACTATAGTAACTTGCTATTGATAACAAGTTTTATGGAACGGGGCCCTGATCTCCCCTATAAAAGGTTGTTAATGTTGCTTTAAACTGCTCCTTTCTCGATGCTTTTAATTTTTGTCACAGTCATACTCACCCAGCTGGTGGGAATTTAAACGTTTCCACAATTTAAACATTTCAACAATGGACCATGGATACATTAAAGAAAAAGGACTAAATTTTAGTTATTCCAAAAGCATAAGAACTTGCATGTACGTTTAACTATTTGATATGTCTACATGACACCCTGCAGATGTACAGAAATATCTTATTACATGATTTCATGAATGTGATTACCTGGAGTAAGTATAAAAGAAGGCATAAGTATAATACATAATGTATAAATATGTATATAATGTATGTATGTATAACATGTATGCATGTACGTGTGTGATGTATGTATGTATATGTATGTGTACATATATCATACACACAAACACATTTTCATAAATATATATATATATATATATATACATGTATATATACATATATCATACTTTTATACATAAATATTTGGTGCTGACATAGAACTCATGATGGAGGGGGGGGGGGGTCCGTATCAGTGACAAATATCGTGAAGTCTATAACACACAATGAATGTAGATCTACGGAACACGTACATAATAGTTGCATCCCAGAGAATTTGCTGAGAGCGTGGGAGTTGCATCTGCCCGGGTGTCGTGACTCAAGTGACAGATTCCGGCGACAAATGTGAGAGACTGGCAGCTGTCGTCATGGAAACACACCATGAAACATGCCAGCGGAGATACATCTGGGAGTGACGCGTATGGTTGGTTTAACCAACAGTGGTTTGACGTCAGCGTCCTATTGGTGGATCCGGCTACGCGAAACAACTTTGACCGACGCTCCTCCGGGGTAAAGTTGGAGAAACTAGCGATGGGTGGGGTCAGAAATGTATCCTCTCCGCTTCCACTTTCACCGCTTCCAGACCACCAATAACCTGAATCCCATCCACCGCTATCAATCGAGCCACCGCTACCCTCTCCACTGCCACTACCCATGAACGCATCACCGGAATCATCGCCGCTGTCAAGCCAGGGGGTCCCGACGTCGTCGCCGCTACCACTCCTTTCACTAAGAATTTCAGTCGCATAAGTGGTCCCAACACTGCTATGGCTGGAGTCTCCTCCTGCGTAAACTGCGGGAGGTATGAGAGCTTCTCCCCCTGGAATTGAAAAAAGATAAATAAACGATTTCGCATTTATCTGAAGATGTTCCATATCTGCTAAACCTCCCCATTCAAATCGCTGTGATTGATTCTAAAGATTGTAATTAGTGTTGTCAGAAGAACTATAATCCGAAGACTAATACACTGCCAAAATAATGGAATGATATGGCGCAGATAATCTGACAGATTGAAAAGCGCCAATAAAAATCATCATCAACAGCAGCGACAACATAAAAAAAATAAAGCATTCGTCACTTACGTTCGCAGAGTACGGACAGATTCCAATGACAGGAGACTTCACTGATACCTGCAGATGATGTGTTCACCACGGGATCTCTTTCCCGTAACATCAAACACTCATTGCTGTCACTTGATGGTGCCGACATCCACCAATCTGTGAGCACAGAAACACATTTAAACCAGCACGCTTCAAATTAGCGAGAACATGTACAGCATTTTCATATACGCACTTTTTTAAGGGGGCGGGGAGGGGGTGGGGGTTCTTCACCTTTCTTGTTAATTGCATAATTATATATTTATAATTTTCATTTCATATTGTATATTGTGATGTCAATTTATTTATCTTCTGCACAAAATTCATGATTACATATTTTTGTTGGAGGTGGAAAATATCTGAATGAATGAATGAATGAATGAAGACCTGTTGATTTATTTTATATACACATCTATTTGACATTTATCTTCTGCACAAAATTCATGATTACATATTTTTGTTGGAGGTGGAAAATATTTGAATGAATGAATGAATGAATGAAGACCTGTTGATTTATTTTATATACGCTTCAATTTGACACATTATTTGATATCTTTTTTTAACTTTATAAATACGATACATGAACGTAATAGCCTGTATGATGCTTTTGGATGCTTTTAAGAAAAAGATTTTAAAAGATGTATTAATGATCCATTAAGGTTGCATTCAGTTGGAGGCATCTCTGCCTGAGCCTGTGAAAAATGTCCTATGTTGTAGTCTCTGTGTATAGAAAACACTACTGGGGAAGTTTTGCAACTTCGAAAGGTTCAGGTTCAAGCAGAGTTGCAAAATTCTTTACTAGAAGTATGTGGTTAAACGACTGGAAAAAAAGACTTAATTAAGGTGAAAGAAAACTTGTCACTTCAAATCTAAATTTGTGGCACTACAATGCTCATTTATTATCCCATTATATTGCAACGATGAGTTTTTCCCCTTCTAATTGATGCACATGATTTGTTGATATAAACATTACAGATGACTTCCCCTCCACACATTTCTATGACATTTCCAACAAAACTATGTGTCAGAATTGATATGTTATACCAGTCCTGTAAATAGCATGCATGCAATACACACTCTCGCAGATTCTCCAAAGATGTAATGTATTTGTAATTGTAGTAAGTATTTTTGGAAGAAATTCTTGAGTGCGGCCCTAATCTGGCAAAAGGGTCTATCTGCACATACGCCCTCGAAAAACTTTCCGAGATAATCGACTTTGAAGTTTGAGCATTTAATTTACTTGTAGAAAGGTTGAGAATTAATTTTAGCTGGTGGACTCTGTTCTGTCACTTAGATTATGTTTCAAAGATTATTCTTAGTCATTTTTCATTATTTCAATCCATTTCCTTTTTTTTCAAGAACTGATTTAAGGCAGATACACCCTTTTGCCAGATTAATCTCAGAAGCAAAGGCAGTGAAATTCATCTGGCAAAAGTGTGTATGTTCACATACACCCTAGTGAAAGTTGGTCTTAATCTGGCAAAAGGGTGTATCTGCAGATACACCGTTTTGCCAGATTAAATGGTGACGGAAAATGTATTTATTTAATCAGGCAGAAGGATCTATCTACACATACACTCTTTATGATGCTATATACGGGTCCGGAATGCTACATGATTTTTTTTTTTTTTTTGACGTTTGCGATGAAATGCAATCATTAAAACATATAATGAACAACAATGTCATTATCCCATTGATTTCATATGAAACACACACACACATAAAATAGCATGAATGCCTACCTGCATGCATGCTCACAGGCCCCTAAAAGCTCTGGGGTTGTAGTTGCTATATGTGATGCTTTATGAGACTTATACAAGTATATTTTGAACATTTGACCACAAAGGGTTGTGATGGAAGGAAAAAATCATGAACATTGCAATTACTAATTTTTGCTATGTGGATAATAGAGTTTGTATGTAAATTGTTGTGTGTTTTCTCAGAAGTATGTTCCACAAAAATGTCAGCATATTGTACAAAAATGTCAGCATGTTGCACACTATTTTAGCATGTTGCTGCAACATGCTAACTCGCCCCCCCCCCCACCACCACCCTGTATGTATATCAGATTCTACAACTAATACTGTATATTTTTGGCCTATGATAACTAACAGTGTCTGCAGAAATGTAAACATGTTTTTAAGATTTTCCTCCAAAATCGTACACCACTTTTGAGTAAACACACGTTTGTGACACTAATACTTGACAAAAAGTCCAAACATGAAGGGAAATTTGTCCCCGGTTGCACACCAGCAGGTTGGCATTATTCTGGATCTGTATACCACGTTAGTCCCCTCCTTCTAAGTAGAAGAAAAGTAAATATTTAACAATGCTCTGACAATTTGCTTGAACCTACAGGCACAATATCAAAACCAACGAAACTTCATTCAACAACCAATTAAAATTTACAACCTCACACCTGTTAGTAAACAAAGGTCACATCTTCCGATATGCTTATAGGGCTACCATTTGAATTCAAATTTTGAATTAAATTTGAATTGAATTGAAATGTTATCAACATTACCATTTTTATTTACAGTTCAGATTTTACATGAAATGCACACAGGATGTCCATATCCTCTTGATTTCATACTACATACATGTACAATTGAAAAGTTTATTTCATTTCTTTGTGAGTGATGTAACATTTTCAAGATGATTAAAATGGAAGTCTCCTGGAAAATTTCAGTTCTCATTTTGACACTATTTTCTATGAAACACTACACTTCATTGCAAAGTTGCACCTTGAAAAGGCTGGAAGCTACATGTATCCATGGACGTTCACAAAATGTGCAAACATATCAATTCATTCGAATAAGAAGTTAGGTGAAAATGTTGAAAATATTGACGTATCAAATATCTGCATGAAGCATTATAAACTATTTTGACGCAGTTATTGTATTCTCATCTACATTATCCTCGCAACTTAACAATGGTTCCATACATACATGTGAATGTGAAATCACTCGCTCATGGCTCCAGGCTCAATCTCTCACTTTACATCAATTTTCTACCTTTAGTAAACTTTAGTAAAAATCATTCATGACATTCTCCTGCGGAAATGTGGAACATTTTGGGTTTACTTGGATATGAGAAAGTGTAGCTTGGGTTTATTTGCCCTTTAATCCTATTGCCTTTCTCGGCCATATCTTTAGGTTTTCCCGAATATGTTTTTCTTTTCAAGCGATGTAACATTTTCATTTTTTTTTTAAATCGAAGCCTTCTAATGCACAACGTCAGTTATATTGACACTCTAAATCTTATTACACATATAGTATATCAGAATCTAGGATTAATATACGTTAGGCCCATTATAACAGTGTCTGCAAAGGGGACATTTGGGCATTTTCACAGAAATGGGGTCCATTTCAAAGACATTAGGTAATCTTATGTTTCTAATGTGCATGACCCTCCAAACACTCTATCACCGTATAAAACTATTTTCAACTAGAAATGTCGCTAAGGCGACTGTCATATGCCTCCGCCATAATGCATGATTTTCCTAATAGGTCTATAGTACATGTGGAAAATGTGTGATTATATTTTCACAAAATTGGCAAAATATTAAAATGACAAGTTTGTCACAAATGTGTTGAATGTTCACCTTCCTTGACCTAGATTTAATTGGATGAATAGGAGAGCATGTATTGGGGATTTAAGGACTTTAACATGACTTTGCCCATTCATAAGTTTATGCAGTGAGTAATTTTCAAGGTATGGAGAAAAAGTGCAATTTCTGTATTGAAAAGTACATTGTTACCATTTTCATCTGGCCTTTGACTCTAAAATTCATAGGATAATCACTGTCAAGCAGAACATGCATAAATATGTAGAAAGTTTCAAGATAACTTGAGCCACTTCTGAGATATGGAGGAAAGTTAGTTCAGCACTTTCCCTTGATCTTTAACCTTTTGACCTTTGAGGCAAAAAACAAAGTTTCCAGAGAATCTCTATTAGGTTATACATCAGAGACTCCAACCCAAAGTACCTTCTGATCTGGAGATTCTCCCGCCTGAAACCCCTAGCAAACGGGAGACTCAAAGTTGATGTGTGCGAAGCGCGAAATTCCCAGGGTTCTAGATGCTCTCTGGTGCTATCTAAGGCTTATTTTTTCAACATACGATAGAAATATGTAAGAAATCCTTTCCAACGGGAGACAAAGAGCCAGGGCGGGAGAAATTAAATCTCAAACGGGAGAACGGGAGATTTTGCAAAAATGGGTTTTCGGCGGGAGATCTCCCGTCGAAAACGGGAGAGTTGGAGTCTCTGATACATGTATACACCAAGTGAAAAAAAAAATAATCCTGCTGGCATTGCATAAATATGATGGAGATAGTAAAATGTTGAAGTGTTGCCTTGGACCTTTGACCCCTGACCTTTGACATCATGAACCCTAAATTCTCTAGATAATCACTGCCAGTCAGTTCATGTATATATAATATGTTCCATGAAGATACCTTGAACAATAATTTCGAAGTTAGGGAGCAAAAAGTGAAGTTTTGATATTGTTTTTTGACCTTTGACCTCATGACCCCAAACTTTCACCAGAGAATCTTAATTGTGTAATACATGTATACATTAAGTTTTAATAAAATATCTTAAGGCATTGCATAGATGTGGTGGAAATAGTGAAATTGTACGTATTTGACCTTGACCTTTTGACCTTTTACTTTGAGCATGAGCACCCAAAAGTTGATAGGCACAACTTCACCCCCTGATACATATACAAGCCAAGTTTCATTAGGACACCTCCAAAGATTTTTCAGTTACGCTGTCCACAAAATTCATTACCGACGGACGGACGGACGAACGGACAACCCGAAAACATAATGCCTCCGGCACCATTTCGTGGCGGAGGCATAAAAACATAAAAATAGGGAACGTATATGTAACAGGTGGTCAGACATTTGTGTACTAATGCATGTATGACAGTCAAATTAAATACCTTCTATGGTAAATGATAGGGTGTATGTGCAGATAGACCCTTTTGCCTGATTGAATTAACACATTTTACCCATCATTTACCCTGGCTAAAGGATGTATGTGGCAGATAAATCCTTTTGCCAGATTAACACCATTTTTTTAAGGATGTATGTGCAGATACACCCTTTTGCCAGATTAAATACCAGTAAAATGATGAAAATTGATTTTGGTAACCTTTGGTATCTCGAAAACTAAAGCCCGAGCACCAATGAGAGTTGGCCAGATGAAAATTTTGACCTCAAAAACCCTAAAGATGAGAAAAAAAAAATCGGAAATTTTGCAGATACACCCTTTTGCCAGATTAGGGCCGAGTGGTCCACAATCTACAAGCACTGCTTTTTCGTGGACCTTTTAGTTCTCTTTTTTTTTTCTCCTCAAAATATAACTTTGTATTTTCCCGTATGTATACATAATTTATTTCTATTAGTTTGGTGTAAATCGTTTATCCTTCGCACTCTGTACTGTATATATGCTTATGATGGATTTTCTGATTTACCTTGTGTTATGTTTTGATGGGAAAAAAAAATGAGAATGAAATAAATAAATTAAACTGAATTGCATTGAATTGAAGATATTGAAGTGCATGGGGGAAAAACCCGAACAAAAACATTGTCTGTACCAGACATGTCAAGTGTAGGACTTGGCAATTTTCGCATTGAAAAACAAAGTATGCTGAGTCATCTTCACATGAGTAACTTTTTTACTGGATATAACAGCCTGAATCTGTGATATCGACATGATTTGGCTGGACCCGTCTGTACACCCTGATGGGATCCATATACTAAAACCCTTTTTGAGAGCAGTGAAACACTACACCATCAGACATCAGAGAAAGTTGTATACTGTGTATACGCTATTATTTTCGCGTAGGCCCTACAGATAATTAGGAGGTCATAGACATTTTCGCGATTGACGCCGACGCTAATGCAAATGCACTATCATCCAAGCGCATCAAGACATTTTCGCGCGTTGTAAAATTTGCGATCCAACTGCGTCATCCGCGAGATTCGCGAAGATTAAACCCTCGCGAAAATAACAGCATATACAGTAGATAACACACGTTATGACAGCACATGTTTCAGTTTGTACTCTGTAATGTGTGTTGCACACATTAGTCATATACACACATACAAAATAACAACAGCTTAAATCGCAAATATCTCAACTTAAGTGTAGAGTTACAGGAGAAGCTCTTCTGAGATTAAAATTTCAGAAGAATAGAGTTAGCTTGTACTGCGATAAAACTCTTCGCATACGTGGCATAAAGATAGATAGATAGATAGCTAGATAGATAGATAGATAGATAGACATTTGTTTATTTCATCAAAAGGAAAGCACATAGCAGCCCAGAGGCTGAATTACGTGCCCTTGGTGTAAATGTTCAAACGATGCAAAATGATACAAAAATTATTTACATTAAACAGATACAAGAAAGTAGAGGGAAAGGGAGATATCCTGATTTTGATAAAGCACTCAAAAGTGATTAATCTCATTGCTTTTGCGCGTAAATAGGAGTGTATTAATGGGAAACATCGACGTCGGCCTCTGAGCCTATTTTTTTTTCAAGTTCTCTGCACATTTCACATCGACTTTAATCAAAGGCGTAATTCCAGATTGTAAGAAAGAGATGATTAAGTGTATTGTATGCATTGTACTTGTTGCATTTTTTATTAAAAATGGAAATAAATAAATGAAACGAAACGAAACGAAACATATTTTGGGGGCCAGTGTCATTCATAGCATCTTCAATGGGGATCTCAATATCTAAAAGCCGTATAATTCTTTCTTTCTCATACTGAATAGTGATATACTTGCTTTTTGCTTTTCATACTTTTATCTTGTTAATGCTTATATCAAGCAAAATGAGAAAAAAATGGCAAAGCAAATCAGGAATGTACAACTGTGAGTATAGTTTTCCCATAAAACTGTTATTTTTTATTACTTCAGTAATTCGTTTGTTTGTTTGTTTGTTTGTTTGTTTGTTTGTTTGTTTGTTTGTTTTTTTTTTTTGGGGGGGGGGTTCAGCAATAATGACCAAACTAGTGGTTTTTTAACTATTGAGTGCTGTCAGGATGTAGTATTTTAAATTTATAGTATTTGTGGTTTTTATTTTTTTCGATGTTGAATTGAAAACAGTTTTGATAAAGATCATTGCAATTACTGAAATCCACAAGAATTACTAGACTTAAAAAGAGATTTTCATTCATTCACTTTCATTTGTTACTTCAGTGAATCCAAGGAGAGAATATCAAGGTATCCTTTTGAAAATTACCCATTAAATAATCAATAGCAGGCGAAAGTCACGGAATGATCGATTTTTACTTCTTCTGCTTCACTTTCAATGCTATAAAAAAAAATCCCTCTGCCCTGCACTGAATGCGGCTCTCTTTTTGATATGTTTTGATTTGCGTTATACAGAGCAATCAATAGACCTTAAACCTTCTTCTCCTAGCAATTCCATTAGTACTTGAAAATCTAAATGGAGCTTTCGCAAACTATGGACATATGTATCGAGTAAAGTGACCTATCAAAAAAAATGTATACTGTTTGGATTAGAGTAAGTACTACTTTGCGTTGCAGTGTGTTTGAATTCATGCAATGAAGTTATGCTTAAAAATGTACCAAAAGTGAGTTTATTTTTGTGTCGCTTTCGTACCGGTTTTATTGCACTCTATTTTCACTCCGAATCGATAAGTCGGTGAATGTAGGACATTGTATCAAAAGTTTTCTTGTCATTGCTTTTCTTATGTGATGTGCATGAAAGGTGAACTAGAAAAGAGAGGGAAGATATATGTATATATGTATATATATATATATATATTTATATACATATACATATACATGTACATGTACATGTACATATACATAAAATGAAAGAAAGTACATCGGGACAAGCAACGTTTGCAGCTGAAAGTGAAGGGATAAAATGTGCAAACAGACATGGAAAAAGAAGAAAGGTAAAAAGAGATAGAAATAGAGAGACAAATATATAGAAAAAGGAGCAATAATGACAGCGGAAGAGAGTATAGGCCTACTTGAAGAGAGAAAAAAGAAAGAAAGAAAAGAGAGATAATATCGAAGAATGAAAAGAAAGAGTATTTTGACACTTACCATTACCGATGCTACCACCAAGCGTAGTCCCGTCCTCACATTCGTACCGCCCGTCGTAGATTTGGTCCGAACACCCGACCCAGATGCCTGGATCCAAGGTGGTTGCCAGGAAACCAGATACATCCAAGGCAGCCAGCTCGGCATCATCATTGGGTACGAAGACCTGTCCTCCCTCCCTGGTACACAGGGAGAGTGCTCTTGAGTAATTCGCCGTTTCTCCCTCGACGAATCTGTAACATCTCGCGTTTATCCCTTCCCAGCCATACGGGCACGTTGTCCCTTAAAAACAGGAGGGAAAGAAAAAATATCTCTCTCAAATCATTTATCCCTGGCATAAACAGGAATTTAGAGAGCCATAAAACTCACTGCCAATAAGAAATTGTACGACTTCCTTGAAAAGCAGGAAAAAAATAACAGACAAAATGTAATGACAAACTAAAGCACACACATGTATCGTTTGGGTATACATTAATAGTTTTGTCGCAAAGCGTGTTAACTCCATTTTTGTTAATCTAAGATTTTTGCACTTAAAGGGTGTGTACAGTTCTGGTCGAGGTGAAGATTTAGCTTTTAACGTTTTGCGAGATATTCAGAAACTACTCTATGAGATGTCAAAGAGCATGCAGTTCTTAGGGGTATCAAAAGTTTATTCGATGAAAATCGGTTTTGAAATGGCTGAGATATCCAAAAACAAGGTGAAACAAAAGTATCCTAATAAAGTTGGGGCATGTCGCCTTTTATTATTAGCACTTTTTTGGATATCTCTGCCATTTGAAAACCAATTTTCATCAAATAAACATTGAATCCTTCTTAAAATTACATGCTCTTTCATATTTCATAAGAGGCTTTTCATTATCTCACTGAGGAATGTTCAAAACATGAATCCCTACCTCAACCAGTACTGTACAGTCCCTTTAAGATTGCTAAAAACAGAGACAAAATGCCAAGTTAAGATGAAATACTTTTAATCGTAATTCAAGAATATTCCTTGTTTTGCAACAAGCTAGAAATCACTGGACAGGTTTTATTTTGTTCTGTGTAATCATGAACTTTAATACGCCCTTCTTGAAAATGTTTAACTATACGATGGCGATTCTTTCACCCTTTTTTGTCAACAAACTCATCCTTCATATATAGGTATTGCTACCTGAAAGACACAGTGAAAGGAGGAAAACAGAGCTGTTGTAAGCTGGTAAGTGAATGGCTTAATCAATAGTCACTGACATTGGAATTCTACCTCTGGATCTGTCCAGTTTGATGTACATGTAAGAACAGTGCATGTAGTGTTGATAACAATCATCATGATAATGATGACGCATTTATTACAAAATGTTTGAAGTTTGAAGTTTTGAAGTTTTATTAGCAACAACAATTGAACATGTACATTTTCAATCATAACATTATTGTATAATTACATACATATGTGAAAAAATACTTATCTATTACTCCTTTACAATACATAATTAAAGGATGACATTTGAGATTTATATTTAAATATGATACGTGTAGCATAATTCTACAAAGTTGTTGTTAACAAGGGAACCAAAAGTTAGCACAAGGCTTTAGTGCTAATCGAGATTGGTCACCTTGATCTTCATACTAAAAAGCTAAACACAAAAGAAAAATTATTACGTGGTTAGTTAAAATGGCTGTTGATATTTATACAATGTACATCATTCATTTTCTAACATAGAAAACTAATCATACTTGTTACAGTATAATATCTATCAGAGTAGGAAATCTACAAGGCATTTACGAAATGTAGATCTTTTGCTTTGTTCACGCATTTCTCGTGGCAATGTGTTCCAAAGTTTTGGTCCTAAGTAAGAAATCGAAAATTGTCCCTGTGTGGTTCTAAATTTTGGTAAGTACAATATTCTTTTTTCATTTGTTCTTATCCTGTAAGTATGATGCACAATTTGGCAATATTCATACAGTGGGTAAATTATGTAATATTATGTACTCGTACTAAGTCTGTGTTTGTGATGTGTATGTAGGTGTACAGTCACGTATAACGATATGCTATAGATTATCATAAACGCACGCTGTCATCCCATGTTGATGTGTTAGATAACTTCAATGGGATAAAGGCATCGATATCTGTACAATTATCATGATATCATCACAAGTTATATTCTTCTATTGAATTGCCCAATTGAAAATTTGTAGTAGCATTTATTTTTTAATATCCAAATGCAATACGTGTTTCACGGGTATATACTCGAGAATACTGACAACCAGTTAACTAGCCCGTACCTTTGCTGAACCTGGCGGAACTACTCTAACTCACTCATACTGAATTCCTGGAAAACGGATATCTAATATGAACAAGTGGAATCAATATTTCAATACCCTGCTCCAAAGATTACTCAAAAAGCCCCGACAAAGTGATGTAACTTTTAGGCAGCAATAAATTCACTGGATAGTCCAGTGATTCTTTGTTGTATCCTCTACCGACATTGGATGCATGTACCATGCTATAATGACGTGCATATTGTGTATTGACATTCTGCAGTTACCATAGTTACTGTAGACCCCGAATTGAGAGCAGACTTCTTCACTAACTTCGGAGTTTGAACTGAAATGATCACCATCACTCTTACAAAAAAAGGTATTTTTTGCATAATTACAAAAAAAAAGAAGCCATTCCGTCATTATGTGCATGTTGTGGAGACATGAGTTAAACGAAAGACAGAGTAATAATGTATTATTCACTAAAGCAACTTAAGACCACAAGAAAGAAGTGAAGATACCTTCAAAACATTATCATATTTTCATTGGAAAATCAATGAAATCGATGCATGTGCAATGAATAAACGTAAGGACAAGACCAGCGGCGTTGGAAAACAAGCACAATATTATCTTTAAAAAAATTATTCTTTTCATTCAAATCAGAATCTGAATTAACTTAAAAAAGCCAAATTAGGATACTTGCAAAAGGAACCTTTTCTACATGTAGGCCTATATGGAACATTTAACTACCCAATGAAATTTGTAATGCAGTAATGCACCAACTTTAAGATCTTTTCAGGTCTTATTATCTGGTTATATTGAAGATTGTATTACAAAATGTCACACACAATGATGTACCAAGGTAGCACCCAAGGTATTCCCCATATTGAGGGGCTTATAGAGAAATGTGTCTTTGTATAGTATATGTTTTCATTGTAAGTACTTTGCGGTTTTATATACCATACTAGGTATGTTAAAATGCAGGATCCCCGGGAAAATAGGCAGTGTTCGAAAATATGGCCAGTGGTGGCGATTCTCCAATTATTGATATTTCAAGATATGTATTTTCTCGTATACTACATATTTTAACGGAATACGGACATAAAACAAACAAACAAACAAACAATCAAATAAACAAAAGAACGTTTTTGCACCAGGGTCTTTTAATATAGATTATCGGTTGAGATCTTAAAGACACGACGCATTTCAAACAATTAAACACTAAAGATATATTTACGTTTTGTTTTGCCTGTCACAGCTGCGCTAAAAGGCTATCTAAGTGCATTATTCAAAAGAAACATTTGTGATAAAGAAAATATTGACAAATGAATCTGAAACTGACATTGGCCTACCTTGAGACAGTTGGATTATACCTGGAACTACCAGGATAGTAATAACAACAACGATGGTGCCACTGTAAAGTGAATGGAAGATGATCATACTTCCTGATAGGCGTCTATATAGGATACTCCTCAATTGCTGACCTGTTGTACAGTCAAAACTTTCTTTCACGATAGGTTGACAAGCACCGCGATAGATAGACTCAATAGATTCTGAGTAACAGGTTGTAAGGGATGAAGATCACCAATACCAGCGTCGTACATGATTAATAGATGAGAGTGCGATTGTCATCCTCATAGACACCCGTGCACACAACCTGGCTGCGGAGGGCCCGTATTGACCTTCCAATATGCATTTAGCAAATTAGATCTAGGATATTATGCTACTGATTGCTCGCTGTTGCCATATTGTTCCCAAAAAAGAAAAATGTATGGAATACATTGACTAGCAGGTCACCCATGCATGTAATGTTTTGCTTAGTACCAACGGTTGTAGACTGTAACGGTGTGTATAATTAATCAACGCAGTGAAGCCTGCAGTTCTGATCCAGTTCAGTAATGCCATATATTCTTTTTGCCTCGTCTGGAATAGATCCAGAGTCAGCTTTTAATCTGCCTTAGAGGCTTTTATCCACCAGAATGTATATGAAGTGCACTAAATAATGAAATTAATGATATCAATAACTAATATCATACCATACACTCGACTCTGATTATTTGCTTTCCTGCCGGAGAGCGTATGGTATATTATTAACAAGAATGAATCTGGATTAAATGTATTAGTTTGTCATTTTACATTATATATTCCATCTTATTTCGAAAACACCGTTGTTTTCAAACGATGTTGCACCAGTTACTGAGTAGCTGGTCAGTATGAACCAATGTTCTGCAGATTGTAGTTATTTTTATTCTATGAATGTTCAAACGTGTATGGTCATTAGAAACAGCAGTATGAACAAAGCAATATATTATCCATATCCATAATATCCATATCTATATCCAGGATAATTTCAACTGTATATTATCTGATGATAGTATACCCTTTCATGCCCTTTGAGTACTCAGACCGAGTGGTAAAAAGCAGTATGAATACCACCTATTTTCTGAATTATTGTTATCATTATCATAATCATTATTATTTTCATTATTATCACCATTTTTGTTGTTATTATTATTACCGTTATTGATATTGTCAGTATTGTCACTGTACCATCTTTAATGGTAAATATTATTTTCTCTATAATAACGAACGCGTTATGTCTTGGCAGGAATCATTTTGACCATTATTACGTCAATTGATCATAAGAAATAATGAAAATAATATATAATCCGCCACAGATAACAACATCTTCATATTCACAATAATAACGCTGCAGGAACTTGCTGAAATGTATTCTCTATGAGTGCACGTCATGAGTTCGACACCCACGAATCATACAGCCCACGAGTCAAACGGCCAATGACTTCGACATTATTCAAGCAAATAAAGCTCGTGGGTCCGACAATAAGTGACCCTGCACCTCAAAACAAACAAAAAGTCGCCAGACATGAATTTTTAGTTAAGGCCATATTCTGAAAGAGCAGACTTTAAGATTTAAAATGATGTATAACTCAAATCAAATGGACTCTCCTGACCTATCTAAATATTGGAAAGAAAGCACAAACTCAGGAAAAGTGTGAACTGAGAAAAGAGGCTCTGAAGTACAGTGTCTATTCAGGCGCTTAATCTTTACCAAACCGTGCTGGCTGTGCGATGAATGGGACAAAAAAAAAAGGAAGTAAACCACCAGGGTAATAACAATGAAGGGATTATCAAATTAAACTGAAATCAAGCATGCCTCATTAACACGTGCTGCCCATAATTAATGCCAACTTTCAAAGCAGTAGCACTATTCTTTCAAAAGTTATTAGAGTTGAAAGTGAAGATAGTGGACAAGGTTTTTCAGAAATGAAAAAGGGATTCTAAAGACACACCTAATCACAATATTCTACCAAAAATGTTCGAGATAAACTGCTAAAAAAACACACTTTCCTGCCCGTTTTCTGATACCAAATTTTAGCATAATGTAAAAGAAGACCCGCTCTTTCAGAAAATATGAAAAAGTCAAGTTCGGCTAGGTTGACCCATTTCACTTATTTTCAGTCCTCACGCAAAATCAGTGTGTGCAACTTTATGTTCGTTTTGAGGTGCACGGTCACAATAGAAACAGCAAGCAAGGCTCACGAGACCGACACATTATGTAATGTCGAACTCGTAGGTTGTTTTACGTAGTGTCGAACTCATGGGCCTCATTTGCCGAGTGTCGGTGCATGACCCTTATTTTCCTATAGTGTCGAACTCATGAGCTGTATGACTCGTGGGTTGTACGACTCATGAACCTGTATTCAATGTCGAACTCGTGATTCCTATGACTCGTGGGGTGTATAACTTTTGGGCTGTTATGTCTAGTCTCATGGGCTGTATGATTCGTGGGTATCGGACTCGTGACTTGCACCCATGAGAATGTATTTCAGTCGGCCTCGTGGGGTCACCCCGTTCTCTATAAAGTGGAAGGAGCTCTTGTTGCTTAATGGACAAGGTCACAGATCTGAAAATCAATCGCCCTCTCTCTGGTTCAAGTCCCCTGGCTGCGGTGTCTGCGTCCCAACCCTACTGGAATGAACACAGTGTCCCACAGTGTGTTCACAGTGTGTTCACAGTGTATTCACAGTGTTTTCATAGTCGACTATGTGAAAATGCTCGAATTTAACAGGGTGAAGATGATCACACTGTGGTGTGGTTTTCACCTACCTATAGTGTTCACGTAGTGATGCTTTGTTTCACACTGTGAATTGACAACTCACATTGTGTTCACACACTATGAAGCTTGAATTTAACAGTGTTCAGAGATTTCACACAGTATTCAGAGATTTCACACTGTGTTCACAATGTGTTCACACTATGCTCTTTCCAGAAGGGAAGACAAGGTCTTCTATCCACATTACTTGCTAATCAGCAGTCACTGATTCCTTAGCGGCCACGTGTAACAAAATTTATGCTAATCAATCAATAAAAGCGAATGTTTAGGTTATTATTGTTTATGACATTCAAAAAGACATTATACGTTATACTACGCGTATATCATAACGACTCCTAATATCAGCCATGTTCACACGTATTTCTAGTCGGAGATTAAAAATTTATGGCACGACAATTCAAATTCAAATTCATGCATATCTTACCACGACCCTTGTGTCCACACGACGGTCGTGGGAAGAAACTCCGACCAATTTATGTGCGAGGGTCGGTGTAACTTCCGGAAGTGGTAGCGCCGCGCACATCGACCATGCGATTGTGTTTTTTTACCAGTGGCATTTGTCTTCTCCATTCTTGCTGATGGAAATTTCTGCATGATTGCTAGCTTCTTCGTCGCGATCGACTAGGTTAGAATTGCACCAGACACGCACGTGTCGTCGCAAAATGTCAACATTGCGATTTGACCCAGGAAGTTTTACCTATAGGTCGTAAGGTATAAGTTCATAGATACTCCGAGGGCTTGTCCGCACGGGCAATTTACTCCGACCGGCTAGTCGTGGTAGCGAGATACTCCTGAGAAAACTCAGGAGTATCTCGTTCGGAGGAAGAGGTCGTGGTAAGTTCCTCCGATCGGAGGAAGTTACCACGACCTTGTTTAGACGGGCACTACTCCGACCTATCCTCCGAAGTTACTCCGACCAAGCTTCCTCCGACCCTTCCTCCGAAGTTACTCCGACCAAAACTGCCTCCGTCTGAACACAGCTAGACACCATGCACATGTGAGCAATTTGAGTTCAAAGAGAGTACGAATTGAAAGCTATAAATGCTAATAGTTCTCTTCATATCAAACTGAGGAATTCCAGTTATTTTTCACCTCCTGGCCTTTACTACCATTTTTTTTTTTTTTTTTTGGTTTTTGGTTTTTGCTTCATGCAAAACAGCTCTCACACTGAGATGTTAATTTCATGTATTTCATGAATAGTCTTGATAACAGCACACAGAGCATTGCAAAGGATGGGTTTATATCGACTTTTTTATTTTCTAAGACGCATGGAGGCCTATGAATGTCTAATGACATTTGCAATTGTACTCCATTAAATATTTGTTTCAAATCATCTTTTAATACATTCGAGTTAGATATACAATCTGTTTCTGCCGGCTGTAATAATGATAGAAACAACTCACAGGAACAGCATTTGTCTGAAACCACTTTATAATGACCAATACATTCGTCTAACGTGATATGAAAATTTATGTCAAATAACCTATCAAAGCACCATATTTTTCTCCTTTTTTTACACCATCGTTGATACAAATTCGAGAGCTTTTATTGGAAGAGGTATGTTTTACCATATCAATTAGTAACAACAGCTCCGCATTTCAAACTGCAGATAACCTTGTTCGTGTGCATGTGTATGCGTGAATATATGTCTGTGTATGCCATTGTAGGCTCTGCTTTTACGTGAACGTAATCTGCTGGGATAAACGAGCTATGTGCATACTTCATTGTTCATATATTTCATCGCAAATTACGATGAAGCTTTGCTTAGGCCACAATCTCATGTTGAGATGTTGGCTCTCTACGAGATATCACTTCGTCAAATATTGGTGATTTCCTCGCATGGCCACCGGTGAATAAACTTTTCACTGCTTGCCGAAATTGTGGATGCCGAAGAGTGTAAATGATGGGATTGGCACAGGAGTTGAAAAAGGCAACGACGAAAAGAACCCTGTACATCGGTGTGAAAAAATAGGAGAGTGGGATGATTCCCAGGTTAAACAACAGGAATACAACTTGATCCGGTGCCCAGCAGACGATGTACGTGACGACGATAGTGAACACGAGCTTGATGGTACGATCACGAGCAATTATGTGAAACGAAGGTTTAGAATTTGCCAGCTGCTGATTGGTCGATTTGAAAATGGCAGCTTCGCGGTGGAGAGCACGGATCACGGCAATTTGTGTGACCAGCATGGAACATGTGGGGAAGACGAGGCGGACGCTGAACGTGAAAAATCCCAACACCAGTTTGGCGTTCGGCGAAGCAAATTCGATGGCACATGTCCCTGCCTCCCCGTCTACAGAATTTGTGAAAAATCCCGCTGATGATATTATCGGCGACATTCCCCAAATTAATCCAACCGCACTGACGATCCGCTTACGGCTGAAATGATGTTTGAAGTGTAGTGGATATAAAACCGCGAAAAATCGGTCAAAGGACAAGGCGACTAGGAAATATATGGAGGCAGTAATAGACGAAAACATGAAGAAGTTGGGGAGAAGTAGTTTACAGTAAATCCAGCCCGCCCACGTCGTCGGCACCGGGTCCGGTGTCGGGTACGGAATCAGGAACACTGATGTCAGGAAATCAGCAATCGCAAGATTACCAACCAAGGTATCCGTCGAGGAGAGCTGGCGCGTGGACGAGCGACGTCCAAAGATGACGACGATGACGAGAAGGTTCCCTACCATACCGAGAATGACGGAAAGCAATTGTATCACTGTGTACCACGACCACGTCATGGCGGTCCAGCTCCATCCAGTGGACTCTGGCGAGGTATCGGATGCCGCTGTGCCATCATAATTACCATAATTTCTTTCGATTATATCGTTGCTTAGATACATGTCCATGCTTTCTATGTTCGTTGACAGCTCGCTTTTGTGAAGGACTGTGGAAGATATCGCAGTCGATGAAGAACTTTGGCCGGCGGGGAGAAGGATAACAAGCAAGGCGAAGGCAACACGTCCCGCCATAGCGCCTGTGAAGATCTTACCTATCCTTGAAAAGATAAAATACGAAATCGTCCAAAGATTCAAAATAAAACACTACTACTCACTGAACATCTTGTCAACAGAATGATATCGATTGGTGAAGCAATATTCTTCAGTGTTCCATAACACCGAATAGTTATCTTACGAAGAAGTAACATAACCACTACATGTCGTTATGATGCCAAAGCAGTTCCCAGATGTCACTGGATGTACGATTAGATAGCTTCACTGCATGTTCATAGCTTACAACTCTTTGATATACGTGATTTGCACAGAAGATGGATACAGAAAGACAAGATAGATTAAAGGGATGTTACGGTTTAGGTTGAAATGGGGCTACAGGTTTCCAACATTTTTTGATGAAAATTTTTTTGATAATGAGAAACCTCATATGCAAGAGCATACAATTCTAAGAGGAATTCAAAGTTTATTTGATGAAAATTGTTGTTGAAAATGGCTGAGGAACCTAAAACAAGGCAATCCCAATAAAAAGTGGGACCCATCTTTTGATTAGGATTGCTTTGTTTCAACTTGGTTTTTTTTTTATTATATCTCAGCCATTTCATAACCGATTTTCATCATTTAATGAATTTTGAATTTCTCTTATACAATTGTGTATAATTATGCTCTTTCTCATTTCGTAAAGTGGTTTCTAAGCACTGCTAATTATCTTGCAAAAAGTTCAAGGCTGAATTCTCACTTCAACCAGTACTATACAATCCCTTTAAGAGAAAGGGCAAGAGAAATAATAATGAAGAGGGATCAATCAAAGAGATCTCAAGTAGTATAAAACAATGACACAAAAATGCAATGTGACGAATAAAATCGGTATAATAAGAGTAACATTGTGACCTGAAAGGCAGTGAAAAACTGATAACATTTAGATGTAAACTTTAAAGCAGCATACGAGGATAATTCTGTCGGGATTATGGAATGCTACAATGATAATCACCCTGATTATGACAATGAAATAAGAATGATGATTATACTCCTGACTTCTCCTTGGTGATGATTGTGATTGCAACGGTCAATTACGTAATAAGTATTCTAAAGCCCCTGTCCAACCCAAGTAGTAGATAAGTATACATCACCAACTTAACACTCTCTTTCTTCTTCATCTTTTATTAGCACTCTGTTTCTCAGATAATACTTTTGCATCTTTCAGCTCATGATCCTTATATTTGCTGCAAAATGACAAAAACAATGTGTATAAATTGTATCGTGTTATGTATTTTGTTTCAATTTTTTGTTGGATAGATGGAAATAAATGTCAAACTGAACTAATCAGTGAACTGAACTGATCATGGTATACACGGACTGTGTTCAATTTGTCATTATTCAGACTGTTGAAAGGACAAACAAAGTGAAAGTCAATATCACACCAATGAAAAGAAATAACAAAGGCAATCCTCGTCACCAAAATATTAAACCTCACTGAAAAAAGAAGAAGAAGAACAATAATAGATAGATAATGTAGATAAATATATAGATAGATAGATGGATAGATGAATAAATAAACAAATAAATAGATAGATGAAAATAAGTTAATAAACAAGACGTATAGCAAAAACCGGAATTATACCGTTTTGCATTAATACCATCCCGTGGAAATACCTACAATAATATCACATTGCAGTATATCAATGTCCCACTCTCTTTCTTACCTTCCGTTTGAGCGTAGTGGAGACGAGCCAAGATGCTGGCCAAGATGTATGAGATATAAATGAAGAAGTGGGACCAGCGAGACTCTGATTATAAGCGTATTTACAGCATGAAATACTTTCTGTTGGAAGCGTGGTAACCAATAGAAATCATGCGATCTCACATTGACTCATCTGATTCGTCGAACCTCGAACGATCGATCGGTCCCCGGCTCTTTGAACAGATGGCGCCCATTCAATGCCATTGTGCTTTCATTAATACTGGTGCTCATAGCCGCACCAACTACATCTCCTGACGCATGACGTCACCTGCTCTTGTCAACATCAGTGATGTAACGATACTGATATAACTGGTTACTGTTGGGGTACATCATTGCATTATTGTTACATAGAGTTAGGCAATTTTCCATTACCTAACTATGTAATATAGTTTCAATTCGTGCTTTAGTCCTTTACCTTATACAATGTAGTTCAATAACCCATAGCACAGTAACCCCAACACCTGTCCACCACCCGTCATGTCAATAGGAGTCTTTATGTCAGACCACCAAGGTTAGTTTCCTCCTAACAACCCCACATCAAAGTATCCACTCCCTTTGTGGTCAGAAAGTTATCACCCCTTGTCCAGTTCCCTTCCTGTCACAAATCCATCTCCCATTACCATCAACACTGTTCCTTTGTTTCAGGCCCCCCAAAATGAGTAAGACCACACCCTACGTTTCCATGACTACGCAGAATTGACCAATCATATTATGTATGGACCATGTGCTTTTCAGGATGAGAATTCCCCCAAGTTTTAGATGTAGTTTCTGAAAGTAGAATCGAGACTTCTACTCCAGGCTTCAGCCAGATAAGAATGTAGCATTTCATCTGCTCTTTGAACATGTGAATTCATCTGTGTTACCGGCATTGGAGATATCTGTAACTCTTGTAACTCCTATGTTCCACGTTTACTATTTTGCTGTCTGAGTTTCGGAACTCAGAATTAAACACTTCAACTGCATATTATATTTGGACTCCACAGCTTCTTTATTTCGTTGATGACTTCAGCGTAATTGCATGTTTAAATATGTACCTCTCCACAATGTCATAACACATGGCAACTTCGATCCCAAATGGCGCCTAGCACGCCAACACACAACATTATGTTACTGTCATCATCTGTTTTCATCATTTTTGTTGAATCGTGATCATCCTTATTGTTTTCATAATGATCTTGTATAGTCTGTATCACAATGAATTATTGCAATGAATCTTATAAATACGAAGAGTACAATAACTGCATTGATCGTGGCATTACATGCTGCTGCTATAATTTGCTTAATGTATATCTTACTTGTGGTTATGTTTGCTTCAAATAAATTTTGAACAACGGTATGATAACATCGAGTGAAGTAATCATGCAAATATGACAAAGGGACAGCACAAAACAGTCAAGAGCAAACGGGTGAGCGTCACGAGCTATACATAGACCCATGCTACCTCTCATCGTCCATGAATCGTATACAACCAAAAACACAGTTCTTCACGTGTCAGCATGTTAGCGTGGCCCCCTAATGAATTCAGTAGCTTTGTGTCATCTTACATTTGAAATAAGGACTGGCGTTGTGTCATCGCGTCTCAGAATGTTCTCTTTATTTGTACTTTGAGCATACGTTTTCAGGGTCGCTGAGTTACATTGCTGCACCCCCTCCCACAATCTTAAAAGTCACCATTTATTGTTATACTCCAGCTAGAATGAGTATTTTGTTCTCTCTCTCCGTATACGGGCCTCCCCCTCTCTCTTTCTTTCTGAGTGAAGATTTGTTCAGTGGGATATTGGTATAGTAAGCAAATAATCAACGCTGGTGAGGGTGATGGGACAAACTATCACTTCCGAGGCGATCTGGATGTAGCTATCTTTCCGAAGCGCAGCTGAGGAAAGATAGCATACACATTCAGATCGCCGAGGAAGTGATAGTTTGTCTCATTGCCTGAAACCAAAAGTTGATTATTTGTTTTATATTCCACATCTAGGGTCATAGATATTCCCATTTTAATCCACATCTGAAACCGTCTAAGCTGTCTTTTAGGTGTCCTTAGGGCTCAGGCTACGTTGTTTACCTTAGACCAGTGCCGTATATTAAGAGAGTCTGGCCAACTCGGTTTTCGGCTTATGTGTTTTGAAGCCTGTGATTGGTCAAAAGCTGGTCCCGTGATCTACAGGCGCCATGTTGTTACCAAAGTCAATCACGCGGGCGTGAGGAGAGTTCATACGCTGTGCCCATTGTTGAACATGCGCAGCTACGCGTGTATTGCTTGCCTTTGGGAAATCCCCAATATCAGTCGCGGTGTAGTGTCCTTGCCGTTGTCTATTTTATTGAAGTATGCGAAAGATATTTTGATATCTTACTGCGATAAACTGAAAATTCGTCATGCCTTTCCTGCGCAGCATGGCGTTGCGCTAACCGACCTGGCTCAAATGTAATGATGCACCGCTTTCCGACAGATCCAAAACGAAGGAAAGAAGTGGGAAATTAGAGACTGACGGGGAAACTAATATATGATTTTTTTTCCTTTGGATTCCTCGCGGTGTCTCTCAGACTATCCAAGTTTTGATTCTCATTAAGATTGTATAGGCCTATGTCACCGCTATAACGTACGAAGTGTCGCCTGAGGCATTTGTCTGTCCTTCATTCGTAATCAATTTTGTTGAAGCCATTGGCCATGAAACTTGACATGATTGTGTGATTGCGTAAACATGCTCAAAGTGAACCGTCAAAATCATAATGGTTAAAATCTTAAAATACTGCCATTTCCCCCCATACTGTATTCAATTTTCATAATAAGATTCTGAAAATTAAAGATTTGTTTTTGTTTCAACTCGGGCAATTTATGTATACTTATAATAATAACTGTCTTCCGTCTATCTTTAACTCCATGCTCATGCGCAACCGGACATATCATGGATATCCAACCAGACAGTCAAATGAATTTCATTTACCTTTATTAAGAACCGTGCTTGCTCAACAAACTTTTATTTATGTAGGTCCAAGATTCTGGAACTCCCTTCCCATGGACATACAAAATGCACCGTCATTGAATTCTTTTAAAAAGAGATTGAAGAGTTTTATTTTGAAGTCTTATAATGCAACCGAATAAATATAATTCTGTAATGTATTTTCTTTCACTATAGGCAGCATTCTCTTGAGGCATCGACCATTTTTTACCGCGTTTAGTATTTTTGTATTCTTCACGTGCCCTCACGGTTGCAGTCTGTTCCGCTGGAAAGCAGCTCAACACTGTTTCACTCTCGAAAACGCGTGGCCATTTGTCTCTGTGGGCTTCGCCCCTTGGTGTATGCATAAAAATAATTTAGGTTTTTTTCTCTCTCTTTCTCTCTCTTCTCCCCATTTTCTGTTCCCTATTTTCACACTTTTGCTTTCTTTTTCTTCTTTCTTTCTTTCTTTTTTTTTTCTATTCCCGACTTTCCCAGTTTCCCGCAATCTTTGTAGTTGTAAGTTTTTCACCCCCTTTACTTCCCCTCTTTCCCCTCAGAGGTGCCCACATGTTACAAGCATAGTCTTTTGAGTGGGTACCTCCACTTTTTTTTTTCACAGAATGTATAAATAGAGTGTATGTTTCTTTTTGTACCAAACATAAGGACATGAGCATGTTGTTATCCCTGTCAGACTATGTATATGTATGTATATAATCAACGACTCGCATGCCAAATGTATCATATTGTTTTTTTTTTTGTACATTCTGTTGGAAAAAGAGTGAAAATAAAGTTTGAATTTGAATTTGAATTTGAATTTGAATTTCTGAAGGTGAGCACATGTATTTCCAGACGAAACTTACTGCCCGACCGTGATTCTCTTGTGATTTTTTTTTTTTTTTTTTGGTGGGGGGGGGGGGGTGGGGTGGGGTTTGGGGTCATGGGAGGTGGCAAAGGTCAAGGATCGATGTCGGGTAAAATGTTAAAATTCTACTATCTATTGTTGAAATATTATTACCCAGTTCATCCATACCTTGGAGATTATACCCAATGCACAAACTTAAAACCAAACGCGATATTTCACTGCAAAAAGTCCGGTGTTAAATAGTGAACACCGAGCTGGTGTTAAATTTTCGGTGCTCATTTATGGTGTTAAATTAACACCTACGGGTGTCATTTCCAAATTCTAAACTGTTTTTTGAAGAGTTTCCTAGTAACTGCACTTCTTGTTGATTTTTAATTTAAACAAGACGATCAAGAATTTTACATTAAAATACTAGATTTTTGAAAAAATGTGAAAATAAATTTACACCAAAGTAACACCAGCTGGTGTGGTCCCTTATTGAAGCTGGACGGGTGTTAAACCATTGATATTAACACCAGCAAATATCAAACCAACACCATGTGGTGTCATTTTTGAATTAACACCAGTACAGTGTCAAAATAACACCAGGTACAGTGTCAAATTAACACCACGAAGTGTCAGGTGAACACTTTTCAACACCATCACAGTGCATTTTTAACACCTGTGGGTGTGGTCCTTCATTGAAGTTTGATCGGTGTTAGATTTAACATCCGTGGTGTTAAATCTAACACCGATGTTTTTACAGTGTTGCATGCCACCATTCGTATACAATGACGCATAGGGAAGGATTTTGGCCATGATGGTCAAAGGTCAAGTGAAAATACTAAAATGGCAGTAATTTCCGCAGATTTGTAAAATAACCGCTGAAAGTATTGCCATGAAAATAGATTGGTCAACTTACGAGTAAAAAATGCTCAAATTCCTCAATACTTCTCTTTTAAATAAAACTCATCCATTTACACCTATAGTTCAAGGAAAGTAAACATTCGACGCATTAAATTTTGTGACAATTTTTTGCGAATAATATGTGAAACTGTCGTGTAACATTGTCAAGGCGAACTCTACATCTGCTAAGAACAATGTAATATGGCGGAGGTATACCGGTCGCCATTTGGACATTTTCATTTTTTAAAACTCATTTCATATCCATTCAATGGTCCTGATCATAGTTTACATGTATATTTGGTACGGATGTCACTGAAGATATCCCTCATGGTTATCATGTTATCCAGGTACTTGTGCTAGTTCAATTGTTCAATTACACGTCTTCTTTTTTTTTTTTTTTTTTTTGGGGGGGGGGGACATTATTTTTAAACAATTTGAGATCATTTTACACACCATTATAATTATGCACTTGCCGATGACTTTTCATGTTGTATATACATTGTACATAGGTGTATTCCTCTTGAATTAGGGCCTACTTATACTAGTAGGCCTTCATAAATGTCAGTTTATCTAGTATGGTACTAAATAGGATGGTAATTGATGGTTATTTTTTTTTATGTGCGAAACAGTAAAACTGTGAAATTCGTCTATCGTCTGTGCACAGTACAGCTAGAATTGCAAATATATATACATTGTATCATTTTGTTGTACAATATTCTTGTTCCCTGGACAACTTGCTAAATAAACAATATAGCATAGGGGGCCTACAGTCTAGTGAAAGTTTACGAGACGACATACTGTGAATTCTACTTTTATTCATACAGCAATAATTTATCATAATATTCTAGAATTATGTCCTTTAAACAGCTTCCCTATTAAGTTTATATACCTGTGTGTTTGTGTCTATTTGAATGTGTAAAAATGATTGATTGTTGGCTTTGTTCAACATCTCTCTCTCTCTTAAAAAAAAAAAAAAAAAAAAAAAAAAAAAAAAAAAAAAAAAAAAAAAAAAAAAAAAAAAAAACACAGTCAAGCAACACAGTGCCTTGCGCCTTTGGGACGCCTGCGCGCGCTAACCCCAAAGCGCACACGCTAAAACCATAAGCGCACTGTACGCTGGGTAACGACATGGCGTTCAATTTATGAGATGGCCAGACTCTCTTAATATACGGCACTGCCTTAGACGTATGCACGTATATAGATGACGAAACGATGAATTTGCTCCGCGAACCGCGGTACCGTAATAAAAGTGCGTTGCACTGTGGTCTATCACTTGACCCAGGTCAAATGATAGACCACAGTGCAACGCACTTTTATTTCGCGTGTACTCAAAATTGTAAATTAAATCACGCGTTAGGACTGTGTGGATTAAGAGATCAGCGAAACAAAATGACTATCATCATAGAGTGTAACGAACTTTTCTTCTCAGGTGATGTGATGAGCAAAACTAAGCTTTATCACGTGATCAGCTCTTGACCAATCCTTTAGCATGACGTCGAGGAATAGTACACATCTTCACACTTGTTACCTTCTTTATGTTTTGCATGGCGATAGTGTAACTATTGTCGATGTGCGGTAAGAAAATGGATTTTAAAAATGTTTACCGGTACACAGGTTTCTTATAATTATTATGTAACTTTGAAGGATCTGACTCTCACCTGCTTATTTAACTCATTTCCCACATCAAATAAGTCAACTTAGACATGAAATGAAAAATAAGATATGAGATATGGAGCGACCCAAACGTACAAAGAAAGAATGATAATGATGAATGAGCAAAGCTTTTAAGAAAAGGGATATACAAATATTTCGTTCTTAAAATTGAATTTGATTTCAGGACCAAGACGTAAGTTGATTTTGAGGGAGTGAGAAAGAGGAAGAGGGGAGCAGAAAGACGAGGAGAGAGACGGAAAAAGTAAACCGAGTGCTGCATTTCAGCTGATGCATGAAGTTTGAAGTTGAAGTTTATGAAGTTTATTTGAACAATTTCTAGCACAATAATTTACTTATCCGTAATTCATTGAAACGGCTGTTTAGAGGTTAACTCCGCGCGTTGCCCACTGTTGTTATTTTTCTTTTTCCTTTTTGTTCTTCATCAAGTCGTAAACGAGGCGCATGATGCTGCTGTGGCATATGGCGGCGTTCCATACATCGCATCATTGCACGCGTGTCGTGAGTAGTATGTGTACACTTGCAATACACTACGCGTATGCGAGTAGCTGCTGTGCTTGTGCTAAACTGAAGCGACGACGAGCTATTGCCCTCAAGGCTCGACTGGAGTCAAGGATGAGAACGTTGATGAGTTTGGATAAGTGAGGCGTGGTTGGGCTTTCGTTCTCCTTTATTCCAGGTCCAGGAACTTGATTGACGTCGTTATGAATTTGTTTGTGTCGAACTACACGAGAAACTGCTTGTATTTGCGGAGATTACGGACACATTTCCGATGTTTCCACGATGCTGGGAAAGGTCTGTGTACGGGAGGAGCAGCTATCTACCCCAGACTTTCGGCTGCCTGTGCTGGTGAGAGCAGGAGTAAATTGCCAGCGGCGTTTTCACGAGACAGTCCTTCCAACGTGGTAAAAACTCCTTCTTGCAAACGTGAACGAAGTACCGAGTGTAATTCTACTGTAATTTGTAGAACAATAAGTCTGTCAGGATGTAGCATGAACCCAAATGTGAAATACTTTGAACTGTATTCAATTCGAATGGACAGAAATCGTGCTTACCATGATACTGCTACCACGCTAACGAATGTCTTCACACCAAAGTTTGCTGATTCGAATTCCCACCTTGCCACTTTTTCCAGTCAGACATCATTTACCACAATATGTCGAAATCCCAATCTCTGTAGGATGAGTGTAGATTGCAGAAGAGTGTTACCAGTATCATCATGCACTTCATCTAACCTGCTGTCATCATGTGCAAGCACAGCAGCGTTAACGTTAAATGTGAGAAGCATCAGAACCATTGCGTACACCTGCCAAGAAGACAAGCAAGACTCGGGTTGCAATCAGAATCAAAATGATGATGGCAGCAGCAATCCAGAGGTTGTTGAGTGGGTTCATCCAGACCAGAGAACGGACTCCATATTGGGGAAAGATCCTGAGCTGAAATCGCTTCTCCGAGAGCTGGCATCGGACTTTGGGCGAGATGAAAAGACACCGGCAGAAACAGACAATGAGCATGTCGAAGCTGTGCCACCTCAAAACTCAACCCAAACTGACAAATGTGAGGCAAAAGAGGAGGAGAATGATGAGCCATCAGCAACAGAAGGAAGGATGGAAGATTTAGAGTATGAAATTGCTGCTGGTGATGTTGACTGTGACACCACGTTGCAGGCAGTCAACAAAAGTGGTGAGAATGACATTGTACGGTATTTACATTGGTAAATCATGGCCTTGCTACTACTACAGTAGATAGGGTAGAACAGAAATCACAAGAATCCCACAGGTTTTCAATTTGAATTCTAATGTAGACAGGGCATAGTCAAGTTGGGTTTTTTTTTCCTCTGTTGATTGAAGACAAGTAAATACAGCACTGTTCCTTCTTCTTCTGATATGTGACAGTAGTACTTACAACTACAAGTAAAGGAACGTAGTACACTGTATCTTTATACTAATTTGCTTGGTTTGAGTACAAAAATCATGCCTTATGCCATATGTTACATAGGAGCTGTAGAGCACTCGGTAAGAAAATTTTAAAGGCATTGCATGTTTTTCTATATTTTCTGCACTCGCCATGAGCAATGAATAAAAGATATCACAACATGGATCAGAATCTACTGAGGCTAAGAAGAAACGGCACTCTCTATGTGGGAACAAGGAGTTTTTGATCTGTGACCTATCTCTGCTTTGATTTAATATTCCTCTTAACTTTGTTTATGAAGTTAACAAACCAATGCAATTGTGAAGGTCTTAAAAACGAAAGAAAAGATATGATCTGTTTGTTGCTCTCTTTCTGTGAACTTAGATACGTTTTGTATCTGTGCCACCAACCCAAGACATTGTGCTTCAGGCTGATTGATGATGTGTGATTTATTGTCATTTTTATTATTATTACATTTTGTACCTCCGCCAAGGGAGGAGGTTTTGTGTTTGTTACCGTTGGTAATGATCAGTGGTGAAAATGATTTGCATGCTTGGCGGAGGTTTCTCTCTCAGAGTGCTTCTCTAGTTATTATTAATTTCATTTTATTGGCAGAAACCCCTGAAAAGAAGTATGTGTTCAGCATTGAAGACATGGTTGCCTTGCTGCGGACGGAAAATGCCCAGGACATTTGTGTCATCAAGATCCCCAAAGAGAAGCAATATGTTGACTTCTTCATTGTTGCCACAGGGAGATCACCTCGGCACTTGAAGGCCATGTCTCTCTACATCAACCAGCAGGTTAGTCCTTCTATACAATGCACTTCAAAATAATAATAATAATAATATTAAATATTTATAGCACTTAATACTACATGTTTCAAAGCGCTTTACAATCATCAAAACAAACAACCAATCAAACAAACATAATAAATCAGCTTCAAATACAAATGATAAACTAAACATAATCATTCAGTTCTGTTCTAAAGAAAAAAAAATGTGTATTAAGAGGCTTTTTGGTATGTTTTTATGGGCAAGTACGATCAAAATATTTTCATGAAGAGCAATACAAGTACAAAGATTGCTCCTTCTTACAGCTGTATATGTATATCCTGGTCTGAAGGTTATGAAGCATTTGTGAATACATGCAAAAGAGCTAGCTAAGGTCTTGATGTGAAGATACATGTAGCATCTATCTTGAAATATTTGATACTCACTGCTTACAAGCTTTGGTAAATTGTGTTCTGCTTAATTGTTGTCAACCTGTTATACACGCATGGGCACCTGTATGACCTTTATTGCAGGTATATCAGCTATTCTTGTTTTATACATCCACCCTATTTAAAATGAACAGATTTCTTGCTTATGCATTGCTATAAAAAAAAAAAGAAAGAGGAAGAGAAAGGGCCATCCAGCTGCAGTTTCATGTACTTTTTTGATAATTTCTTTGTATATTTTGATAAAAAGTGATGTACATATTTTTTTTTTTGCCAAAATAAAATCAATCAATGAAACAATAATGTCACTTTGAATTTGCATGTTTGTCATACCATCTTTTCCAGTCTCTTTCATAGGGCATACCTGTATTGCAAAGGGACTTTCCAATATTATTCCATCTTTTGTGTCTTTTATGATAATTTTCCCATGTGCAGTACAAGGCCAGAAAGACCAAACGTGATGCCTTTATTCTGGTAGAGGGAGAAAACACAGATGACTGGATATGTATGGACTTTGGTAAGTTAAAAAAACAAAAAGCAGTAACAGAGATAATACCAATGACATACAATTGTACCAGTCCTTAACCAATTGAGGACAAGAGCTCTGATTTTGCCATAGCATGTTTTCCACAAAAACCTGCCGGGGTGTACTCAGAACTAGCCATCAATGGGTAGATAAAATCTCTGATAATGGGCACTCCCAGTTTTGTCAGACATAGTGGCAAAAGAATGAACACCCTCCAGCTAACACTCAGAGCCACTGAGTGTACGGTCATGGAATGAGAAATAATCACCACACTGTTGCCTTGAAGATTATGGTTACCGTGACAGTAATCAATGTTGGGTCACTGTAAATTAGCATAGGCTCAGGGAGGAGATCAGATTATATTTGTGAGCAAATGATTTTTTAGACTTGTCCAAGCATATTATTAGCTTGATGCGTAAGTTTCTATCTGGATCAAATAAGAAGCAGTTTGTTTCATGCTCACAATACAACAAGTAATGATTATTCTCCTGAGAAAGATTTCATAATATTCATGTTTTGCACATTCCAAACACCACTTTTTCCAATCTTCATTCTTGAGGATTAATGCATGGCCTGTCAAACTTGAGGTGCAAGTTTTTTGTCAACATGTGCCTTCCATTATCCAAACTGCAGGTAACATTGTAGTTCATCTGATGTCAGAGGAGATGAGAGAATTCTACGAGTTGGAGAAATTGTGGACGCTGGGACCAGGGTACGATGACCAACTCCAGAGGCTCAGGGAGTATGAGGCGAAGTTGAAGGAGACACTGAGCTTGAACGAGGTGAAGGCTGCTCAGGACAACTCGTCTTCTTCGTCGAATTCAACCAAGGGTGACGATGTACCTGAGGTCTCATTTGTGAAATGAAACTCTGACAGGTTTATGGTAGCTGGAATACGTGGAAACTGCTGTTAACATCATATGATTCACGTGTGTGATATTGTGGAATGTAGGCTTGGAAGACAATGTGATGGATGGTTAAATTGATCAAGAACGACAGATCAAGAAATAAAGCATTATGCCTCTTCAAGAGCAATGTTAGTGAATATCCTTCTTGGAGCTGATATAATGTGTCTTTGAGGAGGTGAGAGTTTGGCAGGTTGTTAATTTTGCAATGAAAACAAAAGAAAACACACAACAGAAAGTTACACCAAAACAGCATGCTTGTATCAAAGCAATGCGTATGGCAGGGCTGCACATCTTTTCTACTGGCCATTTTTATGCCTCCGCAACGAAGTGGCCGGAGGCATTATGTTTTCGGGTCGTCCGTCCGTCCGTACGTCCGTACGTCCGTACGTCCGTCTGTACGTCCGTCCGTCCCGTTTTGTTTTTGTCGATATCTCAAGAACCGTGTGGTGGTTTTACATCAAACTTGGTATTAGGGTATATCCTTGGGGGATAATACTTTGTGTGGATTTTAGGGTCACAGGGTCAAAGGTCAAAGGTCACAGGTTATTTTGTGGAAAAAAAAATTGAAATTTCATGTTTTTCTCCATATCTTGCAAATGGTTCAAGGTATCTTCATGGAACTTAGTATATATGCTTGTACCGACGGGCAGTGATTATCTAGGGAAGTTGGGGGTCATGGGTCAAAGGTCAAGGGGGTCAAAGGTCAAGGTCAACTCCTCAAAATAGCACTACTTTCTTTAAAATGCAATATGCCTGAAGGGTTGTTTTTTTATGCCTCCGCCACGAAGTGGTGCCGGAGGCATTATGTTTTCAGGTTGTCCGTCCGTCCGTCCGTCCGTACGTACGTCCGTACGTCCGTACGTCCGTACGTCCGTACGTACGTCCGTCCACATTCGTTTACGCGATAACTTGAGTAATATTGACTGGAATTTTACCAAACTTGGTCCAAGTATAAAGTATGATGGGGCAATTAATTGATTAGATTTTGGGTGAAATCGGCCAAAGGTCAAAGGTCAAAGGTCAAGGTCAAATCATTAAATTGTATCTGTTTGCGCGATAACTCAAGACTGGATTCAGCAAATTTCACCAAAATTTGTCTGAGGATGATGTATGATGGGACAATTACTTGATTAGGTTTTGAGTGAAATTGGACAGAGTTCAAAGGTCAAAGATCAAGGTCAAATCCTAAAATTTATCTGTTTACGTGATAACTCTTAACTGGATGAAGCAGCTTTCACCAAACTTGGTCCAAGGATGATGTATGATGGGGCAATTAGTTGAGTAGATTTTAGTGATATTGGCAAGAGGTCAAAGGTCATAAGGTCAAGGTCAAATGCTAAAAACGTTGCTATTTCCCCCATATCCATGCAATGCCCGAAGGTATTATCTTGAAACTTATTGTAGACATGTACTACTGCATAAAGATTCTCCAGAGAGAGTTTCATGTCATAAGGTCAAAGGTCAAAAGGTCAAAGGTTAGGTGAATATGTTACAATTTCACTTTTCTTGCAAATGGTTCAATGTATCTTCATGGAACTTGGTACAGACACATGTACTGACTGGCAGGGATTTTCTAGGGAATGGGTCACCAGTCAGGGGGTCAAAGGTCAAGGTCAACTCCTCAAAATTTTACTATTTCCCTCATATACTAGTATATGCAATGCTTACATTATTATTTTTAAAACTAAAACTTGATATATACATGTATTCCCTAATGGAGATTCTCTGAGAAATTTCCAGCCAGAAGGTCAAAGGTTAAGGGTCAAAGGTCAGGTTTAAATGCAAATATATATTTTATACTGTAATTACACTCTTTCTTCATACCTTGAAAATTACTCAATGCATAAACTTATGAAAGGGTAAGTCAGAAGTCGAGTAAAAGTTCTCAATTCCCCAAATACAGGTACCTGCACTCTTAGACAATTATAGCAAACCTAGTTAAAGGAAAGTGAACATTCAAGATATTTCTGACAGACCTGTCATTTCAATATTTTGTCAGTTTTGTGAAACTGTCATAACACATTGTGAAGACATTGTACCATACACCTATTGGGAGAATCATGCATTATGGCGGAGGCATCAGTCGCCATAGCGACATTTCTAGTTTAAACTTGATGTATGGCATGTATTACCCAATATATATTTTTGGGGAATTGCCAAAAGGTCAAAGGTCAAAAGGTAAAAGGTCAAGTGAAAGTGCTAAATTGCACTTTTTCCTCCATATCTCGAAAGTAACTCAAGGTATCATCATGAAACTTACATATTTATGCATGTTCTACCTTACAGTGATTCTCTGTGGAACTGTGAGGTCAAAGGTCAAATGAAAGGTTTAGATAATGCTATTTTCCCATTTGATACTGAAATTATACTTTTTCTCAATACCTTGAAAATTACTCAATGCATAAACTTATAAAAGGGTCAAAAGTCAAGTAAAAATCATCAGTTCCCCAAATACCTGCTCTCTGACATTTTAATCATTCATCCAATTGAACCTAGTTCTAGGAAAGTGAACATTCAGCACATTTGTGTCAAACCTGTCATTTCAATATTTTGCCAATTGTGTGAAACTGTCATCACACGTTGTCAAGACATTGTCAAGACATTGTACTATACTATATTAGGAGAACCATGCATTATGGCGGAGGCATATCAGTCGCCGTAGCGATATATCTAGTTTTTTTTCTACTGGTCCAGCCTGTCTGTCGGACCAGGGTCCCGTTGCATAAAAGTTTTTTAGCAACCTTAAAAAATTCAGGTTGGGATTTGCCCAACCTGAGTTTTTTAAGGTTGCTAACATAAGAATGTAAAATCCGTTGCATAAAAACTCTGGTTGGGCGCTTCCAACCGGAATTTTGTGATTTCAACTGGAAAAAAATCTGGTTGGAGTTTTATGCAACGGGCCCCAGTAGGTACCCAGTATTTTACTTTTTTTACTGGTCCATTACTGAAAAAGTTACTGATCCAGCAGTGATTTTTATTGGTCCTGGACCGTTGGACCAGTGCCAGTGTGCAGCATTGTGTATGGTGTGTAGGGAGGCGTTTAGTCTGTCACCATTTTTGCAGAACTTCTGTGACTGTGTCAAAATGGCACTATAAGATTAGTAAAACTGAGACAAGCTCTCAAAGAAGTTCTTTATGTAGTCCAACTGGCTTTGCCTGTATCGCAGTGAACAGCATGGGATGTATGCAACACTTGATCCTTTACAGCATCAAAAGTGAAAAGTATTTCTGTTATTGGCATTGTAAGAATTATAGAAATGATGGACTAAACCAGGAGTAGAGGTTGTTTTACATTCAACCATATTTTGAAGTTATATTTCCTATGACCAAATCTTGCCATTAGTGGCTCTTACTCTGCATTGTCTTCCCTTTTCAGTAATACAGTGCACTCTGTTATGACAAACATGTTTAAAACAGAATTCTCATTACGACAAAATCAAAATTCAGGTTCCAAATTTATCATGATATCTATTCATTTTTATGCACTGTACTGTTCAGTTAGAACAAAATTTAGATACATGTATAGCAAAAGAAAACTGCTGGTCCTGAGGATTTTGTTAGAGTTACAAAAAAAGAAAAAAAAATGCGCTCAACTTTTTAAAACAGGGAGGAAAAATAACTGCTTAATTTATGTGAACTGTAAATACTGACATATCTGTTTGCAAAAGTGTTCAATACAGATTAAAACCTTAACTAAGTTTTAGTTTTGACACCATATATTTCTGCAATCTGTTATGTAACAACTTTCTTTCCCGTTTTGCCAATTTTGCATACTATTTTCTGGATTCACATGTACAGAAATTTGAAAAATACACCTCAATAGTATTGCAAAAGAAGTATTACGAATTTTAGTGTTGTCCCACAGATGCATATTCATGTTATATCTTGCTGGTGTGTATTTGGTCATGTATAGTTTGTATTGATTAAATTTTTATGATAATTATTACCAATTGCCATTGACAGTATGAGATAGCATTTGAATCCTGCCAAAAATTGATCAGGTACCTTCCATTGATCAGAGAAAAAGGTCTGTAGACACAGACACATCCTCTGTTAGTCCCACTACAAGTTGTTCCAAGTACTGCAAGTTGTTTGTGGCAGCAGAAATGCACAATTTGGCAAGGAGAATTATTTTCTCCCTGTGGTGCTCTTGCTAAGCATTGTTACATTTGGCGAGAAAAACTGTAGCAACTACGTACTTAAAGTCGTGTTTAAATTTGAGGGCAGTGATTTAAAAGATGTTCAAGATATCATATTTTATGCGTATGTGTAGGTCTGTTGTTTCACAAAACATCCTACCATATAGAATTTTCACAATAAAGCCTAAAATATAAGGAGATATCAGTATTTTTCTCAATAAACCATAACTATGGATGGTTTAGTCTGGAAACATTTTTATTACAGCTGTTGTTCACATTTGGTATGTTTAACAGTACTTAACATCGATTATACGGATGCAAATTTTTACAGTGGATGTTTCTATCCCTAACTCACATTTTAGAACTCTTTTAAAGCACTAATGCTTGGATTTTGTTTCATCAATTGGTAACTTATGCCTTTAAGTCAAAGAATGCTCACTGAATAAAGTGAAAGGACCCATTCGGCAGCCCAGAGGTGATGGCTTACATGTACAGTAGGCCCACAATCGAACCATGATTCTTGTTCCACAATGCTGTATAGGCAGTGTGTGTGTGTGTGGGGGGGGGGGGGGGGAGGATGCAGCAGCGTTCATTAGCTTTTGCAGCGTCTATGCCTTGCTGATCGGATAGTATTTTCACACACTGAGCTGCCGTGTATGTACATTCTATTGCCCGAAACTCAACCCTAACCCAAAGCAGATGGTATTCTCTAGAACCAAAAATGAT
This sequence comes from Diadema setosum, assembly GCA_033980235.1. Classification (NCBI taxonomy): domain Eukaryota; kingdom Metazoa; phylum Echinodermata; class Echinoidea; order Diadematoida; family Diadematidae; genus Diadema; species Diadema setosum. Next base: position 2,569,952 of record CM067080.1, read on the forward strand.
AAGCAAAGTTACTATGAATACTAAGTAGATTGGTGATTGTACACTGTAGTTTCAGGTTTGTTCATTGCAGATCAGGGGATGGGCCCCCAAGTAATGGTCTGCAAGAATTCATGGACAGTGAAATTCCATTCTGGTGAGCGCTAGACCCCTGGGTGTCTTGTTTCATAGCGTTGACTTGTATGATTTCCCAACTTATGCGATGTTGACTTCCATAAAGTCTACTGCATTTGTAATGAAACAAATTAAATTGTGCTTCCGTAGAGTGCATGTCAAAACTGAAAAATAGAACAATAAAAACATCTTTCACTGAGTCGCTGTCCCTTCTGTAAATGTCTTCTCTTGAAAATAAGAAGTGACAGATAACAAGAACCATGTCAAAAGAATGAAAAGCATCAACAGCTATTTGGTTGTAACAATAGCACACGGGGGGGGGGGGGGGCATGGAGCATTTTGTGTGTGTGAGTGTACGTGGGGAGGGGGTCATGGGTCAATGGTTTCCCCTCAATTTAACCCTCTGACGGGAAGAGTCTCTGGGCAGAACCCTTCGGAAGTAATGGGGTTCACTGTGATTTTTTCCCCCTGATTTCTTTTTCTTTTTTTTATCTTTTTTGTTGAAGAAATAAAGGTGTGTGTGTATGTGTTTGTGTGTGTGTCTGTTTTGCATTCCCTGGCCAAACTTGTCCAAGTCTTTGTGAAAGTGCATGCTATGATGGTTTATAAGATTTATTGCTGCAAATTACATTATATCATTAATGCTAATTACTTCTGTCATAGGCAGTGGGAAACTGAACTTTTACATTATTTTATGCAATTAACATGCAATCTATAGCGTAAAAGAGTGGATACAGTTCTCCTAAATACCCAGCCAAAATACTCAAGAGTTGTGCCTCAAGTTTAGCTCCGGTCTTGCAAAAGATCTTCCAGAAATCTGTCGATACAGGAACTCTCCCAGAAGGATGGCTTAAAGCCAATGTAGTCCCAATCTACAAGAAAGGGGAACGTACAAATCCTGAGAACTATAGGCCGGTTTCACTCACTTCCATCCCATGTAAAGTTTTGGAGCATATCATCTTCCGTCACATCAAGGACCATTTGGATGCCCATGATATCATCACTCACCATCAACATGGATTCCGACAAGGCAGATCATGTGAAACGCAACTTGCAGGTCTTATGAATGACCTAGCAAGAACCCTTGATGCTAGGAGTCAAACCGATCTCATCATACTTGATTTCAGCAAGGCGTTTGACAAGGTCCCCCATGGGAGATTACTACGCAAGCTTGAACATGTTGGTATTAACAACAACAACAACAACCTCCTTCACTGGCTGAACATGTCCTTACTAACAGACATCAGCGCGTTCTCCTGGAGGAAGCAGTATCCCAGGAATCTCCGGTGACATCAGGGGTACCACAGGGAACGGTTCTGGGGCCTTTATTGTTTCTCATATACATTAACGACCTACCGAACGTGGTTCAGTCCAAGGTGCGACTTTTCGCAGACGACTGCATAATATACCGGGAAATATGCAATGATCAGGATGCAAAAGCTCTTCAAAAAGACATTGATTTATTATGTTTGTGGGAGTCACAATGGCAGATGTCCTCCAATCCGTCAAAATGCTTTGCTATGCATGTTAGCCACAAAGTCAAACCTATTATCACGCCATATACAATGAAAGGAAAACAGCTACAGCAAGTAAGCCACCACCCATATTTAGGTGTTGAGATAAGTAAAGATCTCACTTGGTCACACCACATTAACAAGATTACTACAAAGGCAAACCAAATGCTGGGTATCATCAGAAGAAATCTCAATTCGTGCAATAAATCAGTTAAAGAAACAGCCTACAAAACGCTGGTTCGCCAAAGGCTTGAGTATTGTGCTTCCATCTGGGACCCTCATCAAGCTACAAGAAAGAGGAGCATTGAGGCCATTCAACGCCGGGCTGCTCGTTTTGTCGTAAACAATTACGACAAACGATCCAGTGTCACATCCATCTTATCCAAGCTCCAATGGGAAACCTTGGAAAACCGCCGTACCAAGTTCCGATTGATTGCCATCTTTAAAGAAGTACACAATATTACCCCATCAAATGTTCATCTACGTCAGAGACCCGGCTCAACACGGCGACAAACAGGTCCCAACATTTTAGAGATGCCTTCATTCAACAAGACATGTTACCAGCACTCATTCTATCCAAGGACAACCAGGGAATGGAACTTTCTACCACCAGAGATAAGAGGCGTTACCAATTTAAAGAATTTTAAAATTATGCTTGATGCAATTAATGTAGAAGAGCTGGTCAAAAAAGCTCATTTCAGAATTTAAAATTTTAAAAAATAAATCCGTTCACACCGGCTGCGCGGGATAACAGCCTTCAGGCAGTGATTGCGCAGAACCCAACCAGAACCAGAACCAGAACCAGTGGCTAATTGTGGGGGGGGGGGGGGGGGGCACTAGGCATGTGGCCCCTCTTTTATTTTTATTTTTGTTAAAACAGAAGAAATGGGGATGTGCCCCCCCCCCCCCCTTCATTTTTTTTTCCATTTTTTTTTAAAGGTGCCTCCCCTTTATGGAATTCCTGGATCCGCCCGTGAATACCTGTATCAAACATGCATGGACTTGTGAACAAGGTCACTGTCTTGATATGCAGTGGAAGTAGTGGGACCGGAAAAATGTAGACTGAGTTATGATGGTTATAAGTTAATAGGCCAGTTTAGGTAATAATTGCTTTCCCGAAACGCCACAAGCATCAGTTCACAAGTGCTTATGAATATTTATGAAACAACACTTTTGCTCTAGGCAAAATTGAATATACATTGTACATGTATATCTAACAGTATCAAGTTTTAATTCTATTGAAGAAAATGCCATTTGCTCCTTTCCACAGTTTATCTGGGATTAGATTGGTAGAAACGTGAAAACTAGTTTAAACATAAGTTCAGCTACCGGCGTTCCGGCGACAACACTCCATTTTCTGATGACTCAATTGATAAGCTTGGGACTGAATGAATATTAAATGGAATATTTCAATTTTTGGTCATGGGTGGCTCACTGCATCATACTGATTAAAACATAGATAAACTGAGAGATGTGAATAGTGGTTTAATGGCTTGCTATGGCTGGCTATGGCAGGCAGACAGACAGACAGTGGCAGACACACACACACACACACACACACACACAAATAACAAAGAACCTTTCAATTAAGGCCAAATACATGAAACATTTTGGTTTGTGCTGACAAAATGCACTTTGATGAGCAGCTGTAATTCCCATTAAAGAAAACAAACAAATTGAAAGAGCCAGAAATTATGATGATAATGTGAGGATGTGATGGTTGATGGTAGTAATATATTGTAGTTGTAGTAGTAGTAGAAGTAGAAGTAGTAGTAGTAGAAGTAGTAGCAGTAGTAGTAGCAGTAGCAGTAGTAGTAGAAATAGTAGTAGTAGTTGAAATAGTAGTAGCAGTAATGACTTTGATAATGATCTTTATCATTACAATGATTAAACATTGAAATGTGAAAAGGAAGCTTCAATTTTGTATTGTTTTTTTGTTTTCTTTCTTTTTTCAACTTCAAGAGAGATCGGAAATAGGAGGGCATTTCTCATATTATACGGCGATAAGCCTGCAAAGAAACAACAAGAAGTGTTTCCCTACCTTCAGATGGAACTTTGATTTGTTTGTTTGTTTTTAAGTCAACAAGTTGAGCTCGTATGCGAACTGGAGAAGAGGGATGATTCAAAGTGAAACGCGAAAAAAACGGGTTGCTGATTGGTCAGGTGTGCAGCCAATGGAGTCTCGGCATCCACAAAATAATCCTCGTCATGGATTGGCCAAAGATGGCGCAAGCGAAACACAAACAGGCAGACGCATAAACAGTGACTATATTATAGCGGGGACATGCGTGAGGTAGTTCTCCGGCGTATGTATGTATGTAGTATAGTTTTTCTCGTAATATTAATTTCCTTCAAAAGGGTTGGAAACCAGCCGCTGGTTCCACTTGCGATTGTATGTGCGTATGTGCGTCTTTTTATGCGTTATTTGATATTTTAATGATGATGTTTGATGCTTGAGCAATTCTAGCAAAATGAAAAGGAATCGCAAAGACACAGTTAGATGTGCAAACATCACTAAAGTACCATAAGCTTGTTGAAGCATTGGTTTGTATCCAATTGTAATTTTCATTCGGAGGTTTGGATTTGGATATTTCCGTTTTTTAGCCCATTAACACTATATTACTCTGAAGTTGACGAAAACAACAAGGACATTGCGTTAATCACTAATATTTATTTTTCAATTTCTTTCGAGCGATGCAAAATATTATTTTGGTACGGATATGCAATCGAACAATTAAAACATAAATTTACTGACAGGGTTGGGCGACATTCTGGATTGTCTTTGAAAAGTGTACAATTCTGATACTCTTCAGGGCTGCACTTAAAGGAAAAAAAAATATATTGATATGATATAGGCCTATCATGCACACTACTGATGTAATAGTGAGGACTCGCACAATTACTATTATTCCACTTATACTTCATTCTCTCCCTCTATCCCCCTCTTTCTCCCTCTCTCTTGCCCTTTCACTCCCTGCCTTAAACGTGGCTATGTCAGTAACCGCACATTATGTTTAATTTACGAAAATGCACATCTAATAGGTCTATCTTATATACCTCATAAGTTATTGCGTATACTGCAGATGTCAATATTTCAAAAGTAGTACCGTTCTTTTTATGTGCCAATTCAGCTTATCGTGAATTTTGCGTATATTTCAATATCATGGAAAAAAAATCCTAATGTTCACTGTACCTTCGGAGAAACGCTAATTTGTTAACGGAGAGGTTATTACTTATGATCATATTCAGTATTCGAATTAATTATGCAGTAAATTAGAAGTAATAATTGGTGTCATTGACTTCCGACCATCGGAGCTCGTTTGCTGCCATTTCGGCGGAGTGGGCACTTTTTTTTTTTTGTAATTATATACTTTATTTCCACTTTGGCCATTTCAGTTCGACATCCGAAATTTCGAGTGTTGAAAAACAGTGAGATCTTGTCAAATGATTCAAGGGAGAGAGTGAGGAGGTTGAGCTGCTGCAAAGTATAAGAGTAATCTTTTAAGTGAATGGTTTCCCAAATCTCTATAAATTAATCATCTATAGCATTCAAAATGTAAATTTGTTGAAGATATAAGGCTGATTGTGTTCTTATTGTGAATGTGGGGTGGGGGAGGCGAGGAAGGGAGCACGCCTAGACTGACAAAAACAACGCGGCCACGTGTGCAAACCATCAAGAAATCTAGCTTCGAGAAATTTAGTTGCTCGTCCGTCCACACTGGCGGTCAAAGTTTCGGAACTTTTTCGCCTCGAAATTTGGGTCACTGATGCGCATGCGCCACAAACTTAAACGATCAAACGCGTGCCGTCTGACAGCTTTCACTGTGACGTAACAATGCACACACGTACATCCTAATGACCGCGCACTACCGACCGCAAACAGGTGGTTGATTGGTCACGTGACAAACTTTTCAAAGTTTCAGTTGCGGCGTTCCAACTGCACAAACTTCGAGAAAAGTCATAAAATTCCAGTGCAATTTCATACTTTCCCCAATCAATTATTGAACTTTTTTTTTTTAAATAACAAACTTGGATCGTCATAGTCTGTGCTAAAATTGAAGCAGAATAAAATTCGTTTTTTGGCCTCTCGAAAGCAAAACAAACCGATGAAAATGGCCATCAAGCTGGAGTTACTATGCAAATCAGTAATTTATGACAAGATGATTCGTCCCCACTTCGGTTATTGCAGCACGCGGTGTTAAACCTATACGCCGCTCCTAAACCACGTAAACCCCTTCAAATTTTCCAAATTAGAGCCCTTAATAGTTAGTTCTTATAGTAGATCATCGACACAGTAGACATGCAGGTTTCCATTAAAGACCACGAATTGACTGCCTGATGAATGCTAAGATTAAAAAAAAAAAGGCTTTTTATTAACCCTGCTCCCTTGCTATCTCAGCTGTGAATTACAATATAAAATAATTAAAAAAAAAACTTTTTCATTCAACAATCAAATTATCAAAAACCATGCAATGCAAACTTTTTTGTTGTGAAATCAACTCATGGTTTTTGTATCACTTATAGTGGCTAAGTTCAACAGTTTACCATAGAAAATAGTAAAGAGACAAAATACTCGATCTTTCAAGAACTAATCAGTTCTGATTAATTGTCTATTTTTTTAGACGCAACTGATATCGCTTGTTCCTTTTGCTATTCAAATTGTTTTTGTTTATGATATTGCTGTTCTAATACTTTTATTCTATCATTGCTTTCTCCATGTTGCAAGATTTCTAATTGTTATTCTTATCACAATTCTTTTTTGACAATAGATATTTCCTTGTTCAGAATACAGTCATTTGGATTGTTCCATTAAATTTTATGTTTGCCCTTTTTTGTGTGTGTTAATTTGAGTATCCTATTAACCGTGATGCATGTACAACCATATACGGACTTGCTGAAAACAGTCTTACGACTGAGCTTGAGTTTTTACCAGACAGTGTTCAAATAAATGAAACAAATAAAAAGATGCATATGCTTTCTTCACAATCGTTAGGAAAGGAGTTTTTCTGAAAGTGTTTGAAAAAAGTTCTGTTAGCCCAAACTTCTGAACTTGATTCTCGGATGAAAATAAATGTAGCCGTTTGAGTGGCCGAAAGAAAAGATACGCAATGTTTCATATAATTTAAAATACTATTTTGCAAGTATGATGATAATAAACAAAAGTTCGACTTGACTATAATTTTTTTCCTTCATCAACGCAGTATGAAATGACATACGATTCCTGCCAAGTTTAGTCAAAATCCAGAGGGGCAGGTTGAGAGATCCCTGTCACTGATAGGTATTACGGTGAGTACTGAGTATCATAACAACTATAAAGATCAGGGGGGTGTTTCATCAACGCTTGTCAGTGCTGACCAATTTCAGCAAAATCCTTGGTTTTGATTGGCTGAGATGCTCCGGTCGCTTACTGTTACTATGGTATTCAAGTTGTAAGCGCTGACAAACGTTGATGAAACACCCCCCCCCCCCCCCCCCCCCCCCGTGATTCCTGCCTGAATGGATATCCTCAGCGCTGGATATCCTTAGTGTGTACGTCAGCCCGTCGCTGATGGCGCCCTCACTCCTATCCTTGTCACATGTGACAAGTAGGAGGTCTCTACACAATTTTACACATGGCAATGATGCTGTGTCACTGTGGGATGGGAAGTATACACACAACACAGGAGCGTAGCTACCGTACCGCTACAGTACCGCGGCGGCTCGGCTGCATTCATTCACCCGCTGCTCTGCCACTTCTAGCTCGCAAACTAACACCAGCCTGTTCGACCCGTTCCCTAGTTACCCCGCTGCCGAATACCTATCGCACCGTTTACTTTACGGAGTCGTATTCTTAAAACTTTGAAGTGTAAATCTAACGTTTGTCAGCTTTACAAGTAGAGAAGGCTGACTGGCTGCTCTTTATTGAATTAATAGTATTCCCCCGACGTTTTTCATTAGAACTGTTCAGAAGCCTGTCATAAACGTCACAGTACAGTCTACAGACACGCACAGTGGCAGTACAATTTTCCCAGCTGGAGCTCCATACTGCAAGTGAGTGCATCATTACTCTGCCCTTTCAAAATGCCGGAGAAGAAACCATTCGAGCGTCTCCCTTCCACGGTTGTCCCCGTGAATTACAAAATCAGTCTGAAACCGGACCTAGAGAAATTCACCTTCTCTGGCAAGGAAACCGTCACCGTCCAGGTAAATATTGACCTAAAATTTTACACTTTGTTACATTTTCCTCATCCCTCACCCTGTAATTAGTCGTTTACCAGCTGTTAAATGGTTTATGTTAGTGTAACCGCAGCAGCGACCCCATACGGACAAATACGTACCGTAAAGGGCTGTTACTGTGTTACAGCGCCCCGCGACGGGGTTAATGTTAGTGTTAAGTTAATAGTAGGCCTACTAGTAAGTGTACTAGTTTAATGCTAACACTAACAGTTAGTTAGCAGCAGCACGTACAGCAGAAGAATAAATGACCTGTGGTGAGAGACAAAGTTTCAGAGCATGGAAAGTATTGAGTTGTGAAAGCAGGAAGTGGGACTGGGACGGGAGAGCTAGAATAACTGCGACCAGCCCCAACACGCAGTATAACTGTGTACACGGAGCGTCCCGGGGTTAGGAGAGCTAAAGTCCCATTTTCGTGGCCATACAACAAACAGTAAAGAAGTGGACTGGCCTGGTGTACGGAACGGTATCTCACTCGTGCACTGGAGTAACCCCGGGGCGCTCATTGTACACAGTCTAGTTGTCAAGCACTGGAGGAAACTCCGATGCGACAGTCACAATGACTATGTTATATATTGGTCACTATAGTATGACTTGTGTAGAATATCTACTACTGTAAAAGTGGAAATTTTCGCGGTGTTGAAATCTTCCCGCAACCAGAAACTAGCGCGAAAATAAAAGCACGCGAATATTTTTGCTTGCCATATTTCTTGTGCGTGATGTCTTGATTCCGCGGAATTAAAAACACGAGAAACTCTTCTTATATACGGGGCCAAGCACGAAAAATTAGTCACGCAAAAATATCCACTTTTACAGTAGTCCCATAAGTACAAACAAACAAACAAATGGCTCATGCCCTCACCAAGAAGGCGACCAGATCCACAGCAGCTTCATAGATGTCTTCAAATTAAGTGACGATTCATTCATCCAGAAGTCAAAGAGATGCCGCCGCAACGTCTGCAAGACACCTTCTCCATCGCCAAGCGAGTCGTCTCCACTGCAACATCTCTGGCTAGGTAGCTAGGTCACCAGTCAGTCTCTGCAAATTTGGGGAGATGTCTTTGGAGACCTCGCAAATAAAATTGATCTCCATGACTTGGCTTGATTGGAAAGGGACATTAATCATGAAGGCGTCCCTGCGACCAGCTGGAAACTGAAAAGAGTCCCCGATCCCCAAAGAAATCAAACAATGTCATACAATGTATGTGATTCCCCGAGACTCTGGCTGGACTCAACTCTGGTATGTTCCAGGAGATGTACACATTTGTAACCACGACTGATCCACGACCAAGGAGACTTGGGTCACCACCGGGTCGCCAGCTCTTCTCCAGCCCATGACTTCATGGCCTCATAGCAATGAAACTACATTAGTGCAGCACCTGTCTTTCTCAAATCTTATCTTTGTTGTAAAATTCTAGAGCCATTTAAATATACACAGATTTCTCGGTTGGTGATCAAACTAAAACTAGGCTCCTAATTGAATACAGTGTATGGATTTGCATGCTTTTCTTGATGTGGGGGGGGGGACATTAGTTCGAGGAAAAGGGCTTTGAAAGTTGTGGAACAAATTCTGTGTAAATTTAGTGATCAATCAATTATAGTTTTATACATTTTCTCCTCCTTCCCCACCCATTTCGCGCAACCAGAAACTAGCGCAAAAATAAAAGATTGCGAATATTTTTGCTTGCCATATGTTCCAGTAGTTGATGTCTTGATTCCATGGAATTAAAAACACGCAAAGCTGTCCTTGCCTGGCCGAGCGCGAAAAATTAATTGTGCGAAAATATCCACTTTTACAGTATTAGATTCCATCTGGCACATCAATATAGCACTTTCTGCAACTCTACTGCAATACATACATTGTAAACAGATATTTTGAAAAAGACCTGGGTACCTAGATGAAGCAGTGTCACAGTTTCTAAACAGTAAAAAGCTATAATGCCTAAATCCTCTCATAGTCATCCCTGAAATGTCATTTTTTTTTCTTCCCTTCTTTTAAAGGTCAAATCAGCGGTGGATAAGATTGTTCTCAACTGTGTTGATATTGTTATCTCAAAGGCCACTTTCACTGCTGAAGACAAAGGTAAGTAGAACATCACCTTTGGCACAAGGCTTGATGAGGGCTTGTGTATGTTAAATGTCCAATGAAGTTTGTGTGTTTTGTCTTTTACTTGCAAGAAATACAAACAAAAATGCTTTCAAGTAATGAATGGTATTATTCATGTGTATCACAAGATATTTGTCGGGGCGTGAATTTTCTGCAATTTGTCTCCATCTACAAATAAAATTTGTAAAATCGCAACTGCTGATCAATAATTTTCTCTTGCTTTCAGGATTCATGTTCTACTGTTCCCTGCATTTTTTTTTTTTTTTGGGGGGGGGGGGTGGTCGCAAATGACATCAAACTTTGAAGGGCCTCTTCAAGGTTTTGATTCAAATTTTTATTGAGATCTATACTGTACACTCAATGTATCTTTATTGAGGTTCATTTGTGTCAATGTTGCTGGCAGAGATCGGTTCATCTGACATCAGCTACAGCAAGGACAATGAGTCGGCCACCATCACCTTCCCATCAAGCCTTGCCGTCGGCAGCGGCAGTCTGGCGCTGGTCTTCACTGGAGAGCTGAACGACAAGATGAAGGGTTTCTATCGCAGCAAGTACACCACGCCAGGGGGAGAGGAGCGATACTGTGCTGTCACCCAGTTTGAGGTACGCTATGATCGTGTAAGGCAGAGTTTGCTACAAAACTGGCAGATAATTTGTGACCCGCTACAACAAAAGGATCCGAAAGTTGGGGGAGGACGATTTTCTGAAACTGGCATGACATAATTCCCTTACTCTTCTTCCTTAATTTCGTATATAGCACAACTCATAAAAGTACTCAGTTGCAGAGATATCGATGATTTTATTAGCACATGTCAAGTGTTTAAGGAAATCAGAGTTTCTAGAAAAACGCCTTCAAAGTTTTCCTTCGAATGCTATCATGATCAAGGGGAGGCGAGACAGTTTCCACCGCTTGACAATAGAAGGCACGCTCCTAGCAACCTCCGTGATGTTCATTCAAGCTTAGCGCCAGCGGTCTAAGCACGACTAATCAGTAATCAGGATGCCACGCACTGAGCAATAAGATCACTCCCTCGTTGTAGGGGCGGAGTCTAGCTGCGGCGCTAAATCCAAAACTTCGGACACGTTTCTGTTTCGTTGAAAGTCAGAAAATCATGACTTAGAAAAATGCCGATCTCTTGGCTTTTCTGTGATCATTTAGCTTCGAAATTTCGGCAGATGATAGACAAAACATTAGAATACAAAATTATGCCAAAAACAGAAATTCACTGGTTTTGACCAATTTTGATGATGTGACTTCAAACTCGATTTTCTCGGCTCAGCCATCAGGGACTTTAGGATCCCTTTGTTGTAGCTGGTCACATTCGTTTTCATTCTTTTGATACAGATTTCCATATTACTCTGTTATGTGCCCAGGTAGGCAGGGAATGAAGACTGGTTCAATCAGACCACCCATGAACCTCCACACTACTATTAAAATTGGAAGCTCTGGAGAAAGGAAGCTCCTTCTCAAGATGCAGTGAAACATCCTACTGGTGTATAGATGATGGTTGCAGTAAGAGACAAGCTGTCAAACAAATCACACTCTTAAACGTACCATTTGCCATGAGTTTGTCAGATAATTTTAAAATTTATAAATTCCAGTCGTAACAAAGTTTTGAACTCCAGGCACTGCAGAGATTTTCTGATAAGGAGATATCTTCATCGGGATAGTATACAAAAGATTGTCACCAATGGACTGACAATCCAAATTTTTAGCGTAATGTGCTCATTAATATCTTCTTTGCTCGTTGAAAAATTGAAAAAAGATGGTTTTGATGAGTCAGAACAAAGACATTTCTTTCATCCCGATCAATTGCAAGTCTCTTATCAAGGAACCAGTTCCTGCCAAAGACAACGGACGATGCAAGCACAATGACAACAGCCACTTTTATTCTGCTCGGGTTTGCTACTGCCTAGAAATGGCTGTCAAGTTTGGGAATCAAGCGCTGGTTTAATGTTCCGCCGATAACAAGAACACGATTCATTTTGGCGATGATACCCTGACTGTAGATCATTGTATCAACATCAACTGATTCTTCCCACCACTCGTACAATGCAACATTATCATGACAATGAGATATCCTTATTATGGATTTTCTCTTGTTGGTCTAAAGCAGTGTCTATTTTGTAGGTGATATAAACTGTAATCAAGAGCAATTAAACCTCAAAATGCCTGTCTTCAAGGGCAGCTACAACTGACCAATCTTCTGTGATTGCTCGATGTTGTTGATTCCCACCATGTTGGTGATAAGCATACAAAGCACATGTCTCCATTACCTCTAGACACTTTGGCCCGAATTCACAAAGGTGGTACAAATGAAATCATGGTGTAAACCATGGAGCGCCAAGTGTCGCATGGAATATTTCGTTACAAAATTGGTCATTTCGTCGACAAAATGACCGTTTCGTTAACAAAATCATCATTTTGTGGACGAAATGTTCATTTAGTTACAAAATGTTGTCATTTCGTTACAAAATAATCATTTCATCAATGAAAAAACTGATTTCCTAACGAAATATTCCGTGCGACACTTGGCGCTCCATGGTTTTTGTTTATGGTTTAAACCATGGTTTCATTTGTACCACCTTCGTGAATTCAGGCCATAATGGTGAAGTGTTCTGTTAAGAATAAAAGAATGAAAAAAGACAAAGACATCTTGAACTTGTCATGCTTTTTGTCAAAGTAAATGTCTGATTTATCATTTACTATAGGATGTATCTTTCCTTTGAATGTTAAAAACAAGATACAGAAGCAAAACTTACTTTGTATCCCGCTGGACTACAATAGGTCCAAACTTCCACCTCAACATCATCACTATATTTAATTTTACTTTTATGCACGCTGTTTAGTTTATGTTGTATCATGGCAGAACAAAGCTGTGATTTGACTCTATGTGTTCCATATAACCTCCCATTGTTAGTATTTGGTGGTGGTCAAAGTTCATCAGAATTAGTCCTTTCCTGTATACGCAGTATATGCTTCCCGCCCTGTCACATTAGGGTTTTTTCTGTGCCAAGGTTAATATTTGCTGTCTGACTGATGACAGTCGAAGATAAACACAGCACTGTGATATGGCATTTCTGAGTATCGTAAAAATAGTCATAGAGTAAAGTCAACAAATCACCATTCTAGATGCAGAATTAACCCTCATTGGACTTTTGTGATACATTCTCAATAATTTGTTGCTGGAGCTGGCATATGATGACAAATCAAATGGCATGCAAGGCCATACATATCAAATTTCATGGGGTACAATGTACAAGATATTGTTTTCTCACTTGCCTGTCTAAGATGCCAAGATGGTAATGTGAGAACCATGCTGTGGAGGAGACAAAGGCAAGCAGTATCACAACCATGCTAGACCTTCTTCCTGTTTGAATTTAAAGGGATGGTACAGTTTTGGTTGAGATGGGACTTGAGGTTTCCAATGTATTTTAATAGTTTTTTTTTTTTTAGATAATGGGAAACCTTCTATGAAATATGAAAAAGAAAATAGTTCTAAGAGGAATTCAAAGTTTATTTGATGGAAATTGGTTTTGAATTGGCTGAGTATATCCAAAAGAAACTGATCCTAATAAAAGTGGGTCCCACCTTTTATTAGGACCACCACTTTGTTTTACTTTGTTTTTGATATCTCAACCATTTCAAAACCAATTTTCATCAAATAAACTTTGAATTCCTTTTGAAATTGTACACTTTTTAACATTTCATACAATGTTTTCTAAGTATCCTGCAAAAAGTTAAAAGCTGAATTCTCCCCTTAACCAATACTGTACCATCCCTTTAATTTGATGGCAAATTAAAAGCAAAGCTCAGTAGCAGTATCACTCTATATTGTCAGTTTCAATGTTGTCTGAGATTTCCAAGTTGTCCCTTCTCTGTCACCATCCCCCAGATTTGTGGGACCATCTTTTATTAGAGTGTGATTACATTTGTATCTTGCCTCTCCCATGTAAGATGATAAATCAGAAAAATTGATGAATGTAATTAGAAAAAAAAATCCACAAAAGAGAAAAACATGACAATATACACAAGTGCATTGATATTTATTGATACAGTGTATATTCGTAATGTAGGCATCCAAACTATGTTTTTATGTAACATGCTTTTTATTTTCCTGTCTCATTTGATCGTACATTGTGTATTCCTTTTTTTACCCAGGCCACTGATGCAAGACGGGCATTCCCCTGTTGGGATGAGCCAGCAATCAAGGCGACCTTTGACATCACCCTCATTGCTCCCAAGGACAAAGTTGTGCTCTCCAATATGGTAAATCATAACTGTATTTAGCTACTGTATACGCCAAATATTTCGGGAGGTTTTTATTTTCACGAGTTTTACAAGTCAGGTGCTATTTGCGAAATTAAGGACACATGAAAGTATTGACTCTGATCCCAATCTGAATGTGACGTACACAAATACATTTCTTCGTTCAGTACACAACTTCATGATCGTGAATTCAACCACTTGCAAAATCGTCGGGAAGTCCCGATTCGTGAAAATTTAGACTCGCTAAATGTATGGAGCTGCAAGAGGGATTACAGTATCAAGTATCAAGCATAGAGTACCACAGTACTTTGCTTCATCATACTGGGTTCATCCTCCACACAGACGTGGCAGGGAGAATGTGCTACTTCAGTGCAGATATTGTGCAGGTGCAGAGAATGGCTGAATGGCTGTGCTGCAGGGGTTGTACAATGCCACCTACATGTACATTTGTACAACATACCTACAGGCAATATACTTGTGATTTTTATGCCTCCGCCAACGAAGTGGCCGGAGGCATTATGTTTTCGGGTCGTCCGTCCGTCCGTACGTCCATCCGTACGTACGTCCGTCCCGTTTTGTTTTTGTCAATATCTTAAGAACCGTGTGGTGGTTTTACATCAAACTTGGTATGAGGGTATATCCTGGGGGGATAATACTTTGTTTGGATTTTAGGGTCACGGGGTCAAAGGTCACAGGTTATTTTGTAAAAAAAAGGTTGAAAATTCATGTTTTTCTCCATATCTCACAAATGGTTCAAGGTATCTTCATGGAACTTAGTATATATGCTTGTTCCAATGGGCAGTGATTATCTAGGGAAGTTAGGGGTCATGGTTCAAAGGTCAGGGGGTCAAAGGTCAAGGTCAACTCCTCAAAATATCACTACTTTCCTTATATTTATGCAATGCCTGAAGGTTTTTTGATGTATGACCCAATATATATTCTGTGGGAAGTTTCTTGCCAAAAGGTCAAAAGGTCAAAGGTCAAGTGAAAGTGCTGAATTGCACTTTTTCCTCCATATCTCAAAAGTAACTCAAGGTATCATCATGAAACTTACATATTTATGCATGTTCAACCTAACAGTGATTCTCTTTGGAACTGTGAGGACAAAGGTCAAAGGCCAGGTTTAGATAATGCTATTTTCCCATTTGATACTGAAATTATACTTTTTCTCAATACCTTGAAAATTACTCAATGCATAAACTTATAAAAGGGTCAAAAGTCAAGTAAAAATCATCAGTTCCCCAAATACCTGCACTCTGACATTTTAATCATTCATCCAATTGAACCTAGTTCTAGGAAAGTCAACATTCAGCACATTTGTGGCAAACCTGTCATTTTAATATTTTGCCAATTGTGTGAAACTGTCATCACGCATTGTCAAGACATTGTACTATAGACCTGTTAGGAGAACCATGCATTATGGTGGAGGCATATCAGTCGCCGTAGCGATATATCTAGTTTTTTTTTTTAAATTTTGTATAGTCTCCTGCTAAATAAACTCATACAGGCTTTGAGGCCTGTAAATCTGTATCAAGATCTCTTCCTTAAATATGGTTATCCTAATCACTTTAATGCCTGAAAGTGTGCTTCACAGAAAGTACCTGTACTATAATGAAATATGAAATCTTTTCTTTGACAGAATGCCACGGGTGAAGAGGTCAGCCCAGATGATCCTGGTTTAAAGGTCGTGACCTTTGGCACCACACCTGTCATGTCTACCTACCTTGTTGCCTTTGTGGTTGGTGAATTTGACTTCGTAGAGGGCAAGTCATCTGATGGGGTTGTTGTTAAAGTGTACACGCCACTTGGGAAGAAAGAGCAAGGGGACTTTGCTCTGGAGGTATGTGCCTTGTTTTCTCATAGAGCAGTTTCCTTATACAGGTATTATTCAAATCATCCAGCATTCCTTTATAAAATACAGCAGATGTTTCTGACAGCTGTAAAGCTTGTCTGTGACTTGCCTAATGTAGAAAAAAACTGAATTAACCCTATTCTAACTGGGCTATTTGAGACCAAGTTTTTACTGGGGGGGGTCAATTTGACCCCCCCTTCAGATCTCGGCCGCCGATCGCGCGATCGCCGCAAAATTTTGCCTGAACATAGAGCCGGATGTCAACTACATGATTACATGGTCATACAATAGAAAAATGTTGATTTCATATTTTTTAATAAATTAATTATGCAAATTAACGCATGAAATCATATTTTCATCTGTAACTCCATCAAAAAGACTGAAGGATTATTAGATTTTTGTGTCAGAGTTCCTCAAGACCCATCAAACAATTTTCTTGTAAAAAAATCCTCAATCAAAATCATTTCCTTTTGTTTGTTATTGTTTTGTTAATTTCTTATGTATTTTATTGTTTTTTCGATCTTTTGTTTTCTATTGTTTTTTTGCCAAAATTTGTTGTAGGCTCTTTTTCAAGCTTATCTACATTAGAATTGATTTATTTCAATGGTTAAAAGTTGAAATAATCTAATTTATATCAATTAAACAAAAAAACACAGTTTGCATTGGATTTGCACATGAAGTCATGAATTTGAGCGTTTTTCCGGTTGACATGCATATGCAAAACATTGCATAACTTCAGAACGGTGTACCCGGACATCGCAAATTTGGTCTCAAAATATGCAGGAGACTTCCATGAAAAAAGTCATGAAACGACGCGGCAAAATCTTTGCGCGTTGCAGAATCGTGGCGCGAAACGTCGAGGGGGGGTCAATTTGACCCCCCCCCCCGTTAGAATAGGGTTTCATATTAATGCAATTCCAAATTTTGAAATGTCACTAGGAAGAGATGATAGGCTATTTGGTCAACATTCGGACTTTATATACCTTCGTCACAAAACCATTTTCTAACATCTAGAAAGCTTGCCAAGGCTTGTCCAACACAGCGATAACTAAATGTATGCAAAGTGCCTTGCAGATACTGAAGTGATTTGAGTTTATGCAGGTACATGGGGTAACTTTCTCCTATGTCCATAGAGGGTACACTAAAGCCCTGCCTCAACAGAGTCTCTCAAGCTAGAGTTACCATGACAATGTCCGGGTAATGTCTAGGTAATCCTAGGGTAATTACTCCGGCATAACCTTGACAACCCTTAATTAGAATGCTACCGTGCTAACAGTCATTTGAAACACTGAACAGGCATGCACAATATTGCAGACAGAGAATTATTGACATGCCGCCTGCTGATCACATACATGGATTGTAACCACTGATCTCTGTGTAGATGAGATCAGTGGTTAACCACATTTTATTTCCTAATATGATTGCCTCGCAAGAAGTGCACAATCTAGAACAACAGGCAGCACTGGCGGTTGGGCGGAGTTGTCGCATTATTGGACACTTCCCACCTTTTTTCCTCCATAATAGGTGATGCGCTGATTTACGTCGAAGTAGGGCAAATTGTCAATCAGAGGTGCAATGAAAACATCTCAACGGAAGAATTTTATGAATTTGAATATTTACTCAGTGCACCCTGCCTGCTATAAGGATTAGAACCGACACTTGCTATCTGGCGTAAGCTCGGTTGTCTAGTGGAGATGACGCCTGCCTGGTGATCAGGGGGTCGTAGATTCGAATCCTGCTCGAGTATGTACGCCCATGGTTTTTTATCATGGCTACTACTAAAACACTCATCAATTCAGTGCTTATTTACGTCGATGTAGGGCAATTTGTCTGTCAGTTGCAATGAAAACATCTAGACGGAAGAATTCATGAGTTTGGAGAAATCGACCTTGTCCCAATTGTGTCACTGTGGCCTTCCTGTTGGACTGTGGCACATTACTACACCTAAATGGGCTTGCTAACTCAAAATTAGGTTGAGGTCGGAGGGATCACAGAATGCTGAGGAAAGAGCTTATACCCCCATTTCACAGATATTTTTTTTTTTTTCTCATTGGTTACTCATCGGAAGCATAGTTTGTTGTTTCCGGCCACTCACCGAAGTGTATTGGGTCGCAGTCTGATGAATCCAACTTGGTTAGTCGACTGTCAGGTGAGTGTCAGACATGTGGGCACATGATCTTCATTGGATGATCTTGCCTCATTGGATCACCACCCAACATTAATAACACTGACACTGACCTGTAGTCCACCAACACAAGTCAGATTTATCGGATTGTGATCCGACACACTTTGATGGGTGGCCAGAAGCGATAAACTTTGCTCCCGATGAGTGTCCATTGAGAAAAAATCTCTGTGGAATGGGGGTATTAGCAAGTTAGGCTAAAGGCTTGGGCATAGAACAGATGAAATGGTAAAAATTAGCAGTCCTTATGATGTTGTGACATTATCTTGTTAAAACAGACTTCTGATTTCTTAAATTCACCATTTAGTTATGAGAACTGTATCTGGTATTTCTTTGTCACCACAGGTCGCGGTGAAGACACTCCCTTTCTACAAAGATTACTTCAACATTGCGTACCCACTGCCAAAGATTGACCTCATAGCCATTCCAGACTTTGCTGCAGGGGCCATGGAGAACTGGGGGCTGGTCACCTACAGGTAAAGAGAAACGTACCTCAGTCTGCTTCGATGGAGTTTGCATCTCAGACAAGGTGCTGGTTGCGAGCTAGAATGAGGCAGAGTCACTCGATGCTTGTGTGGAGATTTGATGTGTTATTAAGAGCAAAGTGGGACATTCAACTTTCATGTTTAGCATAGATTTGTGCTAGATAGAGAGGTATATTGCTGTAAAGTACATGACTGTACTTCTGCAGTTTTGTTTAAGTTTATTCTTTCATTGGATTTCTTTTATCACTTGACAACACTTTCTGTTTTCACTTTGGTCTAATACTGTAAATGCAGACATTTTCACGGTACATTAATTTTCGCCTATGTCGCGCTACTTCTGGCTAGCATGAATTCTAAAACCTTTGAAAATATCTTCAAAATTTTCTCTGCACATTGTGAATGGGTTGACAATCACGCAGCCCCAATTCAACAACCCATAAATATGTTTTTGAGCTGCTCAGAGCGAAAAATTTATAACGCTATTAATGATTGATAACATTTACAGCAATAGTATTCTTATATTTTCTAATGCCCCCATTTCTGAAAGCTAACATCAGAGCGTATGTGGATATTTCAAATTCAAATTTTCATTTCAAATTCTTTAGTATACATACCTCACAGTGCAAAACACCTCATCATGCAGTGCACTTTCGTGAAGTATGCTTCACAATGTTAGCCTGTCCAGAAGGTGTACGTAGGACACAAGGTTTGGCCCGTAGTGTCTCTTTTAACGGACACACCACCTTGATTGCTATTAGCCCATGGTGCAACCTTTGTGTATTGCATGCGAAACACACACAAGCAACAAGAGAATAAAAATTTTCCAATCTGTATTACCAGTTTACTAAGAAGGTCAACAGTACTGTTACAGCGTCACTTTATCAAATCATATACATCATCCATGTAGACTATTCACCATAATGATGTTTTATATTTCTGCTTTGTAGTAAAGTAACACACGGTGGTAATGATATTAAGTCAGAGAAAGAACATTCTTCGTCCTTCAAGGCAACTCAACTTTCTTTGGGATTTACATTTCAGTTACAGGCTTAATACTGATATGTAGAGTTCTTTTTATGATCTCTCTTGAGATGAGCACAAAGATTACATCAGAGCCAACTGCCTGTTTTCAAACAAATCGATAGTAAAATCATATTATATCAAATTGATGTTGGCTGTTTTTACATTTTAAATGAGGATGAAATCACAAAATTTTGTACCATTTCCTTTGTTTTGTCCCTAAAAGGGAGACAGCTTTGTTGGTGGACCCCAAGAACTCCTCTGCCTATGCAAAGCAGTGGGTCGCCATAGTAGTTGGTAAGTCTGTCTGCCTTTGAGACTAATTTTCAACTGGTTATTCTACAATTATATATCTGACCCAACATCACAGCTGATGTTAATGTATTTACGAGCTATTTCTGGTGTATTTCAACAAGAAATTACATTTCAATCAAACTATAGGAAAATAGTTAGTAAAAAATTGAAGCCATTCGAGATGTAAAGAAAAAATGATACATGTCAAAATATTTGTGTTTGCTTTACAAATGCTGGACAGACTTCAATCTATTCAGCAATACATAGATGATAAACTAGCCACAGAAAACGAACCATTAGACATAAAGTATATGTCTCATGGTTCCTTTTTTGTGGTTATTCAAACCAGTGTCTAATTTATACACTGGTTTGAGAAAAAGGCTTTCATGTGAGAACACAGTCAAGCATGTGAAAAATTCGCTGTGTAAACACCACACTGTATTTACACATCTTAATATACAGAGGGTGACTTTAATATTCAGGTGATGAATTTCAGTCCTGCTTTGAAATGTGTGTTTGACATACTCCTAAACTTTGTAATAGCACAGAAAATATCACATCAGCGTTCTGGTGTTGGCCTTTGTGTAAAAAAAGAAAAGAAATTAAAGATGGTTAAGGCATCGTCAAATGATGAATTATTGTCTTATAGTGATATGGCCTCAGTATTTTCATCTAAACTCTATAACTGAAACCTTGACGATTTTCATCTTCGTCAGATTTGGTAAGTTTTTACAGGAAATTTTATACCTTGAGCTGAACTCCCCATTTTGGGTTACTAATTGCAATCCTGATGGAGAAATGATCTCTAAGATTCAGCAAAAGTCTGAGTCGCAAATGACCTATTTTTGCCAAGAATATCAGCCTGATTTCAATGATGTCACAAGTGGTCAACACTTTCTGCCAAGCAGGCTTGCTCTCCACAGGCTAGCGGGTGTGCCTTGCTTCCTACGTAGTTTGTGCAGTATGCCTGATCCCAAACTGCTGCTCGAAGGAATATGGAAGACAGCGTTTGTGATCCGGGTTTGGAAATGGAACTAATGAAGAGGAGGAAGAAGACAGCTGTTCCGAGTCATGGTCCTCAGATTCAAACAGTGGTGACTGATATTGTTCTGTCATGTTGATCCCAAAGCAGAAGGTAGACAACCACGACACCGCTGCTGACACCGCTGTTGACGCTGCTGCTGATACCATTGCTGCAGCTGAAGTTCCAGCTGCCTAATTACATGAACAGGGGCGGGCGGAGATGGATGGGTGATAGTGACGATGATGAACAGTTTGCGAGGAGAGATGGAAGATGTGTCGCGACTTTACCCTGATAATGTTCGAATTGGTATCCATGGCGACCTGCATGACATTTGTGTTATGTTTTCAGATGCTTAGTGACACCCATGGCCATCGCACTGACTGCATGCGGTGTACTAGACCTAGACTGTGCATTGCATGCTACGTGATGTACATTACGCGCATCAATGCGACTCATCCATGCTCTCCCTTAGTTTGCTATTAACTACAAAGCCGCTGCCGTGATGAGGTTAGCCTGCTGGACAATAGACATACTTGTGTACACACACATACACACCAGACTCTTGTCACATGGCTTCAATGGAGTGTGACTTACTTTCATCATTGACCATCATTACTTTTAGAATGAATTGTTTAAAGCCATTTCACGAGAGTAAAGAGTTTTAAGTGTGTTGAGGACAGTGAGTATCAATTTCTGATTCAGATATTTGTATTTTCTGATTTCAGATTGTGCAAGCAGCGTACGCCGCGAAGCTGACGAAGGGTGTCAGTGAGTTATTTTGAGTGCCAATATGCAATTCATCATCCATTTCAACAGTTCTTGATAACCGGTTTGGTTAAAAATTTACATGATTGTTTGAAAATGAGCCATCAATTATTTCCTGTGCTTTTGGTGTAGTGTAGTTACATGGAATTTGAGATTTATATCTGCATGGATACGAAAGTCCATTAGCGCCGACTCTGTATGCATAGGATGCTGTGAAAATAGGTAGGCCACTTGTGACATCATTAAATCATAGGGCAATATTCCACCACAAAACCATGTAGATGGGTGCAGAGAATGAAGGTTAACATTCTCTTTTATTCATTTTCTCTGCCACAGTATATACCTACAAAAGTAAGTACTGTATCTTCTCAGTTTTGACTGGAGGTATTATATGCCAATTTTAGGATTCTCTTTGAAATTCCAGATTAAATACTGATAACACTCTACAGTGTTATCTTGTTTTCTGTTGATGCTTTTTTATTCTTTTTTAATTGCCAATTTTTTCTTTTTTTCAATCATTTCTTTCTCATCTTCAGGTCACGAACTGGCTCATCAGTGGTTTGGAAATCTTGTCACGATGGTAATGAAATACAGTTTAATATTCTCACCCTCATAAACCTGCCTTCATAAGCACTGATAGTGTTAATGCTGTTAATGCTCACAAAACATTTGAAACATACCATTTCGTACATCGTTTTCCTGAATCTTCACATGAAGTAAAAATAGAATACCCTGCTTTGATACACACTAAAAAGGGGAGATTATAAAAGTGGATTACCAGTATAACGTATGTGCCTTCTGCAGTATCTCAGCTTTTCCTGGATAGGTCTTCAGACTATGACTGAAGATAGATAACCGGAGTGAAATGCTTAACCCTAAAAAGACTGGGGGGGGGGCCTAAAGCCCCCCCCCCCCTCGACATTTCGCGCGATTACTGTGCAACACGCAATGCTCTCGCCACGATGCTCTATGACTTTTTTCTTTCGAGTTTCCTGCACATTTTCACACCAAATTTGTGACGCCCGGGGGTACGGTTCTGAAGTTACATAACTTTTTGTACATGCACCTGAGGCCGAAAATGGCTCAAAAATGTGATTTTGTGTGCAAAGTCAATGCAAATTGAGTTATTTCACATGGTTCATATAAATATGCTTATTTTTTACTCTCAATGGCTAAAATTAATTTGTTTTAGGAGTATTATGCTTCAACAAGTGTTTGCCACAAATTTTGTTAAGAAAACAACAAAAACAAAAGGTCGAAAAAACAAAGAAATACATAAGAAATTCATAAAACAATAAAATAAATAAGAAATCAATTTTGATACCGAATTTTTTTTCAAGTACATTTGCTAAGAATGCTACAAAGAATAATTAGACCAAAAATGAGCACTTTTGGAGCTTTATTTACTGATTTAGATCAAAGAGTCTGATTTCTCGCATAAATTAGCATTATTAATCAAAATAAAATAAAAGAAGACTATTTTGTAAAATTTAGATATACGATCTTGTAGACTACATCGCACACTACCATTGTGCAAATTTCCGCGGCGATCGCGCGATCCACGGCCGAGATCTTAAGGGGGGCCCTTTAGGCCCCCCCCCCCCCCCAGTCTTTCAAGCTACCAAAAAAGCCCAGTCTTTTTAGGGTTAACCTGCCATGTCTTTTTGCTTCGTCAGACTATGTTTCATGCATATTGCTTCAGCAAAGTCTGCTGTCATAGCAGTGCTGAGAGTGTCATTTTGTTTTCAATGTTGTTTTGCAGAAAAAAAAATGACAGTCCATACTAGAGCTTATAAAATGGCGGCAGCAAGCTTTGTAAAAGTGGATGTGTTGTGAAGGGAGAGCTGTTCACACTAGTAACATTACAATTGGCACACTGTGAATGGACCTTTGTGAATATCACTGGTTTGTTCCAAGATTATCGAATGCTGTACATGAACCTATTGCAGTTTTGTGAATACACAAAGCAGCAGTGGACTACTGATAAATGTTAAAAGCCCAAACCCACAACCGAATGGCAACAGAGATGAATCAGAAGTGTACCTACACGTACACAGGTTTTGAATCGCTGTATGCAATTCATTGTTAGTGTATTTTCTGCAAGCATCACGCATGACAAGCACTGCTGAAAAGTTGAAGGGTGATTACTGTAGGTCTGCCAGAAATCTTTGCGGGGAAAATCATCACAGAGCCCTCGCTCATTATACATAACAGCACTCACCAGTCAAATGCCAGGAGATTTGTGAGAAGGGCGTTCTGAATAATAAATACAGTGTGTTTGGGTTAACTTTGCACAAGCCCTTAACCTGTTGAGGACGAGTATAGAGTACAGTATACTCGGGGAGGTGTTCATGGGAAATGTGTGTTATTGCAAAATCAACCCTTCCTCAGTGGGTTAATGTCAAATTTGTATGACTCGCAGAAAGTGAGAAGTTGTCTTTTACCTCTGATAGGAATGGTGGACCCACCTGTGGCTGAATGAGGGGTTTGCATCATGGATCGAGTACCTCTGCGTAGACCACTGCTTCCCAGAGTATGATATCTGGACTCAGTTCATTGCAAATGACTTCACCAGAGCACTTGAGCTGGATGCCTTAAAAAACAGCCACCCAATTGAGGTATGTGTTTAGAAATGCTAAACTGCTCTGATGAAATTACTGTTTACAAAATGCACTTTTTGTTTAATCATTACCAAAGATGTCATCCGTATGCCAGTATGTGGTTACCTATGGAAACCAGCATTGTTGATTAGTGTTCACCCCTTGATTAGAAAGTGAATTCAATTCAATTCAAATCACTTCGATATATTATGTGCTGTATCTCTTAGATTGTACACTATTTATTATGTGCTGTATCTCTTAGATTGTACACTGTTGCTATTATATTGGAAAATCATTTTGCGTATTTTATCTGCAATTTGCGGTTCAGAAAGCATAATGTTTTGTTCATTTTCTTCAAGAAAAACATAATCATCCATCAGTATTTATTTCTGAGATACAACTGGCAATTTTAGGATGGCTTGTAATTACAGCACGTATTAGTATTCAGTTTTGAACATTTTTATGCCTCCGCCACGACGTGTCGCCGGAGGCATTATGTTTTCGGGTTGTCCGTCCGTCCGTCCTTCTGTCCGTCTTTCTGTCCGTAATCAGTTTTGTGGACAGCGTAACTGAAAAACCGTTTCAGGTATCCTAATGAAACTTGGCATGTATATGTATGAGTGGACAAAGTTGTGCCTATCAACTTTTGAGTGCCCATGCTCAAGATCAAAGGTCTAAAGGTCAAGGTCAAATGCTCAAAATTTCACTATTTCCCCATTTCTATGCAATGTCTGAAGGTGTTTTATTGAAACTTAGTGTATACATGTACTACCACATAAAGATTCCTCAGAGAGAGTTTTGGGTCATTAGGTCAAAGTTCAAAGGTCAAAGGTCACATGATGTTAAAATTTCAGTTTTTTTCTCCACATCTTTCCAGTGGTTCAAGCTATCTTCATGGAACTTAGTACATATGCATATACTGATTGGCAGTGGTTATCTAGGGAATTTGGTGTTCAGGGTCAAAAGGTCAACGGTCAAGGACAACTCCTCAAAATTTTACACTTTCCCTCATATTTATGCAATGCCAGCAGGATTTTTCTCTAGGTATCATCATGAAACTTTAGTACATAGAAAGTTTTGATACATGTTCTAACTGACAGTGATTCTATTGAGAATTTAAGGGTCATAGGGTCAAAGGCCAGGCTAAAAGCAAATAATTTACTATTTAATACTGAAATTACACTTTTTCTCCATACCTTGAAAATTACTTGATGCATAAACTTATAAAAGGATCAAAAGTCAAGTAAAAATCATCAAATCCCCAAATACACATACCTGCACTCTAAGAATTAGCAAACCTAGTTCAAGGAAAGTGAACATTCAACACATTTGTGACAAACCTGTCTTTTCACTATTTTGCCAGAGATGTGAAAATGTCATCCCACATTGTCAAGACATTGTACTATAGACCTATTAGGAGAACCATGCAGTATGGCGGAGGCATCCAGTCGCCATAGCAACATTTCTAGTGTTAGTTTATATTTGGCAACTAATGCATTTAAGGGGAAGATAGCTTACCAAACTGAGCTAACAAATTCAAATCAGACACGGAAATCAGTTGCTCTTGTTGCTGTTGTTTTTTGTAACCTTATCAATCTAAAATTGTGGTTTTGTTCAAAAGGTGCCAGTTGGACATCCAGACGAGGTGGATGAGATCTTTGACCTGATTTCGTACTGCAAGGGTGCTTGCGTCATCAGGATGCTTCATGACTTCATCGGGGATGATGTATGTCTCTCTCTCTCTCCTCTCTCATCATTTTGCCTTCTTCTTTTCTGTTACTCTGTTTTAGGCCATTACTCTGCCTACGCTAGAGAGGAGAGAAAACTTCTCATAATTGACGGCGGTGTGAAAAAAAAAAAGTCCCCTGGTGTTCCTGTGATAACATTACTGAATGCAGAATGTAACTAGAAAAGCACTCTGAGAGCGCAGACCTCCACCAAGCATGCAGCTCATTTCCACCACTGACCTTGTTCTTCCATAGAGATATGAGTGATTTCCACCCATACTTGTACGTAGCATTGTGTGCTGAAAGTCGCCTGATTTCCCAATATAGAAGCCTTCGTTATGTCATAAACCCTCAGCTGCACTGTGCGCCTCGCCCTAGCAGAAACTAGAGCACGCACTTTAGTGTGCGCATGCAAACCTCAAATACGCGTAGCCTGAACTCCCAAGTTCATTGACCCTACCTGCCAAAATATCAAAAATCCTTCATAAATTCCCCAAAAGTTCTCGGACACTACCAAAAGTTAATAGTTCGTTATTTGTGTCATTCTCAACCTTTCCTGCAAGTTTTATCCCATTCCGTTAACTACTTTTTGAGTTATTTTGCACACGGACAAACTAACTAACTAACAAACTAACTAACTAACCAACTTACGAACGAATGAACAAACAAACCAATGGTAACGAAAACATAGCCTCCTCCCTTGGCGGAGGTAATGATAACAATGAATCTTGAAGTTCATATAAAATGTCTTGTGGATGTCATTAACCCCTAATAGATGTACAGTGGGAAATATTCACTTTGTAATCAATGTACAGTGGGAAATATTCACTTTGTAATCGATACAATAATCTGTCAGTGTATATGTGAATTTTATCTATTCTTCAAACCATTTAAGCTCAACTAATGACATGATAACTGTTGTGCAAAAAGTATGTTCACACTAGTAAAGTAGACAAAGTTAATAAAGATGTCACTTGTCCATCTTTTATGGTGATAATACCTCCTGATGTTTCACAATTCATAAGTCAGTAATGACTATTCAAAGAACATTGTCATTAATTTCAGAGTAAGAGTTTTGTTAACTTGAGTAATGTCTGTAAGTTTATACTCACAGAGGTGTGATTATTTATTTCTATGAATTGTATGGTGTAATCACTCTGCCAAACTTTGGTCTGTGGATCTGACCAACTGTAGCCAACATTCATCACCTTGACTTCATACATTCAGGCCTTCCGAAAAGGCATGAACATCTACCTGACGAGGCACAAGTATGAGAACACGTTCACGGAGGACCTGTGGCGGGCCCTGGGCGAGGCCAGCGGTCGGCCCATCGAGGACATCATGGGCACCTGGACCAAGCAGATGGGCTTCCCCGTCCTGAGAGTGACCAGAGAGAAGAAAGGAGACAAGCAGGTGCTGACCATCCATCAGGAAAAGTTCTCGGCGGATGGACAGAAGGAAGGTTAGACGTTAACCCTGCCAGGCCAGCAGTCAGCATTTCATCGCTTTTATACTGTAAAAGCTGTGATCTTTGCGTACAGATTTTTTTTTGAAAATGAGGAGTTACAATATTTTTGCAAAATATTGTTCCCACGAATTGACACCAAGACTATTGTAAGTGTACTGTTACCCCAACACATGGCGACATCTTTGCGTGTTGCATGCACAATTCATGGAAATTAAACCCTTGAAAAAATAACTGCTTATACAGTAGTCTTTGCGTAGATCATGTTGGGGTTTAACCCTATTCTAACTGGGCTATTTGAGACCAAGTTTTTACTGGGGGGGGGGGGGGGGGGGGTCAATTTGACCCCCCCTTCAGATCTCGGCCGCCGATCGCGCGATCGCCGCAAAATTTTGCCTGAACATAGAGCCGGATGTCAACTACAAGATTACATGGTCATACAATAGAAAAATTTTGATTTCATATTTTTTAATAAATTAATTATGCAAATTAACGCATGAAATCATATTTTCACCTATAACTCCATCAAAAAGACTGAAGGATTATTAAATTTTTGTGTCAGAGTTCCTCAAGACACATCAAACAATTTTCGAGTAAAAAAATAGCGCAGTCAAAATCATTTTCTTTTGTTTTTTATTGTTTTGTTAATTTCTTATGTATTTTATTGTTTTTTCGATCTTTTGTTTTCTATTGTTTTTTTGCCAAAATTTGTTGGAGGCACTTTTTCAAGCTTATCTACATTAGAATTGATTTATTTCAATGGTTAAAAGCTGAAATAATCTAATTTATATCAATTAAACAAAAAAACACAGTTTGCATTGGATTTGCACACGAAATCATGAATTTGAGCGTTTTTTGGGTTGACATGCATATGCAAAACATTGCATAACTTCGGAACGGTGTACCCGAACGTCGCAAATTTGGTCTCAAAATATGCGGGAGACTCGAATGAAAAAAGTAATGAAACGACGCGGCAAAATCTTTGCGCGTTGCGGAATCATGGCGCGAAACGTCGAGGGGAGGGTCAATTTGACCCCCCCCCAGTTAGAATAGGGTTAATGCTCAAAATTTCCTCTTCATCATGGAAGAATGGAGCGAGTGGGATCATCTCTTGAATGTGGCAAAGATAAAACTGTTTGTGTAGAGTGATTCAGGAAATTATCAAGCAATAGGAACTTCCTCGATACAGGATATCACTATTACCGTGGTACATTTACATTGTAGCTGTGTAATGACTATAATGGCTGGGGGCCAATATTGTAGTGATAATGAACTTCTAGCCCTCAGTCTCCCATTACAGGGTATCCCCCACCCCACTCTAACCATTAACCCTAACCCTAGTTTAACTGGGCTATTTGAGACCAAGTTTTTACGGGGGTGGGGGGGGGGGGGCGTTCAATTTTACCCCCCCTTCAGAAAAATATTGGCTGTCTATTTTTAATAAATTAATTATGCAAATTTATGCATGAAATCATATTTTCACCTATAACTCCAATAAAAAGACTGAAGGATTGCTAAATTTTTGTGTCAGAGTTCCTCACGACACATCGAACAACTTTGTTGTAAAAAAATAGCACAATCAAAATCAATTTCTTTTGTTTTTTATTGTTTTGTTAATTTCTTGTGTATTTTATTGTTTTTTCCACCTTTTGTCTTCTATTGGTTTTTTTTTGCCAAAATTTGTTGCAGGCACTTTTTCAAGCTTATCTTCATTAGAATTGATAAATTTCAATGGTTAAAAGTTCAAATAATCTAATTTATATCAATTAAACCAAAAAACACAATTTGCATTGGATTTGCACACGATATCATGAATTTGAGCTGTTTTCGGGTTGACATGCATATGCAAAACATTGCGTAACTTCAGAACGGTGTACCTGGGCATCGCAAATTTGGTCTCAAAATATGCGTGAGACTTCAGTGAAAAAAGTCATGAAACGACACAGTGAAAAAAGTCATGAAACGACGCGGCAAAATCCTTGCGCATTGCGGAATTGTGGTGCGAAATGTCGAGGAGGGGTCAATTTGACTATCATAGGAGCTGTGGGACAGTCATAGTTCAAGTGTAAGATTCCTCGCGTGAACCAGAATTCATTGCATATGATGTAAGCGTATCAGGGCAATTACCACCCAGCTAAATACTAGTGAGTAATAAGGTAAGAGTAAAGATTAGAGTTAGGATTAGGTTTAGGGTTAGAGTTTGGGTCATGGGAAAGGTGTGGAGTAATTGTCCAGGGGGTAATTTTCCTAGAACCGATGTAAAGTAAGTACATGTAGATTTCATGGGGTGGAGTCAAATAATGATGTTATTATTTAAAAACACTAAAAGCAAAATACTTCTTCCCTTGGGGGTCGGCCGTCAGATGGTAAAACGGTCTATCTCGAAAATTGCTGTTCTGAGAAAATGACTTTAAAGTTTAGAGGTTTGAGCTTTTTTAGGAGATGGGTGTAATGCATTTTTAGCAATGGGACAAGAAGAAGCATATTAAACACTGATAAGTGAAGAATTTTGTGCTTATTTGGGGTTTTAATTATAAAATAAATGAGATTTTTGTGCAGATAGACTGTTTAACCACAGCACATGTATACACTCCCGCTACACATCATAAGATGGTAAAATGGTCTATCTTGTAGATAGACCACAAACACTATGTAAACTGGTCTAACTCGAAGATAGACCATTTTACCATCTGACAGCGATGATTTAAAAAATCTCAGTTAAAAAGGTTATATGGTTTATAATGTAAAAGATAGCTCGTTTTACCTCCAAACAATATTACCGACATGGGCTAACTCAAAGATAGACTGTTTTACCATCAAATCTGAAGGAAAAGTACAAAAAAGTACCAAGATAGCGGAAATTATCTCTAAGACAAGACATGATGGGATTTTCTCGATAGCACCATTGGAAAGAGCACCCTCACATGTCCCGGAAAGTGAATTTACCTCAAAAAGTCAAATTTTCGAGTTAGACCGTTTTACCATCTGACGGCCGTGGTGATAATGCTTACATTATAACCCAGAGTACTAGCATTTCCACATTTGGACTTCAGTGTCACAACAACAGAAAAACCTACAGCTGTATGTGCACCACATTAGGCAGCGCTGCACACTGGCACTGGTCCGACGGTCCCTGACCAGTAAAAATTACTTTCGGACCAGTAACATTTTCAGGAATGGACCAATAAAAATGGAAAAACTGGATACCTACTGCTCTGACAGACAGGTCGGACCAGTAGGAAAAATGGGCTAGTGTGCAGCTCTGCATTATCCAATTGCAAAAGACAGATTTCTGAAGAGCCTACAACAAGTACATGCTGTTCAATGTGTTCATATGTTTTTGACTCGAAAAGAGTTTCTCCTGAGGGCTAGTCATATGAATTCCGTTACCCAGTGCAACAGTGTACGTTCAAATTATCATAAAAGACATGGCATGTCTGACAGCACCATTATTTGCAGATTCAACCTCCCATCGTGGCTGTCTACATAAAGTATGCTAGTAGAAGCTTTTGTGTTGCAGTGATGCAGGCAGTGTTGATTACTGTATACGCTATGTATTTCGCGGGGGTTTTATTTTCGCGAATTTCGCGAGTCGGGAGCTATTCGCAAAATTAACAACACACGAAAATATTACCTTCCAAAATGAATCCCTTGCCTTGATGATACAAACATTTCAGTACTAGTATACCATGTTGCGGCTTTCCGAACAGACCATACTGGCTAAGCTTGTTTACGTACATATAGCACGTCCACGTCTACTTACGAATACTGTAGAGAGCCAATCCATTATCACAAGGGGACCACTCATCACAAATGTTATCATTCTTATTTGCTAGTAAGTTGAAAATTCACACTTTCTTTGCCACTTCATATTTTCTCTGGTCCCCCAATCGCAAATTTAACCACTCGCGAAAATGTGTGACAGCGGCAATTCGCGAAAATTTATGTACGCGAAAATTATAGCGTATATAGTATTTCTATTGATTGTATAGCCTAGGATGACAAAAGTACAAATGGGCGCCATTCCCCACTTTGTAACAGGGGCCCCCCAATGGCCCAGAACCTCCAAATCTGATAATCGTTCAAACATCTTACCTTCAAAACCAGAAATACTCATTGATACCAGAAAATACAATGCTCATTTACAAGTGTACTTTTAAGTGTGTTTATGGCAGATCCCGGGGTATTTCCATGCTTAGATCTTCCTTTTGAAAGTGCATTGCCAAATTTTCTACTGACTTAACAGGTATTATTGGAAGTGTAATACATGTAGAATATAATAACAGACATCATGCCCACCTGAAAGTCCCCCAAAGCTCCTCAAGTTTGATCTTCTTGGGTAATCTTCTGCAAGAATGCTTGAAAAGTGAAATTATAATACTCTGGTTAGCATGAGCCACACATGTCTCTTGTTACTGTTTTCATCAAAGTCGTCAGCACTATAATTAGCATTGCATTGTTGTTGTTGTTGTTGTTGTTGTTGTTGTTGTTGTTGTTGTTGTTGTTGTTGTTGTTGTTGTTGTTATCACCATAACAGTTGTCATCAATAGTATTGGCATCAACAATATAATTGTTGTTCAACATTCTTTTATCATCATAATTGATAATCCTACAAGCATTTGTGTTCATGACAATCTCAGATTATTTCGACATTGTTTCAGGCAACCTGAGCATATGAAGGACAAATTTTTGGAGACTATACATGCTGTCAAAACAGTTGTTATCTTGTATTAAGGTTGACTTGAGTATATCATTACCCGAGTGTTCAATTTCATATTCGTGCAGATGGCGACTTCAAGTGGATGGTTCCTATCAGCATTGCCACGGCAAGCAAGCCCACAAAGGTCATAGAGAAATTGGTCCTGGACCAACCCTCAGTGTCTGTCACTGTGTCAGCCGCTGACAGCGAAGGTATAAAGGTGAGTGACCTTTTGACCTTAACAGTTGTTTTGATATGTAAGTTTAAGATGTGTTAACCCTTTAGCAAGTGAAGATCCTGTACATAATGGCCTATGGTTCCTCCGGAGGTACAATGTTACTCTCATTTTGACAACTTTCTAAATTGTGTAAAATAGCTCACTGCATGTTTATTTATTTATTTTTTTTTGTGGTTATATGTGACCGTGTACCACAAAACAAACAAACGTCGCACCCCTTGATTTTAAGTGAGGACTAAAAAAAGGTGAAATGGTTCAACCAAGTCAATCTTGTGTTTTTCTTATTTTCTGATAGAGCTATCCTTCTTCTGCATTATTCTTCAGTTTGGTATCTTAACATGAATGGGAAAGTGTGTTTTTAGCAGTTTTTCTACAACCTTTTTAGGGGGAAGAGTATAGAATGATCAGGTATGACTTAGAGGCCGGTTTTTCATGTCTTGAAATCCTTTGCACACTCTTCACTTTCAAGTCTAATAACTTTTGAAAGGATGACGCTACTGCTTTGAAAGTTAACATTAATCATGGGCAGAATGTGGGTATAGGACATGCTCAATTTCAGCTTAATCTAATAATCCCTTCATTGTTGTTTCTTCGGTGGTTTACATCCCGTGTTTTGTCCCTTTCATGGCACAGCTAGCACGGATTGGTAAAGATTAAGCGCTTGAATAGATCGTGTACTTCAGAGCCTCTTTTCTCAGTTCACACTTTTCCAGTGTGTGCTTTCTTTCCGGTATTTAGGTTGGTTAGGGGAGTCCATTTGAATTGAGTTATACATCATTTCAAAGCTTAGAGTCTGTTTTTTCAGAATCTGCCCTTAACAGAAAATCCATGTCTGGTGACTTTTTGTTGGTTTTGTGGTGCAGGGTCACATATTATACAGTTATGTTTGTTTGAAAGCTTAGTAAGACTTTACCAAGAGAATGGTGTGTCACAGAAGTAATTCTGACATACTTTTGTTGACCTTTGGACTCTTCCAAATTACATAAATATATATTCTATATGATAACAATAAAAATGGTATTGTATAAAACTATAGAAGTGTACATGGGCGGTTTGAGGCTTTGTAGGGAGTGATATCATGGGTGATTTGGGGTGATTCAGTATACAATTGGGTTTAAAGGGTGTGTACAGTTCTAGTCGAGGTGAGGATTTAGCTTTTAACGTTTTGCGAGATATTCAGAAACCACTCTGTGAGATGTCAAAGAGCATGCCGTTCTAAGGGGTATCAAAAGTTTATTCGATGAAAATCGGTTTTGAAATGGCTGAGATATCCAAAAACAAGGTGAAACAAAGAGATCCTAATAAAGTTGTGGCATGTCGCATTTTATTATTAGCACTTTTTTGATATCTCAGTCATTTGAAAACCAATTTTCATCAAATAAACGTTGAATCCTTCTTAAAATTACATGCTCTTTCATATTTCATAAGAGGCTTTTCATTATCTCACTTAGGAATGTTCAAAACATGAATCCCCACCTCAACCAGTACTGTACAGTCCCTTTAAAGGGCAGTAATTGCCGCTTACTTGTGCTTTCACCAATCAAATGTTGTCACCATTGCTTATCTTTTCTTCACAGATCAATCCAGGAACAGTTGGATTCTACCGGGTCCAGTACTCCAGTGAGATGTTAGAGGCCCTCCTGCCTGGGATCAGGGACCAGGTCCTGCCAGCCAGGGACAGACTAGGTCTAGAGTCGGACATGTTTGCATTGGTGAGCAGGATAATGCCTGGTACAGTGGAAACTCACTATAACGAGATCCTTGGGACCAAGACAGTTTGTTCTATATATCAGATATTTTGTTATATCAGTAGTCAATAAACAATACAAAACAAAGGTAAATAAATTCATTGGGAAAGGAGAAATTTGTTTAGCTACATTGTATATCAGGTATTTTGTTATATCAGATCTCTTTATATCGAGTTCCATTGTACGGTGTAGAAACATGCTCAAACATAGATACAAAGCAAACAAGCAAGCGAATCAAGAAGATGACAGTAACACTAGCAAAAGCACCAATGTAGCAGCACGAAAGTAAAGTTTATTTTTGTCCCCGCCGAACGAGTTCGAGCAGGGGACTATGAAACGGGCTCCGTACGTGTGTGTGTCCGTGTGTCCGTCCGTCCGTCCGTCCGTCCGTGTGTCCGTCCGTGTGTCCGTGTGTGCGTCCGTGTGTGATCAAAATCTTCAATATGCTACTTCTCTGTCATTTATGAGCCAATTTTGATTCTGTTTGCTTTATATGATAGCACTACATGGGAGCTTTGAAACTTCTTCACAGAATTTCAGTCGTGACCTTTGACCTTGACCTTTGACCTATATTGTACATTTTGCTACAAAATGCTACTCCTTCGCCATTTCTAACCCGATTTCGATTCCGTTTGCTTTATGTGATGGCACTAGGTGAGGGCTTCAAAACTTCTACACAGAATTTTGACCTTTGACTTCTTTGACCTTTGACCTTGATTTTTGACCTGTATTGTACATTTTGCTACAAAATGCTACTCCTTCGCCATTTCTAACCCGATTTCGATTCCGTTTGCTTTATGTGATGGCACTAGGTGAGGGCTTCAAAACTTCTACACAGAATTTTGACCTTTGACTTCTTTGACCTTTGACCTTGATTTTTGACCTATATTGTACATTTTGCTACGAAATGCTACTCCTTCGCCATTTTTAACCCGATTTCGATTCCGTTTGCTTTATATGATGGCACTAGTTGAGGGCTTCAAAACTCCTACACAGAATTTTGACCTTTGACTTCTTTGACCTTTGACCTTGATTTTTGACCTATATTGTGCATTTTGCTACAGAATGCTACTCCTTCGCCATTTCTAACCCAATTTCGATTCCGTTTGCTTGATGTGATAGCACTAGGTGAGGGCTTCAAAACTTCTACACAGAATTTTGACCTTTGTCTTCTTTGACCTTTGACCTTGATTTTTGACCTATATTGTACATTGGCTACAAAATGCTACTCCTTTGCCATTTCTAACCCAATTTCGATTCCATTTGCTTTATGTGATGGCACTAGGTGAGGGCTTCAAAACTTCTACACAGAATTTTGACCTTTGACTTCTTTGACCTTTGACCTTGATTTTTGACCTATATTGCACATTTTGTTACAAAATGCTACTTCCGGCGGGGACATATGTTACGCACCGCGTAATTTCTACTTTTCCTTGTTGTATTTATTCTAGTATTGTGAATTTATACAATAATTGAAGCATCAGAGACAATTTTATTTGTGATTGCTTGGCTTTGAGGGTTGGTAAAAGACAGGGCATTAGAAACTTACTGCGCTTTCATGCTTATTCGCCTTTCCAACATGTAGAGGAAGAAGATCATATGCGATGCACATTCACCCCTCTTTATGATTCTGCACATCTTCAAATCTCACCAATGTTTAGGCCAAGACCGGGCAGGCAAGCACCGTGGATGTCCTCAAGCTCTTCGAGGCCTTTGAGAACGAGACCGACTACACAGTGTGGATGGAGATAGCCACCAACCTGGGCTTGATGGGAGTCCTACTGGCTGAGACGGACTGCAAACCTCACCTCCAAGGGTTCGTCAAACAGCTCTTCACCAAGGTCTACAAGAAGATGGGCTGGGATATGGTGGAAAATGAAAGTAAGGAGTACAACAATGCTTGAGCTCTCTCTTGTTTCTGTCAGCCAGTACCAATGATGTGATACTCAAAGGTCAAGTCCACCTTCATATACATGTGAATTGAGTGAATGGAGCAATATTAGCACAGCACATCAGTGAGGGTTTGAGGAAAATCAGACAATCCATTCAAAAGTTATGCATTTTTGAAGTTGTTGCGCATTCACTGTTGATTGAGAAGACTACTACAGTTTATGTTGTCACATGGGTGGAACGATATTTAAAAAAACGAAGAGAATTTCACAAAATTTCAGTTTTTGAAGAAAGCACACATTCCCTCGACTTGTCACTGACATAATGTTAAGGGCAATATTGTTTCCCCTGCCTTTTGAAAGAGGCAAGTCAAGTTCTCTTTTATTTGCAAGAAAAGTGAAAATATATTAAATTGTCTTTATATTTTCTTTATACCGTTGTACACATGTGACATCACATGCTGTAGTAGTCTTCTCATCTAGCGATTGCAGCACTGAAACTTCAAAAAGTCATGACTTTTGAACCGATTGTCTGATTTTCCTCAAACTTTCACTGATGTGTTCTATTAACATGGCTGCATTCTCTCAATTCATATGTATATGAAGGGGGGACTTGTCCTTAAATTGACGTATATCAGTGAGTTCACACTACCAAAGCTGGAGATTAACTGTGGCTTGGTCCCCTTTGGCCATTAAAGAATTGATGTCAACCACCACACTTCCAAAAAGGGCGTTCCTTTGGTGTACAGATTAAGCACTTAAGATTCAACATGGATTGTTATGTTTGATTTATTTTGAGCCATAAAAATGCCAAGTTTGATAATATCAGAGAGAAGAAAACAGTTAGAATCAGACTCTTCATTATGTTGATAAATTTGCCAACATGAAAGCCAGGATATGTGCAGGATTGTGCACTCCTTTTTTACCAAAGATTTTACCTTACTTTATAAAAAGTTCAGAATGACATGTAAAGGTATTACAGAGAATGAGTATAAGAGCATAATATTTAATGTTGATGATAATAATAATAGTGATGGTCTTCAGGTGTGAGTTTCTTCAATTTGTCTCCCTCTGCAAATGAAATCTGTTATGAAAACATTTGTTACGATTAGCAAACATGTCAGAACGGATCAGCAGTTGCGATTTTAACAAATTTCATTTGTGGAGGGAGACAAATTGAAGAAATTCACACCTGAACCTTCACCCCTCTGAATAATATAGATCTTGCTTTCATTTGTGACCGTGCACCTCAAGACAAACAAAAAGTCGCAACCCTTGATTTTACGTAAGGACTCAAAACAGGTCAAATGGGTCAACCAAGTCAAATCATGAGTTTTTCATATTTTCTGAAAGAGCTGTCTTTCTTCTACAATATTCTTTAGTTTGGGATCATAACACGAATGGGAAAGAGTGTTTTTAGCAGTTTTTCTACAAGCCCTTTTTGGGGGGAGAGTATAGAATGGTCAGGTATGTATTAGAGGCCCCTTTTCATTTCTTGAAATCGTTTGTACACTCTTCACTTTCAATTCTAATAACTTTTGAGAGGATTATGCTACTATGTTGTAAGTTGGCATTAATCATGGACAGAATGTGTTAGTAAAACATGCTCAATTTCAGCTTAATTTGATAATCCCTTCATTGTTGGTGCTCCAGTGGTTGACATCCTGTGTTTTGTCCCTTTCATCACACAGCTAGCATGGCTTGGTGAAAGCGCTTGAATAGACCCTGTACTTCAGTGCCTCTTTTCTCTCTTCACACATTTCTAGAATGTATGCTTTCGTTCCAGTGTTTAGGTAGGTTAGGGGAGTCCATTTGAATTGAGTAATACATCATTTTAAAGCTTAGAGTCTGCTCTTTCAGAATCTGCCCCTAACTAAAAATCCATGTCTGGCAACTTTTTGTTGGTTTTGTGATGCAGGGTCACATTTAGTAATCTTGTTTACCCATGTGGCCTCTTCAGTGTTAAGAGTAGCACTGTTCGTCCGAGAAGTGTGCCATTATTATAGCAGACAGGTGCAATTTTTTACACCTGGGTCCAGAGGGACATCTTGGTATTAGCATCTTGTTTAGGGATGCAAGCACTTGGCATGACTCAAACTTCGAACCTCTGTATCAAAGCTAAGAGTCTTGCTCACTGTACCACAGTACCTCACCCTGTTCATACCTGTAATAGTCATTCTCACTCTTTTCTCAGTTCCATTACGATTTTTGAGCATGGGTTTTACATTTTTCTCTGCACATTGTTTTTCTGCCCTGTTTAGAGTCCCCTAAAACACAATACAACTTTCAGAGGTGGTGCTGTGCTTACCTGTGACACTTTGGTCTGCTAACAGACATGGCATAAAACACAAGCATGGAGTGAGTCCGGAGTGTGTGACGATTAACTCTGAACAGGGATCTCTCTAATCCCCTGCAGGGTTTCCTCAGTTCTACTGCTCATTACAGCCGTGATCTGGCAAAACTATGCGTATCTCGATTGAAATGATTTCGAGATATTCATGTTTGAAGTTTAAATGCCTGCCGTTTTACACTAGAGTGATTTACATAACTTGGAATTGTGTTCTATAACAAAAAGGAGTCTTTTATGTTTTACCATCTCAAAATACATGCTCATTGCCACATTTCAAGAAATTTTATAAAAGATACATAATTCTGATCATGAGAATCCCATAAATTGTATACAATCACGACACACGTGTACGGATCGGAACTTGAGATACATAGTTCTGCCAGCCGCTCAAGCTGCCTCAATGAAGGAGTACGATCAGGCAAAACTACGTAACTATAGCAGTTACCTGCTACGTATCTCAAGTTACGTAATTCTGCCAGCTCAGTGATGTCATTTTTACCCAAAATCCTTGATATTTGAGAATTTGATTTTAAAAATTTCACAGAGTTATAACATCTTATTTTAACATATTAAGCATGATGTTATGAAAAACTCATTAAGTACTTCTTCCAAATCACGGCCAATTTACATCTGGCATGTCCTCTGGAGATTCTCCAGGTAAAGGGGACTCTAAACTGGTTGTAAGAACTTAGCAAAAGAAGCAGAAATAAGTAAGGAAATAAATGCTTTCACTCACCATGAATAGGACCCGTGCTAAACACTTAACATTATATCTTACCTCATACATGTCATGCTTGATTATCTCTTCATATTATCTGTGTTGCAGGTCACCTCAATGCCTTACTGCGGGCCCTGGCGATACGCGTCATGGGCCGAAGCGGGCACGGGCCCACTGTGGAGGAAGCGAGGAGACGCTTCAAGGCCCACCGTTCGGGCGGTGACCAGCTGCCCGCTGACCTCAGGAACGCTGTATACTTGACTGTTCTGACACATGGAGATGAAGACACTCTAAATGATATGATATCAGTGAGTTGTGGTTTATTGTAAAAACAAACATTTTCGCCTTATCATTTTCTTGCAGTTTGTTGCCGAAGATAAATGTTGTTGTGTTTTTAGCTCACCTGAGCCAAAGGCTCAAGTGAGCTATTGCGATCGCCCTTCGTCCGGCGTCCGTCGTGCGTCGTGTGTCGTCCGTCGTGCGTAAGCTTTTTACATTTTCATCTTCTTCTTGAAAACCCCAAGACCGATTTTCATCAAACTTGGCAGGTAGCATCCCTAGGGGGTTAGGAACTCAATTGTTAAAATGGGCACCATGCCCCACCCAGGGGGCCCCCAGGGGGGCCCAAACGCCCCAAAATTAAGGAATCTGTAAAAATCTTCTTCTCTAGAACCAGAAGTGATAGAGCTAAATTAATACTATGAGTTAGTACATTAGTTTCAAGTTTGTTCATGGCAAAATCAGGGGTGCCCCCCTTGGGACCCAGGGGAGGGGGGTGGGGAAGGGTCTAATGGGGCCTAAATTGTACATTTTCATCTTCTTCTTGAGAACCCCATGACCCATTTTCACCAAACTTGGCAGGTAGCATCCCTAGGGGGTTAGGAACTCAATTTTTTAAAATGGGCACCATGCCCCACCCAGAGGGCCCTCAGGGGGCCCAAACGCCCCAAAATTAAGGAATCCGTAAAAATCTTCTTCTCCAGAACCAGAAGTGATAGAGCTAAGTTAATACTATGAGTTTGTACATTGATGACTGTAGTTTCAAGTTTGTTCATGGCAGAATCAGGGGTGCCCCCCTTGGGACCCAGGGGAGGAGGGGTTCTTATGGGGCCTAAATTGTACATTTTTATCTTCTTCTTGAGAACCCCATGACCCATTTTCACCAAACTTGGCAGGTAGCATCCCTAGGGGGTTAGGATCTCAATTTCTTAAAATGGGCACCATACCCCACCCAGAGGGCCCCCAGGGGGGCCCCAAACCCCCAAAAATGAAGGAATCTTTAAAAATCTTCCCTAGAATCAGAAGTCATAGAGGTAAGATAATACTATGAGTGAGTACATTAATGACTGTATTTTCAAGTTTGTTCATAGGAGATCAAGGGGTGCCCCTCTTGCGGGTGGGGGGGGGGGGGGGGGGGTGTTGATTGGGAAGGTCCAAATGGGGACCTGAATTGTGCATTTTCATTTTCTTCCTGAAAACCTCATGATGTATTTTCGTCAAACTTGGCAGGTAGCATCCCTGTGAATGATAGCTGTGAATAGCTGTGAATAATTTAGATTAGTGACTGCGTGAAAGGTGAACTTGCGATACTCAGGTGAGCGCTAGACCCGCGGGTCTCTTGTTTATTTAGGGATGGTCATGACAAGTGAGGAAACACCTCAAATAGCTCACTGCTGGTGGTAGAGGGTTTGGTAGCACAATGTGGTCTAAGTCATGACAGCAAATTCACTTATGCTAGGGAAGTAGCAAATGTGACAAAAATACAAATAACAGTTCTACCCGTACAATATGCCATTCTGAGATCAAAGATCTAGAACGTAACAAGCACAAAATTGTTCACTGGTTTCATGTCCTGCAAACGCACTAGTTTCATGTTTGTGTTAAATGTGCTAAATTTCACACTAGGGCAATTTGCACTTGTACAGTATTGAGCTTTAATGCTATTTTGAGGAAGATGATAACATGAAGCTCTGAAAGTCATGTTTTAATGTGGAATCCCCAACATATTTGACCACACTGACCTTCAAACCAATTTTATCAAACACATTTATTTGACTGGCTTTCTAGTTCTTTCTTTCTCTCTCCCTCTCTCTCTCTCTCTCGTAAGTGGAGGAAATTGTATCTTATTTTAGAATGGCATATTGAAAGTGTGAAAAAAAAATCTAATCAGAAAAATTGATAATTATTGACTGTATCAGGTCCTTTTGCTGGAAGGACACAGTTAAATCAAAGTTGTGACTTTTTCATGTTTTCATACAATCATGTACTTGTAGGACACAACTGAATTAAAATCAATTTGAACTTGATCTGAATCTTTCTCAAACTGTCTCAAGCCTTCCTTGAAGTTCCAACACGGCCGTCAGATGGTAAAACGGTCTATCTCGAAAATTGCTGTTCTGAGAAAAATTACTTTAAAGTTTAGAGGTTTGAGCTTTTTTAGGAGATGGGTATAATGCATTTTTAGCAATGGGACAAGAAGAAGCATATTAAACACTGATAACTGAAGAATTTTGTGCTTATTTGGGTTTTAATTATACAATAAATGAGATTTTTGTGCAGATAGACTATTTAACCATAGCACATGTATACACTCCCGCTACACATCATAAGATGGTAAAATGGTCTATCTTGTAGATAGACCACAAACACTATGTAAACTGGTCTAACTCGAAGATAGACCATTTTACCATCTGACAGCGATGATTTAAAAAATCTCAGTTAAGAAGGTTATATGGTTTATGTAAAAGATAGCTCGTTTTACCTCCAAATGATATTTCCGACAATGGGCTAACTCAAAGATAGACTGTTTTACCATCAAATCTGAAGGAAAAATACAAAAAAGTACCAAGATAGCGGAAATTATCTCTAAAACAAGACATGATGGGATTTTCTCGATAGCACCATTGGAAAGAGCACCCTCACATGTCCCGGAAAGTGAATTTACCTCAAAAGTCAAATTTTCGAGTCAGACCGTTTTACCATCTGACGGCCGAACAATTGGTACTCCTGCCAGCACTTCAGTCTGAACAATATGATTGTAAGCCGTGCTTAATTTTCTCTTTCCTGAACAGTTTTATAAGGAGCAAGATCTTCAGGAGGAGAAGGATCGCATCCAGCGGTCTCTCGGGGTGATCCCGGACCCTGCCCTCATCCGCAAGGTGCTGGAGTTCTCAATGGGGGTGAGTACTGGTACAACGGTGTCTTACTGTTCCGTTATGACTTGACCTCGATAGGCCTTAGCTCATTCCATCCTCAAAAGGACATCAATCCGCAACTTTCAAGCTCATGTGAGATCATTCATCATTATGTGGTCTGTCATGCATCATCTGTCATGCACTGTTCGTTGTGCTTTAAAGTGAAAACATCGTTTTGGTAAGGGTTTGAGAACCCGTCTGACACCATTTCATATTTGCTTGCAATATATCGAAAGAGTCTACAAAGAAACTTACCTGGCTGACGCGATTTGCTGGGATGATGAGTCGTTTTGGAGTATTTTGAGAAAAATAATAAAAGTCGGAAAACCAACTTTTATTCCAGAAGGATCCAGACTAACTCGGTCTTGGGGAAAACTCAACCCTATTTCAGACAATTTACACACAGTTCATGATTGCCATATTCTACTGTATGATACCAAACGAGGCCTAACTGAACAGACAGGAAAGTGCGTGCTAATCCTGTACAAATCAAATGGACAGCGCGCGGTCCTCAAGTCTATATGCACATCACCTCAACTGCTGAGACGCGCTGTATTTGAAGTTTTTGTTGTTGTTTATCAAGCGTCTTTGATCGTTTTTAGAGGTGCTTAATAGGCGCACACTAATTTTGCATGCGCGCCAGAGGTTTTTTGATGCGCGCATTGCAACAACTCGGACCATTACTGCGAGTAGCCAGATCGCGAAGCGCTAGTTTATACAGGCCGCTCCCATAGTACAACACTGTACAATCCAGAGGGACAACCAATACAACTCAGCCCGCCGTCAAAGCGAGGCTGAGTTATCTCCGGGTCCGTGTTTAGCCTGACCCCGTTCGGGTAAGTTCTGAGACTGAATCTCTTTGGTTAATATTTCGCATTTTTGTCGTTACCCATCGAATATCTTGGTATAACAGCGTTTGTCGTTAACCCATCGAATATCTTGGTATAACAGCGTTATTCCGCACATTTCCTAGGCATACATTCACATTTGGGAGCGAAATTTAACAACTTTTGCAGGCGTACCAGAACTATGTTTTGGCTTTAATAAACTTATAACATTTTCATCTTCTTCTTAAAAAAAACTCAAGACAGATTTTCACCAAACTTGGCAGGGAGCATCCCTAGGGGAT
Organism: Diadema setosum; assembly: GCA_033980235.1. Taxonomy (NCBI): domain Eukaryota; kingdom Metazoa; phylum Echinodermata; class Echinoidea; order Diadematoida; family Diadematidae; genus Diadema; species Diadema setosum. Next base: position 2,613,546 of record CM067080.1, read on the forward strand.
AAGAACTCAATTGTTCAAATCGGCACCATATGGCTCCCAAAATGCTCCAAATTAAAGAATCTTAAATAAAATCTTAAATAAAATCTTCTTTAGACCTTTCACGTTTTCATCTTCTTGAAATTGCATATATGGTCAAATTTGTTACCAAACTTGGCAACTTTTAACAGAATACCATATTGATAAAAATACTTCCCCATACCCCTTTGGACCCCACAACCTGTTAATTAAAAAAAATTCAATTCATGATTTTCTTCCGTCGAGATGTTTTCATTGCAACTGATTGACAAATTGCCCTACATCGACGTAAATAAGCACTGAATTGATCAGTGTTTTAGTAGTAGCCATGATTAAAAATCATGGGCGTACATACTCGAGCAGGATTCGAACCTACGACCTCCTGATCACCGGACAGGCGTCATCTCCACTAGACCACCGAGCTTTCGCCCGAAAGCAAGTGCTGGTTCTAATCCTTATAGCATGCAGCGGGTACTGCTTTGTTATTCATGATTTTTTATCATGGCTACTACTAAAACACTGATCAATTCAGTGCTTATTTACGTCGATGTAGGGCAATTTGTCAATCAGTTGCAATGAAAACATCTCGACGGAAGAAAATCATGAATTGAATAACAAAGCAGTACCCGCTGCATGCTATAAGGATTAGAACCAGCACTTGCTTTCGGGCGAAAGCTCGGTGGTCTAGTGGAGATGACGCCTGTCCGGTGATCAGGAGGTCGTAGGTTCGAATCCTGCTCGAGTATGTACGCCCATGATTTTTTATCATGGCTACTACTAAAACACTGATCAATTCAGTGCTTATTTACGTCGATGTAGGGCAATTTGTCAATCAGTTGCAATGAAAACATCTCGACGGAAGAAAATCATGAATTTGAATAACAAAGCAGTACCCGCTGCATGCTATAAGGATTAGAACCAGCACTTGCTTTCGGGCGAAAGCTCGGTGGTCTAGTGGAGATGACGCCTGTCCGGTGATCAGGAGGTCGTAGGTTCGAATCCTGCTCGAGTATGTACGCCCATGATTTTTTATCATGGCTACTACTAAAACACTGATCAATTCAGTGCTTATTTACGTCGATGTAGGGCAATTTGTCAATCAGTTGCAATGAAAACATCTCGACGGAAGAAAATCATGAATTTGAATAACAAAGCAGTACCCGCTGCATGCTATAAGGATTAGAACCAGCACTTGCTTTCGGGCGAAAGCTCGGTGGTCTAGTGGAGATGACGCCTGTCCGGTGATCAGGAGGTCGTAGGTTCGAATCCTGCTCGAGTATGTACGCCCATGATTTTTTATCATGGCTACTACTAAAACACTGATCAATTCAGTGCTTATTTACGTCGATGTAGGGCAATTTGTCAATCAGTTGCAATGAAAACATCTCGACGGAAGAAAATCATGAAATTGAATAACAAAGCAGTACCCGCTGCATGCTATAAGGATTAGAACCAGCACTTGCTTTCGGGGAAAGCTCGGTGGTCTAGTGGAGATGACGCCTGTCCGGTGATCAGGAGGTCGTAGGTTCGAATCCTGCTCGAGTATGTACGCCCATGATTTTTTATCATGGCTACTACTAAAACACTCATCAATTCAGTGCTTATTTACGTCGATGTAGGGCAATTTGTCAATCAGTTGCAATGAAAACATCTCGACGGAAGAAAATCATGAAATTGAATAACAAAGCAGTACCCGCTGCATGCTATAAGGATTAGAACCAGCACTTGCTTTCGGGCGAAAGCTCGGTGGTCTAGTGGAGATGACGCCTGTCCGGTGATCAGGAGGTCGTAGGTTCGAATCCTGCTCGAGTATGTACGCCCATGATTTTTTATCATGGCTACTACTAAAACACTGATCAATTCAGTGCTTATTTACGTCGATGTAGGGCAATTTGTCAATCAGTTGCAATGAAAACATCTCGACGGAAGAAAATCATGAATTTGAATAACAAAGCAGTACCCGCTGCATGCTATAAGGATTAGAACCAGCACTTGCTTTCGGGCGAAAGCTCGGTGGTCTAGTGGAGATGACGCCTGTCCGGTGATCAGGAGGTCGTAGGTTCGAATCCTGCTCGAGTATGTACGCCCATGATTTTTTATCATGGCTACTACTAAAACACTGATCAATTCAGTGCTTATTTACGTCGATGTAGGGCAATTTGTCAATCAGTTGCAATGAAAACATCTCGACGGAAGAAAATCATGAATTTGAATAACAAAGCAGTACCCGCTGCATGCTATAAGGATTAGAACCAGCACTTGCTTTCGGGCGAAAGCTCGGTGGTCTAGTGGAGATGACGCCTGTCCGGTGATCAGGAGGTCGTAGGTTCGAATCCTGCTCGAGTATGTACGCCCATGATTTTTTATCATGGCTACTACTAAAACACTGATCAATTCAGTGCTTATTTACGTCGATGTAGGGCAATTTGTCAATCAGTTGCAATGAAAACATCTCGACGGAAGAAAATCATGAATTGAATAACAAAGTAGTACCCGCTGCATGCTATAAGGATTAGAACCAGCACTTGCTTTCGGGCGAAAGCTCGGTGGTCTAGTGGAGATGACGCCTGTCCGGTGATCAGGAGGTCGTAGGTTCGAATCCTGCTCGAGTATGTACGCCCATGATTTTTTATCATGGCTACTACTAAAACACTGATCAATTCAGTGCTTATTTACGTCGATGTAGGGCAATTTGTCAATCAGTTGCAATAAAAAAAAATTGTTTAAAACAGAGATACTTCAACTTCAACTTGTAGATACATGTAGTGAATGTACTTTCATGGTTATGAATGGTATGTCCAGGGATTCCTGTCTGCAATGGGAAACATTGCGGGCAGGAACAAATTGATGGCCAGTTCTTAAATTTGATTGTCTTTTTGAAAATGCATAGTAAAATTTTTCTACATGATTATATTCTGGCAGTGTAGTAGAATATACAAATGGACACCATGTCCCCTGGAGTCCCTCATAGCTGCCCCCCCCCCCCAAAAAAAAAAAAAAAATCTATGTTCTTAACAGATGATAGTTTTGCAAGAATGAGTGGAAGGTGAACTTGTGATACTCAGGGGAGTGTTCCCCAGGTCTTTTGTTTCCGCTGCTTTTTGTCGTTTGCCTGGATGTGTCCCTGTCCCAATCAACATTTTTCCAGACTCTTTCCCTTTGCTCATTTTCTACTCTTCTCCATGTTGTGAGTAGTCTTCCCATTTTTTTTTCTCCATTTACTTGACTTCCACTCAAGTGCTGTTTTTAAAGGATTGTCTTGTCAGCCATCCAGAGTATGTGGCCAAGCCAATTCATCATGTGTTTACTTTATGGCTTGGGTCAGAAGTTCCTCCTTGGTTCTCTGCCATACTGTACTTTTTTTCATTTGTAACATTGTCTCTCCATGTTGTCCCTAAAACTCTTCCTTGGTATCTGTGGAGAAAGGCATCCACTCTTTGTTTACTCCTTAGCCATCATTTGTTGTGTCTCATACGCGTAGAGTACCATCAATATGAGGACGTTGACAAGATACAATGTGCCGTCATTTCTTAAAATTCAATTTAACAACAGAAACAATTCATATATATGATTATGAGTGTTTTACACACTTTCCAATAATATTTGTAATTTTAGTAATGGATATTGGTTATGATACAAGACCTAATTAGAATGTAGCTATCTAATTGGTTGATTGCCCATCACATGACAATAAGTTGAAAGTTCCATCGCATGCTGTGGCTGTGTCAGCCATGCAATTTTGTTTGAGCAAAGATGGATAGCACCCATTTCCATTGACTCCCGTATTAAACTCGAGATTGACTCGCAGTTTTTGTTCCATCGCACGGCTCTGATGTCACAATAAATGTGACCCGCTACAACAAAATGATCCTAAAGTCGGGGGAGGTCGATTATTTGAAAATTGCATGATATAATCCCCTAATCTTTCTGCTTTAAATTGATATGTAACATATTTTATAACAATAATCGGCTGCGGAGATATCGATGTTTAAAAGAGAGCATGTCGAGGCGTCTGGAAAATCACTGTTTCGAGAAAAGCGCCCTTAAAGTCTTCCTTTCGAGGCAATCGCGATCAGGGACACGCAAGTCAGTTTTCACCTCTGGACAATAGAAGGTAAGCCCTAGCAACCCCCGAAGAGTTCATTCAAGCACATCAGCGTCGGCGGTCTCCTCACCAACCAATCAGTGACCAGGATGTGAGAAGCGGCTGAGCATAGCGCACCCCGCCCACACGTGCACCAGTCGACTGGGCAGTGTGCGAGCTTCACGCTTCGGTTAGCAGCAAGCAGCAAACTGACCAATGAGATCACTCTGGTCGTTGTTAGGGGCGGAACCTATCTGTGGCGCTCAATCCAAATTTTCGAACCAGTTTCTGCTTCGTTGAAATGCCAAAAAACATGGCTCAGAAAAACGCTAGTTTTTGGTCTTTCCTTTGATCATTTTGCTTCAAAATTTCGACAGATGATAGAAGACATGTTAGACTCCAATAATATATCAAAATCAGAAAATCGTAAGTTTTGACCAATTTTAATGCTCTGACTTCAAACTCGATTTTCACGGCTTCGACCGTGCGCGACTTTAGGACCTTTTTGTTGTAGCGGGTCACAAATAAACATTTGCCATGCACACTCAACAATTCAAGCGCGCTTACTTACTAATGTCACTCAATATTTATTAACAACTTCAACCAATCAGCTTCGCGTACTCGTACGTACGTGTACGGTGACTAACTGTGCAGGTACTTGTCTGTCTTCGCAGAAAATGGTTGCTGTTTCTGTGCTAAATTAAAGAGTCTATGTGGACCACATTTGTCGACATTCTAGGTGTATAAAACAAATAGTGTATGGTCTTTACTCATGCAATGGAACAAGATTTCATTGAATAGAGCACCTCTATCTTTCACCCTGAGTGAAGTCTTGTACCATCGCACTTGTGACCATTCACTATGTTAATTTGTATAAAAATATTTGTCATGAAGTCACTCTTATTCAGAACGTACAATGCTGTACTTGCTACACTGTATACTTTGGTTATATCTACACATTTTCCTTTGGAAGCCTGGACATATTCTTCACTTGTATGTTTGTTTTGCAACATATGCTTCAGAATTTAGCGTACTGTTATGCACCTGGCTCTAACTGTGAGGTTGCTATCTGTGGGAATATGTTCCGCAGGACAGAGAAACAACCTTTGTGTAAAGTATTAAATTAATCATTGATCTCAATAATTTGATTCCAGATTTTAGAAAAGCAAACACACAAACTGTTGATTACTATATAAGCTGATTATTTTCGTAACGGTTTGATTTTCACAAATATCGCGAATCGCAATTGGACCACAAATTTAACAACACTGTATGCTGAGGTAATAGTGCGCTTTAGGCCTCTGTGTCAGTTCGCAAAACCAACATCTCGCAAAAATGTCTGTGACCTCATTTACAAAAATATCTACACGAAAATAGCATATGCAGTATAGATGAGTCACTTGAATGGGTGTTTCTGTTATTGAGTTACATACATTTGTACTTTAAGCCACAGGAGGAGTTTCGAGCAGCACACCATTTAGTCCAGTCAAAATATGAAAAAAGGGGGTCAACCCAAAACAAATTGCAACAGAAACAATTCCATCAAAACAACATATTAAAAGTTCCCTAAAATTCGAGTGGTGGATCAATGCCTAATTTGCATAAATTCAAAATGGCCACCATAAAACCTATTTATGCTTATATCTTGGGACATAAAACCCATAGAAAGTCAGTTCTTGTTTCTAAACCTATGTTTTTGAGGTCAAGGAATGCAATCATGACATCAGTAGTGACTTAAAAGTATTCTTTTGTGCATAATTTGCATAAATTTGCATAGAAATGAATCCAAAATGGCCACCATATTGTCCTTTTAATATCTCCGCACATAAAACCTGTAGAAAGTAAATTTTCGCATCTATATCTATGTTTTTCACGTCAGTGAACATAATTATGATGTCAGTAGTAACTTAAAAGCGTTCTAATATGCATAATTTGCATATATATATACATATAATTATATGCAAATGGCCGCCATATGGCTTGTGCATGCCCCTATCTCCGATTATTTCATCTGTAAGTGGGTCCCTTTGTGTTTCGTACCTTCACTGCCGGGAATAATTGCTGCAGTACCTACATTCAGATGTAAGTCACTGAAAATTTGCATAAAATTAATGTACATAAAATTATTCAAATAACTTAGATATGAATACACTTACTTTTATTATACATATACATGTACATACAACCTGCACAATGTTGATTGTGATGTCTGTATCAACTAATTCAAGGGCAAAGAACGTTAACATTTCACAACCTAAATGACTATCTTTCCACCTAAGCCTGTGTGAATTTGCAAGTACTGTAACACCCATAATTTCCTCAAATAAAGCCTCTGAACATTAATCAATGTAAACAGTATAAAACAGAATCAGTTGTCACTCAACTTTAACTCCAAATTAGCATCCATGTGTGCTCAATAGGTACACAAAAATGGAAAATTTTGAATTGTTTGAAACATCTCACATTTGCATACAATATGAGAATTTGTCTTAATGTTTAATGCATACATGCAATTGATCTTTTTTTTTTGAAGAGGTGAGTACATCAATAATTCATTATGAGAATAATTATCTATGAGTTGATATGCAAAGATTACATGAGTTTTGTGTGGATATTGTTTTTGACATATTTTGGTGTCTTGTCATTCAATGACTTTCTGAACAAGAAACCCATGGGTTGAGAGCCCCCCAGTATCTCAAGTTTACCTTCCATGCAGTTTTGCAGACTATTACATAGGGAGAACACACCAAAGTTGGAAGCCTTTGGAGACCTCCAGGGCCAAGGGAGACATGACATTCATATGTTTTTATTCTATGACACTGGCGAAAACAAACACCTGCCAAAGTTGTAAAACAAACACCTGTCAAAGTTGTAAAAAAAAATGTGATCATGCGCGTTTCCACAAAGAAGATCAAAACTTTAAAGTGGTCCTCAATAAATTATTCCTGGCTGCGGCCAGAAGAGGACACCCCTGAATCTGCCATGAAACACTTAAAAGTACCCTCAATAGTGTAGACCCCCACCCCCCCCCCAAAGAAAAAAAGAATTGTGAAGATAATGAAAGTGTGAAAATTGGTCCCTAATTTGGTTCGGATCCGAAGGGGATCATCCCTTGATCTGTTCTCCTGCTTTAAACATTTGGGTTTTTTCCACGAGTCAATGAGGTCAGCATTAAAAAAAAAAAGGTCTTCGGTCTTCCTTCCTTTAATAATTCTGTGTCAAACTTAAAAGCCTTGTTTGCGTTGTGTCGGACTCGTGGGCCTTATTTGTCTAGTGTCAAGCTCATGGGCGCTATGACTCTTGGGTGTTGAATTTGAGACATGCGCAAAAAAAAAAATCTTGAGAAAAAAAGAGAGACACACGCAGCCATCTAGAGCGGGAAAACTACAAACTCTGGATTGAGGGCAGGAAATTTTGAGAAAACAGTCTCAAAGCGGCCCATATCAACCGCTGAAAGAAGTAGCGTTAGAGTCTCTGCTTTTCTAAAAGCATAAGTGCTTTGAGCAAATATATTAGTGAATGTACTCGTAAGATTGTTTATGACAGATTTAGGGGTGATCCCCTTTGGGCCTGTACTAAATTAGGGGCCAATTTTCACACTTTCATCATTTTTACAAATAGTGTGGGATTTTTTTTTTTCTACCGAACTTGGCAAGTGATAGAATATCATATTATTTAGTCACATGGGTACCATGAACCTCATAGGGACTCCAAGATGCCCCAAATCCCCCAAATTAGGGAACCCTAATCATTTTTTTTTCCTATAGAATCAGAAATGGGTAAAAGGATAAAGGCCATGATTACAGGGATCCTGTACTGTAGAAGATACTTTTAAATGCTTGATGGCAGATCCAGGAGTGTCCCCGTTTGGTTGCTGAAAAAACTAATTCATTAGGGACCAGTTTTAAGTTTTGATCTTTTTGGAAATGCATGATCACATTTTCTACAGACTTGGCAGGTGTTTTCGCCAGTGTCATGGAATATTAAGCATATGGATGTCATGTCTCCCTGGGCCCTGGAGATCTCTAAAGGCTTCCAACTTTGATGTGTTCTGCCTAGGTAAAAGTCCGCTAGACTCCATGCATGGAAGGTAAACTTGAGATACTCAGGTGAGCTCTAAACACATGGGTCTCTTGTTCAGAAACACATTGAGTGACCAAGGCACCAAAATATGACAAAAACATCTCCTACAATGTATACCATACTCATGTAACTTTTGTTATAGATAAGCATGCTCATAATGAATGTACTCCCCTTCTTACCTTATTGTGTAGTTACAAATATGCATTAAACGTTTCAAAGATTTAAATTTTTCTGTACCTATTGGGCACACTTGGAAGCTAATTTGAAGTTAAAGTTAAATGAAAATCAGTTCTGTTCAACGCTGTTTACATTGATTAATGTCCAGAGGCTTTATTTGAGGAAATCATGGGTGGTAAAGTAGGCCCAAAAGTACTTGCAAATTCATGGAAATTCATGCAACTATAGGTATAAGGATGTTCATTAAGATTGTGAAATGTAAATGGTCTTTGCCCTTGAATTAATAAATACAGGCATCACAATCAACATTGTGCAGGCTGCATGTATATGTACATCCTAAAAGTAGAAAAGTATTCATATTAGAGATTTGAAAAAATATATTTATATGTATATTTATACAGATTTTCAGTGACTTACTACTGAATGTAAATATTGCACCAATTATTCCTGACAGTGAAGATAAGGGACACAAAGGAACCCACTTACGGATGAAATAATCAGAAAGAGGGGCATGTACAAGCCATATTGCAGCCATTTTGCATATGATTATATGCAAATAATATATTATATGCAAATTATGTATATAGGAATGCTTTTTAAGTTACAAGTGACATCATAATTGTGTTCCTTGACGTGAAAAACATAGGTATAGACTCCAGAATTTACTTTCTACAGGTTTTATGTACGGAAATATTAAAGGACAAGTTCACCTTCATTGACATAAAGATTGAGAGAATACAGCAATATTAGTAGAACACATCAGTGAAAGTTTGAGGAAAATTTGACAATCGATGCAGAAGTTATGAATTTTTGAAAATTTTGTGTTGGAACCGCTGGATGAGGAGACTTCTAAGGCTCGTGATGTCATATTATTATTATTATTATTTATTCGACCAGGAAAAGACTATAGGATACATATCATTAACATCACAAACATGAAACAAAAACCAGAATGAACATTACAAAGGATACACTGTACTGTACACGTTACACAATGTGAAAATGAAATGAATGGAGACTACATGAGGGTCAGGGCACACAAAAGTAAATACATTTACTATTGCCCGTAGGTATGTGAACCCACACATGTTGCCCCTAAAAAAACATTTAACAATCATTAAAAAAGTATCACTCAACCCCTGAGCCCCATCCCTTAACTCCATAATCCTTATCAAACTTCAAAACATAAAAAACACTATACAATTCCAATATAATCATCCAACCCATGAATTCATTTATAAATATATTCATACATTAATTTCAAAAACTGAAAAAAAAAACGTCAACATAAATATTGAAAATTCCTGGATTTCCACCCGACCCCCAACCCTAAACCTCTAACCTCTTAGGACATAATCATCATTGTCGTCAGCATAAAAATAAAAATGAAGCACATGTGTACAAATCAAAACTAAAACTATCACTCAATGTGTCAAACACCGAGAATATAAACTCAGCTAACAATTAATTTGTATATTGTTACCACAACGACTCAATGTTCAACGTGAACAAATGATGAATTGTGCACACCCACATATCATAACAGTCACATATGTCCAATTTCAAATCAATTACCCAAAAATCTGAAAAAATTTAACTGAAATCACATTATCATATGATTATCATTCAAAATATGGAGTTATCATTCAAAATATGAGTACAACAGTATAAAGAAAATGTAAAGAAAATTCAACATATTTTCACTTTTTTCGCATGATAAAAAAGCACTTGACTTGCCTCTTTCTAAAGGCAATGGGAATAATGCTGCCCCCCCCCCCCCCCCCCCCCCCCCACGGAAGAAAGCAGTAACTGCAAAGCTGCTGAGCTGAGATAAATGCGATTTTGTGTTTTTTGCAGATTCTTTAAAAACACAGAAACATTCAAAAATATTTTTGTGGTATGATTATGCACCATACCTAGTTGTCTAACAATACCTAGGAAAAAATTATGTTTCCGTTATTTTTTAAATGTTATTTAGGAAAATGCAGTTACTGCGGTGGCTCACCCTTGATTCTGGGTAGTTTCCCCACGGAAAAAAGCAGTAACTGCAGACGGCCAGGAGTCTGCTGTTTTCCCCATGGAAAAAAGCAGTAACTGCACATGTCACATGACCATAGGAGGAGAATTGTTACCACCACCAGGTTATAAAGTTCTTCTACTTTCTGGGTAGTCTAGATCTATAAGATCTAGGACCTATCGCTAGACCTAGACTAGGTCTTGTCGATTGAATGGCATTCTGTGTAAAAATAAGGTAGACACCTATGTACCCTAATTGAACTTTGGAGTGCCCGGCATGGCCCCTTACACATGACCCTGGACTAGACAATAAAGTCAAGTCTCTTCGTCTTAGATCCTAGTCGAACGTTACACTTAAGCTAGACTACAGATCTATGCCCAATGTTAGTCCTAGACCTAGGTCTATTAGATTAGGCCTACTGACATTTTGTCTAACACTAAACAGTTAACAATAGATTAGAATCTAGATCTACTCTGTAACGTTAGATCTGGTAGACCTATTTTAAACTTTAGGGCCTACATCTAACATTAGACTAACGTTAGTGGATTAATACTAGTGCTCATCTCCCTTCAATATATTTTCAGCTCACCTAGATTTTCTGGTTCTGGCCAAAGCCATGGCTACCATGACTTTTCCTTTGCAATTCATGATAGATTTACAGGCATGCCTGGACCGCAGAAACTGTGTGACAGCATGGTTAGCACTGGCATGATCACTCAGACTGTACCAGACCTGCAATACTGTGCATGCAAGTGATGAGTGTGATGTGATGCAATGTTTAGCTAGTTACTGTATGCTGCAGAATTTATGCGCATGCAGCTGCTGCACGCGTATTCTGCACTCTGAGCGCGCTGAGTCTGCCAGGTTTGCTAGTCTCCAGAAAGAAGCTTTTTCTACAACTTGTCATATGATTCCCTGCGGGCAGAGTCAAGTTACTGGTGAAACAATCTTTTGATATCTACTCTCCTAAATTATGGGAGAAACTGCTGTTTACATTGTTAAAAAAAAAATTAGTAGAAAAAAATAAATGGTATTAGGGAAAAAATATACAGGAAGGACTACACAGAGTCTGAATGATAAAGACTAAATTGTTAGTTACTGCTTTCTTCCATGGGCTTTGTTAGTTACTGCTTTTTTCCGTGGGGAAACTTGCAAAGTTGAATCAACTGGATGCAGTTACTGCTTTTTGCAAAAGTGAAAATTTTTATTTTTGGTCACTTTCATTTTTCTTTTTGCAAAACTGACCTATTAACATTGGAGAGCATTGGGTAAACTATTCATTTTTGCAAAAAAGTAGACATTCATAAAAATGTCAGTTACTGCTTTTTTCCGTGGGGGGGCAGAATATTACCCAATGCATATGTCAGTAACGAGTCAAGGGAATGTGTACTTTTTTCAAAAGATGAAATTTTGTGAAATTCTCTTTATATTTTCCTTATTATTGTTGTACGCATGTGACATCATACACTGCAGTAGTCTTCTCATCCAGCGGTCACTGCACAAAAACTTCAAAAATTCATAACTTTTGAACAGATTGTCCGATTTTCCTCAAACTTTCAATGATGTGTTCTACTAATATTGCTACATTCTCTCAATCCTTATGTTAATGAAGGTGAACTTGTCCTTTAAATGGCCATTATGGCGGCCATTTTGGATGCGTTTATATGCAAATATATGCAAATTATGTACAAAGGAATACTTTTAAGTCACTACTGATGTCATAATTGTATTCCTTGACCTAAAAAACATAGGTTTAGACACAAGATCGGACTTTCTATGGGTTTTATGTCCCAAGATACAGTATAAGCATAAATAGGTTAAATGGCGGCCATTTTGAATTTATGCAAATTAGGCATTGATCCACCATTCGAATTTTAGGGAACTTTTGATATGTTGTTTTGATAGCTCTGTCAGGTTAAATGCAAGTGGAATAGTTTCTGTTGCAATTTGTTTTGGGTCATTCCATATTTTGACTGGACTAATTATACAGTTTGCATTTGTACATGTACACTATTGTGCTTTCTAGCATCACTGCAATTACATGCATAATTAATGTAGACCACAATGTACAGTTAAATGATTGTACTATTTGGATGAGGCTAGGTACATGCAGAGGCCAGTAGTAATACATGTACATGTACAGTTTGTAGATCGCTGTTCAATGCATAAGGTAATTACCTCCGCCAAGGGAGGAGGTTATGTCTCTCTTACTGTTTGTTTGTTTGTTTGTCCATGTGCAAAATAGCTCTAAAAGTTGTGAACGGATTGGATGAAACTTGCAGGAAAGGTTGATAATGACACAAGGAACAGATGATTAATTTTTTTGTAGCGATCCTTAATTTTTGTGATTTTTATGAAGGATTTTCGATATTTTGGCAGGTGGGGTCAACGAACTTGGGAGTTCAAGCTGCATAGCATGAGGTCTCCATGTGCACACTAGAGGCATACCGGTACTCTAGTTTCTGTGCAGCTGGCATTGGTGATGCCACGGAAAGTTTCTGTTTTAGGAAATCCGGTGATTTTCAGCATGCATACATATGGGTAGAAATCACTGATCTCTACGGAAGAACAAAATCAGTGTTGGAAGTTAGCTGCTTGGCAGAGATCTGCGCTCTCAGAGTGCTTTTCTAGTTGCATAGAGTGACACATTGTCTCTGAGCATCAAGCTGGCAAAAGATGGCACTAATGTCCTTTTGTGAAATCAGTAGATCAGTAACAATCAAAAATAGGAGTATGCTTGCAGATCAATTTATGAATTTGAAGAGGAGCTGCCAAGAGTGGTTCCATTGTCTGTGTCGCTTGTTTTGTTTAGGCCATATTTTCAAGCTTGAATATAATGACTCTTTAAAAGAATGATTATACTTCTAGAGAAACTGAAATAAAGACTTCAAGTACTCAAAAAGTACTATAAAATGAATGCAATTTAACATGTAAAGAGCCTATTAAAGACAACAAAGAACACGGAAAACTTTCTCATGCCCTAACAAGGTTCCAGTTTGGAAAATCTCCAAAAGGGCGGGACTGGAATTCGGGGGTAGATCAAGATCTCTGAGAGGATTCTACAATGTAAAGAGAATGGATGTTTGCGTTATCCAGCTCTACAATGTACATATGTACTTTCTATTTTTCCTTGTTACAAGACATTGTGCTTGTACATGTAAGCTTTGAAATGCTGTACATGTACAATGTATGTGGCCCTTGATTTTAACCAATAGCCCTTGAACTATGCACAGCTGTGTACCATGTAAGGGAGTTGCTGAATACAACTGCCCTTAATGTTTCCATAATGTTTGGGGCGGGTTGATGAATGGGCTGGTAAAAATACATTATACATACTCTTTGTGCTTGTTCTCATATGGGCAATTCCACGGTAACTGACGTTACACGTAAGGATTTTCATGAAATTGTTTATGTTGTAGTTTTGTGAATGAAAGCACCTGGGGCTTGTAATTAGCATTGATGAATGAGTTCATGAGAATGAAGAAATAGGTAGAAAGTTTTTCTCTCAAACTGCATTCCTCATCACATAACAAGTGAAAATGTGTCGGTAACTGACGTTACGGAAAAAGGACATGGGAAATTATGGTGTAGATCTAAATGGAAATATCTCATGTCCCTGACTTCTAGCCTTTATGTGTTTAATATGGCAATACACCTAGGTTCTTAGGAACAGGTGTGCAAAATAATGTGCACTTGAGATATTTCCTTTTAGCACCATGCCAATTTCAGTGAAGGCATGACGGTAACTGACGTTACGTAACTGACTTTACGCTTACATTTGCCATAGGGTTTACACATGGAAAATCATGATTAGGAATAGTTTTGTGATATTCTATCATTCTGACCTTTCAGAGTGATTTGTTTGATATGGAATCATACCTTGGTTCATCAATTACAAATACCCAAATGAAATGAAACATTAGTCTATTTTCTTTGTGTTTAATGAAAACTTAAAGGGGAACATGTCAGTAACTGACGTTACGTAACTGACGTTACACATACTTTTGCTATGGGGTTACAAAGAACTAATTTATTTAACAGGTTATACTGCTGCAGTATACCAGTAACAATCCCAGGCATTTACTTAGCAACAAATTAAAACAAAATCTAAAGACACAAATGGGATGGGGTCCTTAGGGGGCAAGCTCCCCCCCCCCCCCATGCCATAGCACAGTTGAGCAAAAATAATGTAAATGCACCAGAGGATATTTCTTGACATTTGTCTTAAGATTGAATGCTTATTCAACAGTTATGATTACACAGAGCCATTTAGATTCAGCAGTTCCAAGTATGAATATTGACATAACTAAGGGGGTTTTTGTTGTTGTTTTTAATGAACAGGAAAGTTTCTATCTAGAGTACCCCACCCATAATGCCCTGCAGTACTACACAAAACACAGATATTTTGTGTGTGAAAAAAAATATATATCTTTCAGGTCATGGGGAAAAAACACATACAAATAAAAATATTCATAGGGCCTATATATGTATGAAATCTACTGTGATATATTCTTTCTTCTTTTCTTTATTTTACTCCTTCTCCCTCAAGGCATTGTTAGGGCCATAAATAAAAAAAAAACTAGAAATGTCGCTTTGGCGACTGGTATGCCTCCGCCATAATGCATGATTTTCCCAATAGGTCTAGATAGTACATGTGGACACTGTGTGATTACATTTTCACAAAATTGGCAAAATATTGGAATGACAAGTTTGTCACAAATGTGTTGAATGTTCACCTTCCTTGACGTAGGTTTAATTGGATGAATAAGAGAGCATGTATCTAGGGATTTAAGGACTTTAACTTGACTTTGACCCATTCATACATTTAGGCATTGAGTAATCTTCAAGGTACAGGTGTGGAGAAAAAGTGCAATTTCTGAATTGAATAGTAAATTGTTACCATTTTCATCTGGCCCTTGACCCTAAAATTCATAAGATAATTACTTTCAGGTAGAACATGCATAATATGTACTAAGTTTCAAGGTAACTTGAGCCACTTCCGAGATATGGAAGAAAAAGTTAGTTCAGCACTTTCACTTGATCTTTGACCTTTTGACCTTTTAGGCAAAAAGAGAAAAAAAAAACTTTCCAGAGAATTTCTATTAGGTT
Source organism: Diadema setosum (assembly GCA_033980235.1). Taxonomy (NCBI): domain Eukaryota; kingdom Metazoa; phylum Echinodermata; class Echinoidea; order Diadematoida; family Diadematidae; genus Diadema; species Diadema setosum. The sequence continues at coordinate 2,629,031 of CM067080.1, forward strand.
ACACACGCATAGACCAAGTGTAAAAAAAATAACCCTGCTGGCATTGCATAAATATGAGGGTAATAGTAAAATTGTGAAGTCTTGCACTTAACCTTTGACCCCTGACCTTTGACCCCATGAACCCTACATTCCCTAGATAATCACTTCCAGTCAGTACATGTATATACTATGTTCCATGAAGATACCTTGAACAATTTTCCAAGGTACGGAGAAAAAAAAGCAGTTTTAACATTTTTACTTGACCTTTTGACCTTTGACCTCATGACCCAAACTTTCACCAGAGAATTTTTATTGGGTAATACATGTATACACTAAGTTTCAAGAAAATATCTTTAGGCATTCAATAGATACATTTGTATGGTGGAAATAGTGAAATTTTATGTATTTGACCCTGACCTTTTGACCTTTGACCTTTGACCTCATGACCCAAACTTTCACCAGAGAATCTCAATTGGGTAATACATGTATACACTAAGTTTCAAGAAAATCTCTTCAGGCATTCAATAGATATGGTGGAAATAATGAAATTTTATGTATTTGACCCTGACCTTTTGACCTTTGACCTTTGACCTCATGACCCAAACTTTCACCAGAGAATCTTAATTGGGTAATACATGGATACACTAAGTTTCAAGAAAATATCTTCAGGCATTCAATAGATATAGTGGAAATAGTGAAATTCTATCTATTTGACCTTGACCTTTTGACCTTTGACCTTGAGCATGTGCACCCAAAAGTTGATAGGCACAACTTCACCCCCTAATACACATACATGCCAAGTTTCATTAGGATACCTCAACAGGTTTCGATAGTTACCTTGTCCACAAAATTCATTACGGACGGACGGAAGGACGGACGGACGAAAGGACGGAAGGACGGACGGACGGACGGACAACCCGAAAACATAATGCCTCCGGCACCACTTTGTGGCGGAGGCATAAAAATATCCCCATTATCAATAATGATTTAAATGAATAGTGTTACACTTTTAATATTTTTTCTGTGAAGAAGAATCATGCTATTTTGGTCAAAAGGGCATTATTTGTTTATTCCCTGCTTGAAGGAATGTAATTGTTTTTCTTTTCCTTTTCACTGGTATATCAAGGCTTGCAAATACATCCCAGATACCAAGAAATAGAACTTTGCAATGAAAGAATTCTAAGATCAATATAAACGAATCTTCCTGTTCATAATTATCATGTATTACAAAAATGTCCCTGCATGAATGAAATAAAGTAATCAACAAATACGAACAGTTTTTTATTTTACCCTAGAATCACCTCTCACTTTGAGCAGCATCAGTGTTAAACGTTGACTGGTTGAGCAACATCAGTGTTAGTTTCAAACAGTAATGACAGTACATGCCTTATGTCAGGCCTGCTTATGTACCATTTCGAGATGTGCCATATTAACTAAACCACATATTTAAGTGCAAGCGAACAAATATATCTGTTCCTGCATTTGCCTTTAGGTAGAAACTTCACTAAGCTTCCAGAAAAAAAGAAAAATGCTAGCAAAAGTAGTCATTAGTAAAGATTATAAAACTGTTGGTATACAGCTGTACACAAGCTTTTTAATAGAAAAAGGTGGTTACCATGCAACCACATTATTGATTAGGCCTACAAATTTGGTAGCTTTATCATCCCGTAGGACTGTGAATGTACTGTACAGTAATTTGAGTGCATTATATATTGCATGTGGTAAACCTAAACTTCCAGATGATTTAACCTTAAACTTGTGTTGAACAGAAAATCAAAAGCTCAACCCCCAACAAAAAAAGACAAATAAATAAATAAGATAAAATGAACAAAAAAAATGTATCCATGGACATACAGTGTACCATGGTGATGACATCATTCCCTATCAAAGTTCCCAGATGTATTGAAATGGCCTAAAGTAAAAACATTTGCCTAAGTTATAATTACTGACATGGTAACTGACGTTACATACTGGTATATGACGTTTTGGTAACTGACGTTACACATTTTGATGTGTTCATTTGACTCTCCAGTATGCCAAGTATCCTTATTTTCTGGTATTGAAAGGAAGGCATATGGGCATACATTAGAAATCATAAGTTACATCATACAGCTCACTTTCTTTGACGAATAAAGTTAAAAATTCCTTGTTTTTGGTAACTGACGTTACATCCATCATTGTCAAACTAATTAAAAGTTTTTATAAAATTCTTTAAAGCAACCAGCTTTTCTTTCTATCATGTGGTAAAAGACTCATCTGGTAACTGCATACATATAAAAGATTGTTGTTTAGAGTACTAGTAAAGTGGATATACATAGGGTAAATTATGTGACAATACACTCTTTCTTACCACTGAGTTATAGGCATATTTTGGCAGCCATTTTGAAAATCAAAATGGCCGCTTTTATTGAAAAACATACTGATTCTTAAAACTTCAACTCAAGTATTGTCAGAAAATGTATGGTGTTTGAAACAAATATCATTTTGAATTTTCGGCATCTGTGTCCTACATACCGTGGAATTGCCCATATCAGTTGTCTAATTTGTGAGGTATAATTATAGTCTCTGAAACCACTTGATTTTGATTTTGAAAAATTGCGCATTGGTTCCAGTAATTGTGGTAAAGCAATCAAATATTTTTAAATTTCAACATGAAATCAACAAGTACTTGTATTTAATACATGAATTTATTCTGCTTTAAAAAATTCCACATTTAGATTTGCCTCTGATAACTGTTAACATACCTTTTGAAAATAAATGGTGTATGCTAAAAAAAAGTGGGCTTGAAAAAGCTATGTCACATACAGATGTGTATGATTTACCTGTGAACCTGTACTGTATGACTTGACAAGATCAACTTGTTTTAATAGATTCATACATAATGTGAACTTCAAATGATGCTTTCTTATGTGAGTGAAGAGATGATGTTGTGCATGGAATCTAGGTAAATATTGAGGGAGTACATAATAAATCCATCATGACAGCCAGCAGTCACGCTTTCGTTGATATAAATAGTTTTTCTTCATCGATTCCAAAAGAGGAAATGATTTATGGAAATCAAATATTAGAGAGAACATAACTGGTATTCTCCCTAGAACCTAATACGGAAATTCAACAAGGATGAGACTTCAATTAAAACTCAAATCTTAATATTAAACGTGCTTTACAGGGTTTTGGGAAGAGGAAGGTCCCAAAATATTATTTGGTTTAGATTTCAAAATGATTAGGAACAAGACAAATTAAAGTAATGGACTGAATAACTCATTGTTTCAGAAAAAGCATGGTATTCTGATCTTTTTTTTTCTGTTTTTACTAGGTTCTATGATAGGCCCTCAGTAGGCTATAGGTCGATTTGGATATCAGTTTTCTCTGGATTCCTAATAGTTGAACAGTTTATTTTGATTTTATTTGTGTATGCTTTGTCTTCTGTAATGTTAAATTTCAAATAAAAAGTGACAATCGGTAAATGATTTACCAGTGGCTCATGAAAGGTGAATGAATAGGTGAAGGTTCATTTTTTTTTTCTTTTGTAACGACAATGAATTTATTTCACAAGGAAGGCATTTGAAGTTATACATTAACTGCTCATCATCAAATCTTGCTGAAGTTTAACCTTACTGAGGTTAATTTGCTGGTTGGCAGAGACTCCACCTCTCCTGCTTTCGATCAGAGACTTCCCACCGAAAGCCCATTATTCACAAAATCTCCTGTTCTCCCACCCCGACTCTGAGTCTCCCACTTAAAGGGGATGGCTAGTAACTGATCAGAGGGAATCAGTGGGAATGCTGGGGGATGATTGTTTCAATCCTTGTGGGATTCATTTTAGAGTACATTATGTAAGTATTTTTGTGTAAAAATTATTTGCTTTAGAATGGTCTCATATTTAAGTAGTGTGCCGTTTAATGTTTCCAGGTTAGCATGCCTGTACAGTGACGGGGCATTAAACTGCACATTGCTTGAATATGTGACCGTGCACCTCAAAACGAACATAAAGTCGCACACACTGATTTTGCGTGAGGACTGAAAATAAGTGAAATGGGTCAACCTAGCCGAACTTGACTTTTTCATATTTTCTGAAAGAACGGGTCTTATTTTACATTGTGCTAAAATTTGGTATCATAAAACGGGCAGGAAAGTGTGTTTTTTTCAGCAGTTTATCTCGAACATTTTTGGTAGAATAGTGTGAATAGGTGTGTCTTTAGAATCCCTTTTTCATTTCTGAAAAACCTTGTCCACACTCTTCACTTTCAACTCTAATAACTTTTGAAAGGATAGTGCTACTGCTTTGAAAGTTGGCATTGATCATGGACAGAATGTGTTAATGAGGTGTGCTTAATTTCAGTTTAATCTAATAATCCCTTCATTGTTGTTACTCTGGTGGTTTACTTACTGTTTTTTGTCCCATTCATCGCACAGCCAGCACGGTTTGGTAAAGATTAAGCGCTTGAATAGACACTGTACTTCAGAGCCTCTTTTCTGACTAATGGGGGTTGCTAGCATTACAACCACATCAAGTTTTGATGGATTATTTACTGTATATGAAGAAAAAAAAATCTTCACAAGTTACAAGTGGGCACATAAAGGGTTACACTTAAAACATGATATTTACTGTGAGCAGCGAACTTGTCCTCAGTTTCGTATGTGATTTATCACTGACAGGCATCCACAAGTGGAATATGAAAAAAACAAAAACAAACCAATCAAAACCTGAAAATGAATACCTGTATGAACAGTCATTATTACTTGAGATTTATCTTTTTTTAATGCATTAAGTATACATGCATTTGAATTATTTTATGACTCAAGAAAACAATTTGCAATAAACTTTCTCAAGTGGAGGACATTATCAACTGAGACCCTTCAGTATTTGATGACAGACAGATATTGTTACAGTATTGATCTATTGACTGTGCCTACAAATGATTTACAATGTATGTCTATCAAGTCTTTGGCAGCTATGACAGCAGTGTGCATCAAGTGTATGGACAGTGTACTGCCTGCCACATTAGGGTTGTCTTCATCAGCCTGAAGTTCAAACTAGCGGGATATTTTGCGGTGTGAGAAAATAGCCCGATATTGCGAATGTGCGTCTTCTTCAGCTCAAAACGGCCAGCTTGGGGAAATTAGCCACCAGCAATAGGCTGCTATTGCCACTGACCATAAATCTCACTGTCTGGCAGGCAGTAGCCTCCTTTGAAAATGATCACAGAGCCCACGTCAATCAACAAAGACAATATGGAGGAAACACCCAACACCCAAACCCCAACTAACCAATTTTCCCATGTAATCGCTGCAGCTGTGCCAACCTGTCCTGCATTGACTCGTCAGTCACTTACATTGTACATATGAGTTTGCAGCGGATGTGGAATTCATCTTCGCTAAATCTTCAATCGCAAAGCGAAGCCATAGCATACAATGTACCATTAAGATAATGAAGTTGTGCTACATAACACCAAAATCTAGTGTACAACAACACCCTGGGTTTATACAGCATGCCACATCCTTTCACCTACCTATACTTTCCCATATTTGTTAAAGATCACATCACAGCTGTACACGTGTTAACTAAAACTGATTTTTCAGTTCTCCCCTTACACTTCAAGACTACACTTTTTTCACTTTATTGTCTACTCTCCCACATTCCTCCTTCCACAGAATGATGTCCTCTTCTGTCCTTGTTCTCTCCATCAGTTCTTTTCAACAGAGGTCTTTCTTTGTCACCCTCTTCCTTCTTTCTTCTTTTTTTTTGGGGGGGGGGTGAAAGGGGGGGGTGAAATTCTCATTTCCTGGTTTGTCTTTGCTTACTGGCATCATTTTCACTTACTTCATTTCCTGATTGAGTATGCTGTTTGTAATTTCAATTTATTTCTCTTTTCTTAACACAAGAATGTGTCTCCATGATTTTCCAACCATTCCCCCCCCCCCCCCACTTCCCTCGTCTGATTCATCTTTGTCCTCTCATTGACTTCCAAAAATCTTTCCTATAGACCGATTTGGGTTCGTTGAGGGCAGCAGACAATTTGTGGTAACTGGGCGCAGCCATTAGCTCGACTGCGGTGTCCCCACCTACCCCCTCCCCCAAGCCCCTCCGGGCAAACATGTTTATCGCGCACTTGTAGCAGGAGTACGCGCACTTGTTACAAAGGTTCGCGCATTAAGCAAGCATTCGCGCACTCAGTATGAGACGCCTATTGGCTAAAACAACCATGCATCAGTTTTTCATTCCGTGCACGTGCATCATTTGCTAATGTGGGGAGTGGGGGGGGGGGGTATGCGTGAACACCGCAGTAATGGCGCTGCCCATGCCGATAATACACAAAGCGCCTCTCAGAATCAGTCTATAACTGTCCCTGTCTCCTATTCTTCAATCTCCACTAGCACAACCTCAACTTTCACTTCCAACTGCCTTTTGACTGTCGTTGTGTGCTTTCTATGCACTCTACCTATATCTCTGCCCTCCTTCACCCTTAGATCACCTCTTAAGTCTCCTTATTTTCAAACAATAGTCTCAGCAAGGACTACGTACACATGAGGTTAATGGCGACCTCTCCCTCATCAATTTTATCCTGCAAATATGCTTGTTTTCTGTAATCACCACAATTATTATAGAAACTCATTGTTTCTTCAAGCTTTCTGTACTTTCATTTTGCAATAACGTAACCACTGCTCTCTTTAAATCACCCATTTACTTTCAAGTAGGCCTTTCTTACTGCTAGTACTACCTACACTCATTCAGGACACAATTTCATAGTTTTGCAAGTTTCAGAAAAACCACTAGTACTTGTTGGTTTGTTGGTTTTTGTTCCATTTTCCCTTATTTTTTTTATACAGAAATTTTTGTGAATCCTTTTGTATGAAATTTGTTCTACAGACTGACAAACTTGGTTCTGAAAACTCTATTTTCAATATTTCTTTCTCTTTGTACATTAATTTTAAACTTTGTCTGTGTGTAAAAGACACATTAAAAAATAGATTTTTTACCGAATGTAAAATGTGACATTTGTGGTATGTATCTTTTCATGGGGTTTTTGTAACAAGTATTTGCATTCATCTACATTATCCACTTACAACCACAGGAGCGGATCCAGGAATTCCTTAAAAGGGAGGCGCCTTTACAAAATTAAAGGGGGGCATTGCTCCCCTCAATTTTTCTTTGTATTTCTTTTGTTTTAACGAAAAAAAGAAAGAAGAGGGGGCGCGTGCCTGGTGTGCCCTCCGGGATCTGGCACTGCAACCATGTACTCTCGGAATAGCCAGATAGTCCTTATTATGGAAAGCTTGGGGCATATCTAAAATGGAATAATTCCTTGTGATGGTGTCAAAAATCTGGCATTATGTACATCTGCTGCTGTCAAGGAACCAACCTTCTTCATTTCTTTCTTTTCTGTTATGAGGTATTGCACAGTCAGTTGATATTTTATTAATTCACTGAAAGTCCAAACGAGCAATTATGGGTAAGAGACAGACACAAACAAAAATAAATAGCCTTGTGATAGAAACTTTTGATGGGTTTGATATATATGTGCTGTATGTTGTTTATATTACTGTCACATACAATGCTGAAATGACAGTTTGTCATAACTGCTATGTACATGTATGATTCTGGTGATTAAAGTGTCCAAACAGTCCACACCTGCACTTTCGTTCTTCTCATTGCTTTTCCTGTCATACTTGTTCAATGATAAATGTTCTTTATACATGTACATATTGTACAATTCGTGCACATGCGCACTATGTGCACATGCGCACTTCGCTAGATGCTGCATTTAATTATCACTGTTATCAGGAAGCCTTTGCTTCGGTACAAGTAAGAATTGCATGCGTGACGGTACGAAGACATAAATGCGTCATGTTGGATGATTCACCGTGTAATTGTGATCACGATCGGAAGAGGGCAAGAACTTCTTGTGGATTGTACAGTGGATGACATTTGTTTTTTTTTTTTAGCAGTTTGCATGTTGTGAGCCTGAAAAATTTGCCTACAGCAAGGAGCATAATACAGACATGCATTGATGCTGAGTTTTAGATATTTTTTTCTGCCTTTTTTTTTTTTGAGTTTGTGCAGTATCTGTTATAAAATTAATTCAATCAGTGGGCAGAAAATCACCTTGTGATCGCAAATGTCTTTTGAACAGAGCTGGGAAATTCTCTCACACTGTGCCCATGGATTATTGTGCTGATGGTGCTTTATGGATTCCGTTGTGTATTTTAAGATTCATGGATTTTTGATAGGAGCAAAAATAATGCTTCCCATCAAATCGTATACACTGGTGTTTATCAATGTTTATAGTGTCACAACTGCAGTGAAGTGGATCTGACTTTGACCCAGGGATTCATTTTCAAGACTCCAACTTTTACTTGCCATTTGTGATAGGCTGGATATTGGGCCTATCGATATTGGATCTACATAGTATTATTCAAACCGTTGAAGACAAGTCCAGAGTAAACTTGGGAAGGTGTCTGAAGGGAAATGCATATAAAAGGAAAATCAGCCCTTCTTCAATGGGTTAGAGAAGAATCTACTCTTTAATAGTGCTTTGTGACATGTCTTCCACATGCCGGGCCAATAGATTGTTTCATCCGAAAGTGAGATCTCGCAGACTTTGTTGTACATATAGCGATAAATGATCTGATGCATAAAGAAGCGGACATTGGATTTGCAAAAGTCACTTTAAAGCATGGGAGCCCAGTGGCATAGTGGATGAGGTTTCTAACTCTCAGTCAGAATACCCCAGTACCCGAGTCCGAATCCATTCCAGCGCTTACATCCTCAGAGAAGATGTTTTCACCCATCATTTCTCAACCCTGGGGTATGGGGAGCAGCTACAGTACATGGCCTTTGGGACACTTCTAGTGGTGGTGGTGCTTGTAGCCTTTATGGTACACTACAGACTCTTCAGTCAGTCCGCAGCGTCGTATGCTAATGAGCAAATCCACCGAATTTATTCCACGCGCAGGAATTCTGCGCATGTGTCTGGCGACGAGGCTTTTCGTCGACGCAAAATGTATATCCCCAACATCGCTCGTTGTTACGTTGCCATGAACCTGTTTCCGGAGCCGTGACCGGGTAAGTCTTGCAGTCCAATAAAAGACGATTAATTCCATACTTTTTTTAGCCGAATTTGACACTTTTTGAGGGAGATACAATGGATATAAGAAGCTGCTTGCGATAGAATCTGATTTTGACATGCACTGATACATTGCTGGATCCTGACCCATCTACAACTCCTATGGTTATTTTAATCAGTTATTTGAATAGATGAGATTCTAGCGGAAATTTTGATACCAGCCTCATTTTAGCTCAAAAATAAACGAAGTGATCAAAATTGCACCCAAAGTCGAAGCAAATTTCCGAAAATATTGGTTTTGCGATGCCATCTGTATGCATGTAGGGTCACGTGACCTTCACGTTAACGAGAATTCCGGACTCGATTTTGTCACTGCAGTGGCAAGTTTTGATCGCGCACGCACTGGCCGTAGTCCCGTATGTACAATTAGATGTCCTGTTCTGTAAAATAGTCGTCCACGGTATTGTATCACAGCTAGCGCTACTACTGGTTAGAACTAAACAAAAGTACAGAGATCGATATAGATCATGACAGAGTACGATCTACTAGTAAAATGTACATGACATCAGTCAATTTCCCTTGTTGTATTTGGCATAGACCCTGCACTATTTCATTATCATTATTATCATTACTTTTAATAGAACCAACAGTTAAGTTCTACATTCTATAGTTTGATGAATTCAAAATACATTAATCATTATGATGGTATGGGAATATGTACAATCATAATAATGTACCACCTCGTACTAGTCATACTATCACAGTCGTAGCATTAGCATTTTGACAATTTGAATACAATGGGGTGATGTACCAATGTTTTTGTGACAAATGAAATATTATTTACTTCTGGTTCCACTGTGTTTTAATAGACTTGACAAATGCATGTTTCGTATACTACGTTCATGCCAAATGTCATTTTATTTTCATCTCAATTGTTGCTATTTCACTTTTTTCTTTTGCCTCTTTGTAAAATTTCTATAATGATCTTTGAACAATAGAAAGACAATGCTCTGCTTTATAAATGCCATTGGAATTGAACTGTATAAATTCCAGTTGTATACATTTTTGCAATTAGTTTCATTCCTGACAAATATTTAGAATAATTATAATTGTTGTGTAATTGTTGTGTGTTGTACCTTCTCAAAGTATATATATTTTTTGACCTCTGAATTAACCTTTCAGCACCAACCCCTTGCGAGATGTGTGCCACAAAAGCAGCTTCTTGCCAAAGGTGTATGAAGACACCTACCAAACACCATCTCCTGCCCCAAGCCAACAATGCCCCACCAAGCCAGCCACTGCGGGGACACCAACCCAGTCAGCTCCTGCTCTACGCCAAGAGTGCTCAAGAGACAGAACATCCAAGCGTGTGACCCTCCCGCAGGAACTGGTAAATTGGATACAGGATTGCATCTGTAAATTATAATTCTTGCTCTTTTCAACTTGCACTCAAGTTCCTCAAACAGGGATTAATAAATTGAAATTTTAGTTGGTACAGTTGTATTGTAAATTTTTGTTAATGATTATTGAGCAATAGAAAAAGTGTAATGTTCTTATTTAAGATGCCACTGAACGTTAAGTCATGAAATTTAATTGTACACATTTTAAGAGTAGTCAAATGAATTATGGGCAGTAGCTTGAATGACTGTAATCCTTCTCTTGCTGTCATGTAATTGTAGTTCTTCTTGAAGAATATTTTTTAAACTCTGATTTGCCTTTCAGCACCAACCCCTTACCAGATATGTGCCACAAAAGCAGCTTCTTGCCAAAGGTGTATGAAGACACCAACCAAACACCATCTCCCCTGCCCCAAGCCAACAATGCCCCACCAAGCCAGCCACTGCATGGATACCAACCCAGTCACTGCAGGGATACCAACCCAGTCAGCTCTTGCTCAACGCCAAGAGTGCTCAAGAGATGGAACATGCCGGAAATGCTCCATTACAGCTTGTTTGTGTGACCCTCCCGCAGGAACTGGTAAATTGAATGCTGTACAGGATTGCATCTGTAAATTATTATTCTAGTTTAACCCATTTTGTTTGGTCAGTATAACACTCAAGGTGTATCCCCAAGTCAGTAGAATGCTCATGAAGATCAACTGCTGCCCCCTCATTCTGCTCTTAGGTTTCACAGGTTGTAATCATGCTGGGTGAGAACTGTCTGGGCAAATGCCCCAGACATGTCCCACTATTCATGTATCCAGACATCACTCAATATGGCTGCTTTTCAGTTATTCAGGAAAAACTCAGGACTTTTTTGGGATTTACAAGAGACATTGAACAAAGAAGAAATAATGTTGCATATTTAACAAGACAATGTTGATGTAAGAAAAATAAGTGTGTGAATAAGCAGTGCAAATGTAAAAAACAGGGGCAAAATTGTGGTCCTGGTTGTACATGCAGGAATTTTACAAATATAACCATGTAATTATGGAAAGTGAAGGTAGTGATAGTGACAATGTAAAATCTAGACACTGCAGATTTGTCTGAAAATGGTATAGCCTTGCTTGCATTGTGATCAAAGTTGCACAAACCAAGCATATGTGCATTTATACCTGTTTACAGAAACTTCTTTTTATTTCTTTTGTTTCAACAAAAAATTAAGGGGGGGGGGGGTGTGCGCCGGTTGCGGTCCTCCCTGGATCCGCCACTGTGAAGATGTGTCAGTCAGTTTTGATAAGTTATTTTGTCTAATGCAGTGTGTGAAGAATGTGTGTGAATAATGAACATGTATTCATCTAAGAGCAATCCTACCTCTGCATACTACTAGTATACTGATTCTTTGGTTTAGCTTTCTCGTTTAAAGCCTGTATTGTAGTTTATTTATGAATTATGTTATTTGCCCTAGGTTTTAGTGGCAAACTAAAGTTTTGATGGGCAGAATGTGACCAAATACCTACCCTCATCAAATTTGAAGTTCCACATACTGTAACAGTGGATATTTTCGCGCTTGGCCGGGTAAGAAGAGTTTCGCGGGATTTTAATTCCACTGAATCAAGACATCCCACACAGGAATATATGGCAAGCAAAAATATCCACATACTTTTATTTTCGCGCTAGTTTTTTGGTTGCGCGATATGCACGAAAATTTCAACAACGCGAAAATTTCCACTTTTACAGTAATCATTCTCTTACAAAGCTTTTATGTATGTGAAAAGGAAAGTACAAATACAGGTGTATCATTGAAAGTAGCTGTGTATGACAAAGGAGGTACTAAGCCTCCTTGGTATGGTATTATATTGTATGTATAATAGATACCAGGCATGCAGCCAACATTTTTAAAGACACGTATAAGATTGGGAGAGAACTGGAATAACGAAATGTTGGACATCAGATACCTCAGTCTATGAAAATGTGAGTTATATACAGCTGAGTTATTACACTGAGAAATATGCGTGTTGTCACAATCATTCCTATGACTACCACTTATGTATGATACACTTACATGCGTTGATGATCTGATTGGTTAAGCATGTACAAATTCATGTGGTTGCTATCATTATTACATCATAATAATACAAATTGATCTTGACTGCAAGTCAGCATGCTCATAAGAAACGCACAGTGCCTCTACTCAGATACCACACTCGGGCATTGCCATAAGCATTCCCCATGACTACCACTTTAAAGGAAATATTCATTTTGTTTATTTTCATAATTGTTATTGTGAACCCTGAGGAAGACATTCATGTATTCTTCGAAAATTCAGCCTGAATGAATAGCGCTGTTGGACTGAAATGCATTACTACTCTACTTCGCCATCTTTCATATACTGTATAATAGTCCGTCGCTGGGGTGACAAGACCTTGTATCTGCAATTTTGGTGAAAATGACTTTTTTGGATTAATGGTCAAATAATGGGTTAAGTGATGTCCTGTCCAAATCCCAACTTTCTTACTCCAAAAATGAAGCCATCACGGCATGTCAAAGGAAAGGCTATCCCATTCGCTACAGTGCTTTGGCCGCCATGTTTTTTGGCTCTCCTGAACCTTTGACATTTTGTAGATACGTGGTCTTGTCGCCCCAGCGACAATATATATATATATATATATATATATATATATATATATATATATATATATATATATAGCATATATATATGCTGTTCTTGCCAAATACATGTAGTACTAGTGGTACATGTGCCTTAAAAGATGTAAACAACCAACCTTGCCAACAGAAATGTTTTTGTTTTGTTTGTTTTTTTGCATCACATCCTGTTTAACAAAGAGCAATAATGTTTACAATATTTTGTTAGTTTGTTATGAACTTTAGGGTAATCCGTATGATAATGAAAAGTTTTTTCCTGTCATCCTATACTGCCAAGTAGTTGAAAAGATAATGCAGAATAACTGAAGAGCGTTGTGGAAACTGGGTAGAGGAGAGAGAAAGAAAGAGAGAGAGATGTCCAGTTTAAGGAGGGGAAAACAAGCAAGAGTGTGAAAGTCGTGTCTTGTGGAATTTGAATGTGGATTTCAAATCAGTGTAAATTAATGAATGCTACACTGATGATTACTTTTTTCTGTTTTGATAAAAAGGCTCGAGTACTCATACATGTACATCAATCTGTACAATCCATAGTAGATTTTCAGCTTTTGTTCTCTTGTCTTGCTAGCAGCTTGCTTCCATCCACCAGAGACAAAAGATGAAATGTAAATAATAATAATAATAATAATAAAATATGAAAATATACATTGTATTTAAATATCTAAGAACATAACAGATCCGCAAGGAAGCCAGCTTGCTTTGACTATCGTCATTCTCATGAGTCCCATCAGTGATTAGTTACCACAGCCTATGTACCGTCTTGTCATCTGGACACTACAATGACCAATGCACCCATCCACACAAGTGTCCAGAGAAATACAAGTACACCTATGCTGGACTAGTACTACCACTGGCTGCTGCTGCTGCTGGCACTACTGGTATGGTATTAAGTGTACTAGTACTACTAATGTACTAGTAGTCCACTACTACTATAGCTACTACAGTGTACTGGTACTACTATTAGTGCTACTACTACTACTATAGCTACTTACTACAGTGTACTATTTCTAGTTAATAACAATCATAGGCACGTATAGATATACACGTGATACTTCTTACGGAAATACCTGCTTCTGTGGTTCACCGCAGCGAGTGTTCGGTGCAGTTACCGTTTTTGCTGCAATCGCAACACTGCAAAACGAATACTTGGGACTACACTGACGGGTTCGTGTTTGCACTCTGTATATATTCACATTCTTCTGTCGATTCCTTCATTTATTTTGATCGATTGGACTCATCAAAAGACGAGATACATACTGAAATGTGATAATGAGTGTTCAAATCAACTTCAAAATGGTTTGATGTTAGTCTATAAACAGTTAGTTTTACGTCGGGCCCGGCAAAAGCAGAAGCCGTAAGTGGAGATTCACTATGACGTCATTCATGGCAGCCTCTGCAGACGGTAATCGACCAATCACAGCACAAGGAAATCGGATTGTCTTCATTAGGGCTAGTTGACAGTGTAGTTGCTCTAGATTTTGCTGGATCCTGACCCATCTACATGAAATGACCCATAAAGAATTACATTTTTCGATTGATTGATACATTTCCCCCCATTTCGTGATGCTTTTTTATTAACTCATTGTCTAGAAAAGTGAAATTTACCGGATGATTTTGACTTGAATTATTTTTTTTTTCAACACGATTTTTGATGTGAAATTATAAAATGTTATCGCAGTCTTTTCTACTTGATATTATGATTTCTGAAAAATTCAGAATTTCGCTGATCATCTGCAAAAAAACCTGGTTTGATATCATGCACATGAAGTGAAATATCGCAGATTGAAAACCAGTCCTCGAACACGGCACGAGAGACCATTTCAAGGTCACACCGCTGTGCTGTAGAATGATTTAGACACATTTTCGCGACGCTGCCGGCTGGCTGTCTTTTACGACTAACAAGGTTCCTGCAAACTAGGGTATGAATGGGTACCTGGTGACTATAGGGCAATAGTAAAATGGCAGGGCCCTCTGGTAGAACAGTGGCAGCGCTGAAGAAGCTACTGTTGAAAAAGAAGACCCTGTTGTAAGTATTACACTGTATCATCATTCTACTAATCTTCATGTGGGGAAATTGTGAAAGAGACACTTAGTAACAAATTACTCAGTGCCTGTGTTAAGACTACATGTAAGTTTAACTGACTTTGGCCTTAAACCAAAGACCTTTGGCAATTGGCATATCATGTATGAGAATATTGCTTACAAAGTGCAACGGTGGTGAGCCAAGATTTGTAACGCACAGATGGTACAAGTACCAGTACACTACATGATATGCAGTTTTGGCATTGAAATACCATGTCATGTAAACAGGAAATTAAAATGGGCCAAGAGTTTGAAGTTTGATTTTTAAAAAAAGAAAAAAAAAAAGATTTTAGACTCACTTATGTTTCAACAAAACTACAGTATTTGTTCCAAGTTCATGTTGTCATTGCCAGTAACCAAGGATAGCCTGGCGGTAGTGTCACCACCACATGCTAATCACAAAGTCTATGCATCACACACACAGCTCGGTCTGATCTTTACCTCATTAAGTGGAGAGTACTGTAATATTGTTTGGCAAAGATGATCTCAAAAAGTTTGTTCCTAAACATCTAAAAGCAGTGTGATTTCTTTGTCAACCTTAATGCCAGGCAGCTAAAGATAGCATAAGGTCTAAATAGAAAAGAATACTATCATACACTACATGCACAATATGTACATTTAGTCAGTGTCAACTTTGTGCCTACAAATTGCATAGTAAATACCAGTGGTAATCATTATACATGCATATGTGACCCGCTACAACAAAAGGATCCGAAAGTCAGGGAAGGACAATTTTCTGAAAATGGCATGACATTATTCCTTTACTCTTCTACCTTAATTTCATATACAGCACAACTCATAAAAGTACTTGGTTGTGGAGATATCGATGATTCTATTAGTGCATGTCAAGTAGTTGAGGAAATCAGAGTTTCGAGAAAAAACGCCTTCAAAGTTTTCCTTCCGACGCTATCAAGATCAAGGGGAGGCGAGACAGTTTTGACCGCTTGACAATAGAAGGCATGCTCCTAGCAACCTCCGCGATGTTCATTCAAGCTTATCGCCAGCGGTCTATGCACAACCAATCAGCAATCAGGATGCCACGCACTGACCAATAAGATCACTCCCTTGTTGCTGGGGGCGGAGTCTTGCAGCGGCACTAAATCCAAATCTTCGGACATGTTTCTATTACCTTGAAAGTCGGAAAATCATGGTCCAGAAAAACGCTGATTTCTTGCCTTTCCTTTGATCATTAGCTTCGAAATTTCAGCAGATGATAGACAAAACACTAGACTACAAAATTATGCCAAAAACAGAAATCCGATTGTTATGACCAATTTTGATGATGTGACTTCAAACTTGATTTTCTCGGCTCAGCCGTCAGCGACTTTAGGATCCTTTTGTTGTAGCGGGTCACATATTATGAGCAAGATCTTTGAGGAAGAGGAACCTTTAATGTGTAAATATAACTATACGTAGTATCATAGATTGTTTTGGTGGTGAATATTTCTAATATCACATCCTGAATCATGAAACCATGGAGCTACTGTATTATAGCTCCATGTAGCTCCATGATGAAACCAAGGAGGTAGCCACTTCCTCATGAATTTGTGCATGACTTGTTAGCCAGATGGTTCAAGTAACTTTGAAAGCCATGAATGTGAGTGATTGGACCCATTTTCTTTTATTTTGTTCCTGGAAAATGGTTGTTGTGACTGCTGTAAAATGTTATGACCAGATGGAATGTGACCTTGCTGATCATGTGAAAATGATCCCAAACCATCTGGCAATGCATTTGTAAGGGTCAAAGTTGATGTTTTAACTCGTTGAGGAAAGTTTGATTATGCTACAACACGCATTACCCACAGACGCCTGCCCCAGTACACTCCTCCTCAATGGGTAAAGGACAAGTTCACCCTGGGATTGAGTGAATGCAGCAATTCAAAAATAGTAGAACACATTCCATAATCAGAGAAAGTTGGGGGGAAATTAGACAATCCGTTCAAAAGTTATGAATTTTTAAGAAGTTTCTGTGCAGTCACTGCTGGATGAGAAAACTACTACAGCTTGTGATATCACATGCATGGAACGATGTAAAGAAAATGAACAGTAGATAAAATTCGACATTTTTTTTGCCTATGTCATATAAAAAATAAAGGAAATAATAAGATCATTTCAGGGTAATTCACAACCATTATAATTACTTCACCTTTTGGTCCTTCAGCAAATTACAGCCAAGAAAATTCCCATTTCATCCATTATCATATGTGACCCTGCAACTCAAAACAAACAAAAAGTCGCCAGACATGAATTTTTAGTTAAGACCATATTCTGAAAGAGCAGACTTTAAGCTTTGAAATGATGTATAACTCAAATCAAATGGACTCTCCTAACCTATCTAAATATTGGAAAGAAAGCACAAACTCAGGAAAAGTGTGAACTGAGAAAAGAGGCTCTGAAGTATAGTCAGTGTCTATTCAAGCGCTTAATCTTTACCAAACCGTGCTGGTTGTGCGATGAATGGGACAAAAAACAGGAAGTAAACCACCAGAGTAACAACAATGAAGGGTTTATCAGATTAAACTGAAATGAAGCATGCCTCATTAACACATTCTGTCCATAATTAATGCCAACTTTCAAAGCAGTAGCACTATCCTTTCAAAAGTTATTAGAGTTGAAAGTGAAGAGTGTGGACAAGGTTTTTCAGAAATGAAAAAGGGATTCTAAAGACACACCTAATCACACTATTCTACCAAAAATGTTCAAGATAAACTGCTAAAAAAACACACTTTCCTGCCCGTTTTATGATACCAAATTTTAGCATGATGTAAAAGAAGACCTGCTCTTTCAGAAAATATGAAAAAGTCAAGTTCGGCTAGGTTGACCCATTTCACTTTTTTTCAGTCCTCATGCAAAATCAGTGTGCGCGACTTTATGTTCGTTTTGAGGTGCACGGTCACATATTGTAAACTAAAATTGGAACAGAAAATCATGCAAATTCTGACAAACATGGTTGTCAGTTTACGGTTGCCATGCCAACCAGCAATATCGGACATAGCTTAATCATACATCAAAATGTGCGCAATAAGATTTTAGGAAAAGTCTCCAAATTTGGTTGAAATCGGGAGTGGCTACGAAATATGGTGGGGGGGGGGGGGGGCACAATGTGGAACTTTGGAAAGGATTGTCCAATTTTCCCCAAACTTTCACTGAAAGTATTCTACTAATATTGCTGCATTCACTCAATCCACATGTACATGAAAGTGGACTTGTCCTTTAAAAGATACAACAGTTACTGTACATTTAAATGTGAAGAAGGCCCTTACAGTCAGTCCGCAGCACGTATGCTAATGAGCCGATCCGGCAGGATTTATTCAGCACTCTCGTTGACGATCTTTGCGTTCGAAAGGTGTCTCGTCGTGCGAAATTTTGCGAGACTTTGATAGGGCTATGGTTTTCACAGTATAGCGACTTGTACATACATTCGTCATGGCTACAAGTCACGGTAAATTGTTCTCCAGATTTTGATCTTTATTTTGATACTAAATTTGCGTATAACATCGGATCTTATCATGACTATATAATCAGTTGAATTTGCGTAAATTTTACCTGCTTTTCACGGAAGATTTTGTCGTCTAAAGTTCTTTTTTGGTTCCTGACCGGATTAAGAAACTGTTGTTTCTGATTTTGGCTTTTTCGTAGAGAGGAAACTTAGATGCTCATCATATATTGGAGTCAAGGAGACGCAAGCATGATTGATTAAGAAACTGTTGTTTCTGATTTTGGCTTTTTCGTAGAGAGGAAACTTAGATGCTCATCATATATTGGAGTCAAGGAGACGCAAGCATGATTTATACTAGTTTTTCCGTTTTGAAATGTCTGTAAAATTCACTCCTAAGCCAGAAGTATGCTCCACACAAAGTGTACAGTGGCGCGAAAGAGCTCTCTCATTGGACAGTGCTTGCATTCAGCGCTTGAACTACACGCGTGCCAAGAAACCGCAAGTGACATGAAACCGTTATGTAGCAGCGTAATGACGTAATGTAAGCGCTGAATGCAAGCGCTGTCCAATGAGAGAGCTTTCTCTTGAGATTGCACGGTTTCAAGGTGATCAGCACTGACATTGATGTATATTTTACTGGTTCCTGACCGGATTAAGCAACAAATTGTCAAGATATTTACATGGATACAAAGATTAGGAAATGGACTACCAAATAAAGCATTTTCATTGAGACGCAAGGTGAATTTGGTATTTTTTTGACGTCTTGAACGTGTACTGCACGCATTACTTTTTTCATCATTTTTCAAGCTCAAATTACGCTATGATATTTTTCATTTACAATAATTTGAGTAACATGTGACGATAGTTTACATATTTTCCTTGAATTTGATACCAAATTTGTGAACATAAGGTGTATTTTTGTTGCCGAAAGCCCAAGGACAAAATCCCCTTACGCAGCTCATTACGTATGCAAGCCTAGAGCGGGCTTGCATACGAGTTGAATAAATACGAGCGAATTATCGGGTGCTGCGGACTGACTGCTTAGCCCGTGGTGGACGAGTCCCGAGTATATTTGGGCAAGTGTCTATGGGAAATGCGTGTTGAAGCAAAATCAACCCGTCCTCAACAGGTTAAACACTTGGTGTCATGGTTTGAAAGTGTTCATGTTAAAGGCCTCTTGTTATTCAAGGTTGTAGCACTGCCTTACTTCCACATGCACACACTCACACAATTTCCCTGTTTCATTCTCAGTAATCATTTATCCAAATGTGCCCATAGTTTGTGCATACAGAATGTGACCAGACAAATATTATCCCAAGATAACTTCAAGTCCATTTTTTGCCCCCTTGGTCATTAGACTTAAAATAAAATTGATGTCCATTCAGGGTGTGTTTCTCTGAATTCTGAAAACAATGCATCCTTTTCTGGAAAGTGTAATACTATACTGATGTTTTTTCCTAGTGATTTCCCAGTTTGAAAGATGAAGATCATCAGAGACGGATATTAGATCCTGCTATCAGATCTTTTCCAGTGAAGAGATCAGATGTAGTTAAAAGAGGAATTTCAGTCAAGTTAAAAGTTAGTCTGATAAGAAAGACTGTCACTTTTTTACTCCTTCTGTTCAGCGTAACTTTTAACTGCAATTTAATTTCCCTTTGAAAATTGAACTACATATCAATAGGCCTATTTTTGTAAATTCCTGTCCTTTTCAAAAGGAGAATTTCTTTCCTTCAGTCATTGGTTAAGATCTAAGAGACAATTTCCTTTATATCCTATTCATTTTACATTCCACATGAAATTGGCCAAAAAGACAAAAATGTTTGCAATTAGGTGAGTTTGCTGCATCCTGTAGAACCACTCCCAGTTGTGCACATTTGCCAAAAAGTTACAAAGATTTCCATTGCAAGCCACATCTGGCCACCTTTCAGTCGACAATGTTTGTAGGCATTACTGTCCCTTTAAAGCAGACATGCTGGTATGGTTCATGTGTGTTTATTTTAGTGGGTTGTTCTTATAATAAGAAGTTCATGGTATAGTAGATGACCATGTTGCAAAAATTGTGAGCAGATATTCCCTCATAATCTTCTTGCAGAGATCTGAATTTAAAGGGACTGTACAGTACTGGTTTAGGTGGGGATTCATGTTTTGAACATTCCTAAGTGAGATAATGAAAAGCCTCTTATGAAATATGAAAGAGCATGTAATTTTAGGAAGGATTCAACGTTTATTTGATGAAAATTGGTTTTCAAATGACCGAGATATCCCCAAAAGTGCTAATACGTGTAATAAAAGGCGACATGCCACAACTTTATTACGATCTCTTTGTTTCGCCTAGTTTTTGGATATCTCAGCCATTTCAAATCGAATCATTTCATCGAATAAACTTTTGATACCCTTTAGAACTGCATGCTCTTTGACATCTCATAGAGTGGTTTCTGAATATCTCGCAAAACATTAAAAGCTAAATCCTCATCTTGACCAGAACTGTACACACCCTTTAAGTGCATAGTTTCAATGTATGTTATCAGCTACAAGTACCATACTAATGTAGTACTTCAAATACATAAACATTTGATCTTTGCATAGAAACATACTGTGAGAAAGCTGCAACCTGTATCTGATTTAAAGGTGATATGCCTGTAATTTATTATCTTGTGATTGTTTAATAATCTAAAGTGCCAATTACTGCAGAGCAGGGGTATTAATCAGCTTCAGGACTACTTTTAGGTTGGAGCAAACTTACACAGTTAGTATCTACTGGTCTTGCACATGTGTTATTTTGTGTACCGGTACACACACCATTGCATTTAATCAATTACATTTCATTAACTTTTTTTTTTCCATAATCATACAAATCAAAATGGAAACCTACTTACCGCACTCATAGATTCTAAGTTCCAAAAATTTTCATGAGTGAGATTTTCATGACTCAGCATCTTGGCGCGCGCGCATGTGCGTGAGTGAGGGAAGGGTGTGGGAGGGGGTGTCCGCCCTCCCAAGGTAGGGAGCTTTTTCAATTTTTAGCTCTTAATGGTGCAAGCTGGTGCATACTTAAGTGACTGTTTTTTACTTATTTTGAAAGACGAAAGGGAAATATGCCTTCAATTGCAACTCTGTGCCATGTGAGAGATCGTGAGACAGACCCTAAATGCTTGAGTCTCACTCACAATGCGTGAGACTTGGTACAGCTGTAGCTCTGCACACTTTATAGCCTGTGCATGTTTTCATATTTACTTTATTAAGGTTAGACCAGAAAGTTGACCAGAAACAATCTAATATCAACATTTTACATTATTCCCCACTTTGTCAAGACTTTATTATAACTTTTGACAGCCAAGTTTGAAGTCAATATTTCATGTACGAGTAGAATGGCCAGTGCATCATTTTGTTTTGAGGTGTACTGAGCAACTGTTGTGTACATGTAATGTCAGCCTATAGATTTGTACCATATATCACATAATACCAGGTATGCCTTTTCCTTTGTTATTGTTGATCTTTTACTGAAATATTATTCCAAGAAAACAAGTTTAACTCTTTTTTTCTGTTTTGCTCGAGTGCAGCATTTCTGAATATGAAGCTGCTTGGGGGTATGCCTATAGTGTGTATTGTAGACATCTAGGATATTGGCTTCTGTTTCATGATCAAATAAGACAAAACTCCCTTTGTTGAGTACCTGCCTGCATACCTGCATAAGTTAACCCTGGGGGCTTCAGTTTCAATGGGGTTTGATATCGCTATACAGTATACTGTACTGTACTCGGATTTTTGTATTTAGAATATAGGAGGGCCAAAGGGGTCAGGAGTGTAAAGGCAATGTACAATGGTTGCTTGGTGCATGTAGCTATTGATGTTTTTTCAATAGCATGCGAGTTGTAATCATAATATCACCCCCCCCCCCCCCTTTATTCAAGCTAGATTTATGATTGCCTCACAATACACAGAATTGATGGGATTCTTGGGTTTTTCTGAATTAAAGTCTGATAGTTCCTTTTTTCCCATTGATGCATCTTTTGTAATGTGCATGTAAATGTCGCTCATTGATTGGATAGGCTGGCACAATTATAGTCAGTGGTAGGTTGAGGCAGTATTACTGTGCACAAGATCAGTATCAGTATTGAGACCCTGTAGCATAGGAAACACATGGGTAGTTGAATCAAAGTTATCTAGAATTGAATCAGTCTTCATGCCCTGCCCACCAAAGTATATTGAGAACCATCCATCAGCCATGAATCAAGATTCTCTAAGTCTTGCTGGGTGCACACTTATCTAAAGATCAGTGAAATTGAACACAATGCATACTGTAAGAGTGGAAATTTTCGCGCATTTCACGCAACCAGAAGCTATAGCGCGAAAATAAAAACAAGCGAATATTTTTGCGTGTCATATGTTCCAGTAGCTGATGTCTTGATTCCGTGGAATTAAAAACATGCGAAACTCTTCTTTTATACCTGGCCAATCACGAAAAATTAGTCTCGCGAAAATATCCATCCACTTTTACAGTAATGGGGATTCTCAAACGATACACCCAAACTGAGCCCACATTTTCCCTGCTCAATAAAACCCCATGCTACAGCTGGGGTCTTCATTATATATGTATACGCTGACTCCCATGCTCTGAAATTGGCAGCTTCGGGCGCTTGCCCTCTGTCTTGCCCTGTGACCTTTTATGGTTATGACAAAAGTGCTAGACGTACATGGCAGTGTGCCAAGATTGTTATGCAGTAGGATAAGGCTCTGTGGACTTACGCTGATTCACTGTACAGTCAGTTGCACTTGCAGGGAAGATGCAGTTCGCTGAGTTGATATTAGCCGTCAAAAAGCTGTATGGTGTCTTCAAGGGGACACATAAAAAAGTGTCCATATCACAGGAGAAAGCCCTGTGATAAATATGTAAACTGGTAGATGTATGTAATATAATGAAATAAGAGAAGGGTTACACTAAAAATAAAAAATAAAAAAAACATGGAAGAGATGGTGGTAGGAGAACCCAAAAAACACAATGAATGATAAAGAGAGGAAAGCAGGGGATGAAAGATGTAAGAGGAGAAGAAAGGTAACAAGAGAATTGCACAATGGGTAGGAAAGATGAGAAAATTGAACAAGATTGAACAAAAGATGATGAAAGACATTTACATGAAAGGAGTCATTTATAAAGATTAAGATTTGCACAACTGTTCTGTTTATCTCGCTTAATAGCTGTACAAAATGAAAATAATATGGAAACTTGTCAATCAATTATTTATTTTTTTTTTCAGTTAATTTGAATAATTTTTCAAGGAATAGCCTGATTGGTAATTTCTAATGTTCTCTATTCTTCACCCTCCCCCCCCCACACACACAAAAAAAAAAACACACACACACACACTAAAAACTACCCCAATGTAATCAAAATATGGTGAGAATGAAGGAGTGATGGATAAAGAATAGCAGTAGGGACAAAGAAAAGAGATTATCATCTACATCAGCACACAATTTGGGCACTTAGAATACCACTCTAATTCAGTTTTAATAAAAAGGGGGGGGGGGGGGGCTTTGATTTGAATGATAATAAAAGAAGACAATAGAGTTAGCTGTATGGCATGAAAGACAAGAGAGCTCATTCCTTATTGGTGATTTTCCCAATCATGTGCTAATGAAAATTGAACTTGAATGCTTCTTGGACTGATGAAAATAATTATTCTTGTGTAACCTTTAATATAAAAAAAAACATTTTGTGTACTTGTGTATGCCCAAACATTTCATTTTTGTGATATACAGTCAAACCTGCCTTAGCGGCCACCTCTCTATAGCGGCCACCTGTCTATAGCGGCCACTGAAAAATCCCCCCGAGAGAAAATCCAATAGCGGCCACCTGTCTAACGCGGCCAGCGGCCACAAATTTTGTTTCCCGCGGTAGATTTGAACCTGTCTATAGCGGCCAAAAACCCGATGGAGCCGTAGCCGAGCTGATAATTCAGGGTGTTTTTCTGCTTTTTAGCCGTGCCAGTCATTTCTGGGCAACATTCAGTGATCGCCACCGTTGCATTCATCACTTATTCACTACAGTCACAATAATGCACTAATTCATGACTGTGCACATGCTACATCTAGTGTACTGTGCAACAATTTCATAAACACCGATGCATGATACACACGTGTGCATACGTACACACATAAATGTATATACAACGATGATACATGTACATGTAGGCAATGCACACAAAGTTGGATTACCTGTCTATAGCGGCCACCTGTCTATAACGGCCACTTTTTCCGTATCCCTTGGGTGGCCGCTATAGACAGGTTTGACTGTAGTTTCAGGCACAGAGTGCATTATTTTGTTGACTCAGAGCATTATTTTGATGGATTTAATGACCTGGAAAATTGAAAAATGATAATAATAATAATAATAAAAAGAATAGTAAGGGTAAACATCTGATCAATGGAAGTAATGGCCCAGAAATTGAGAAGAAAGAAGAAAACAAGGAAAGGTTAACATTATACATTGTATCAATAGATGTAATGACCAGTAAATAAGAAGCTCACTAACAAAAGAGAAAAGAATAGGAATAATCAAGAAAAGAATGTTTGATATTTCATGACTGTGTGGAAAAGCTTGTTTCTTTTTGTCAATGATTTACCCTGTACATTCCCTCCCAAACCACATTGCTTTTAGTCTCCTGAGCTGGTATCTGTGGTGGCTGTGACATGGTTGTCCATTCGTCCATCTGTTCATCCATCTATGTGATAAATCTCATGATTTAACCCCCCCCCCCCCAAAAAAAAAAAAGGCAAAATGAATTTTCTTTTTACCTGATGCGGGTTTAAAGGACCATATCATGATTTTGAGGGGGGAAAATTCCTTCAAAAGTCAGAGTAAAGTTGGCTGAACCATGTATCTTTATGACTTTTTTGCTCAAAATCTGTGATAGTTAAAATTGTAATGATTTGTGTTTGATGGAAGAGTGTAACTGAAATGATATTTCCTTAACCCGTTGAATGGGTTAAAACAATGTAGGTGTATTTTTAAATGGTCCAAATCAAATGTAGCAGCTTGAAATGTGTCCCTCAAACCATTTCCTTTCATGACTTGATTCAAGAAAAACCAGCTATGATTTTGATATTATTGTGGATAGGGAAGACATAAATTCAAAATTATTTCCATTGAACAATTTAGTGGTAAAAGTTAAGGTCAGAGGTCAGAGGTCACTGATTGGTTGTAAATATGTCCAGCAATTTCTTCAATCATTTGGAATATCCATTGTTGGTATGATTAGGTAAGAGGAATGGATATAAATTACCAATTGCCCACATTGACAAGGTTGAAACATCCATGGTCAAATATCACCAAACTAATGTTGTGTCATAAAATTTTTAAACAAGGTTTACTGGTAAGTCAGACAACAATGTTACTTACCATTAATGGACAGAAATAAAAACAATATCCTTTGAGTAAATAGTGTTAAAGGTTGACTCCCAAGGTAGTCATAAGATCAAATTTGAAATAATCTGTTTTAATCTATGACATCAGCTAGTAATGTCCAGGGATATTAGAAAAAAAAAACACATTTATTTATTATTACCTCCGCCAAGGGAGGAGGTTATGTGTTCGTTACCGTTGGTTTGTTTGTTCGTTCGTTAGTTAGTTAGTTAGTTAGTTTGCTAGTTAGTTAGTTTGTCCGTGTTCAAAATAACTCATAAAGTAGTTAACAGATTGGGATGAAACTTGCAGGAAAGGTTGAGAATGACACAAGTAACTAACGATTAATTTTTGGTAGTGATAAGAGAATTTTTGGGGAATTTATGAAGGATTTTTGATATTTTGGCCGGTAGGGTCAATGAACTTGGGAGTTCAGGCTGCACGTATTGGAAGTTTGCCTGCGTGCACTAAAGTGCGTGCTCTAGTTTCTGCTGGGGTGAGGCGCGCCGTGCAGCTGAGGGTTTATGACGTAACAAAGGCTTCTTTATTGGGAAATCAGGCGACTTTCAGCACACAATGCTATAACTTTGTATAGGTGGAAATCACTGATATCTCCATGGAAGAACAAGATCAGTGGTGAAAATAAATTGCATGCTTGGCGGAGGTCTGCGCTCTCAGAGTGCTTCTCTAGTTTATTCATTTATTCATTCATTTATTTTGATGATGAAGATTATTTAACCTATTGTGAATTAAATGATATGAGAGGATAAAGTTCATTGTATTCCAGCAAAGACTTATTTTTCAGAGCTCTGTAACTTAAGCTTAAAGAGGTAATTTTTAATTTTTATGCCCTATACATGACCAGAACATGACATATCGAATTTTCTATGTACCACTTTGTAATGTCATGATTCCACGGAATCAAAACACTCAAAATTCATCTTACTCAACAGTGCATGAAAAATTATTGCATGAGAAGGGTAACGCTTTTTAGTGGGTTGCCCATTGCAATAAAGAATTCCGTAGTTACCTTTCTCTGAATTCATATTCCTTTTCCATTTTTGCAGGAGCATGTTCGCTCGCAGGACACCGTATTTGTGATCAGCGGTGTGACGGGAACGAAACAAGGCAGGGAACAGGCCTGGGCATTCCTTCAGGAGAAATGGAGTGAGCTTCATGAGAGGTATTCCGGTGGATTCCTCCTCTCACGTCTGGTCCAGGTGAGAGCAAATTAGCCCCTGCTAATATCGTGCCTTTTTTCCCCATGGAGAATGATCACAAAATACTATATTATATTGGATGACTACAGTGTGTATGAGTGGGATATTATACAAATGATGCACAGGATAGAGTGCGTTAGTGTAGGCGTAGCGCACTCGAGGGTATTAAAAAAATTTGTGAAACATGCACGAGGCGAAGCCGAGTGCATGTTGCACAACATTGTAAATACCCGAGAGTGAGCTGCGTCTCCAATAACGCTACGAAATAATCCTGTGCATCATTTGTTTTATAAAATGGGTCGAAAACTAAAAAAATTTTTCACGTACCTTTGTGGATCAAGATGTCCGAAGATGTTCGTTCCAAACACGTCGCACTCGGAAATCCCGCACATATAAGTACTGTACGTATTATACATACGCCACACATGTTATGCACACAAGAAAGGCCGGCCGGCAGCCCGAACTAGAAGTTGTTTACAGGATTGACATCGCGTATAGTAGCGCGCGACGCACTTGTAACAACTGATTGAGTGCGCACTGCTAGCGCAAACATTGTGACGTACGTCGGCCGTGGATCCGGATGTTAGTGAGAAATTAATACAAGCACACGTGACTCATTTCAGCGCTTCCAATTGGCTACATTCTTGAACCCATTTTATAACAGGGAATATTCTATGTATATTGGTTTCAACGAGTGCCAATATACAGCTGTATAATAATGAAATCATTATCTATAATCATTATCTAGAGAAGTCATAAAACATAAAAAAGTACCATACATACGTACTTCAACTAGACTTATGAAGTAGAGTCTGCACTAAAAGAGGAGCGACTCGCACTGTATTTGGTGTATGTTGCAAGATGTGTGCACATTTTAACAATTAGAGTTCATGAGCTTTGAATAGTACAGTTGCAAGCAATCACGCACTCGGCAAACACTCTCACAGGAGACGAGACAAAATATGGCGAATTGTTGCATGCGGCCATAAACAGCAAGTAGCCTATGGGGAATCAACACATTGGCCTAGTATGCATTTCGTTCAATACACTCATATTACATGGTGAAATTCGAGCGGACAAGAATGTCCATTTTTAATGCGCAGGCTAAAACGTCCAAAATAGATGATAATGTCGAATATTGCAGCTTTGCCAGGAACAGGTAACATCAAGAAAATTATTTTCAAGTATAAAGTACATTTGTGCACAAATAGATGTGTAAATGCACAAACAATGATGTGGTAGTTTCCTCTATGTCTCTTGTTTGTTGACTTTGGACCCCGTGACACATTGGTGTTTTTTGAGAATATTTTTCCTGTTTTGGTAGATTCTTCTTCAAACAAAGAAGAAAAGGAAAGTAAAGAACATGTGATGTCACTATTAAGAACTTAGTCACACTTAATATGAAACTGCCATGCAGTTTTGAAAGTACAATACCCACTAAAATAGCCGATTGTCCACATTCACCCACTTCATGCATTGAGTCCTTTGCATAATGAACAGTGCAAACAGACCATTTCAGTAAAGCATGGGTTTCAAGAGGGCTATAGTACATGTACATTGTAGTTCAATTACATGCTAGCTTCACTTCGAAATTCAATTTGAATTGTCTTTAAGAGGAAGATAACATAAATAGTTTCTTTTGCCCTGTGAGTTGTTTTCATGTCTAGTCTCTTGAATTGCTTTTCTACGACTGTTCCTGGATGTGTGGAGAGTCTCTTTTTTTTTTTAATGCCTTCGCTGTGAAGTGTCATTGAGGCATGTTTTGGGGTGGTCGATTGGTCCGTCCATCCTTCCATCCATCCTTCTGTGTGTACGTCAGTCCATAATTGATTCTGTGGACATTATAAACTGTGGGTCAAAGGTCATATAGAATTTCACTTTTTTTTTTCTCCATATCTCTGCAGTGCCTGCAAGTACATATTTTCATGAAACCTAGTGTATGCATGTATTACCAAGTAGAGATTCTCTAGAGAAAGTTTTGACCAGGGAGTAAGAGTCCAGAGGTCAAAGGTCAAGTGAAAATGCTGAAATGTCACTTTTCCCCCATATCTCAGAAATTGCTTGTGGTAACTTCATGAAACTTAGTACAATAATATGTGCATGCATTGCCAGACAATGATTCTTGCAAATATTTAGGTTCTTTATATGTATATACAAGTGTATCAATCTTTTTCATATTTTTAAGGGCCATGAGCACCGAAAGGTTGACATGTGCGCTATATAAGTAGAAACTATTACTAACATCATTATTTTTATTAAAGGTGAACAGTCAAAACTCGCGTGAAATACCCAGCTGCCATAGCAACATTTCCAGTTACTGCTAAGTTTGAACTTGAATGAAATTCATCTTGACCAGGTCAAAGGTCATATGAAAATGCTAAAATTTCAGTTTGATATCAAGATTCCTTTTATCAATCTGCAATCTAAAATCTTTCCTCTCTCTTTCTCCAGTCATGTACAGAGGGGTTTGCGACTGAGGCACGGGCATCTGAAGTGGAGGAGTTTTTCAAGAACCACCCCGCCCCAGCTGCTGAAAGGACCGTACAACAATCCCTGGAAAACATCCGCCTTAAGGCCAAGTGGTTGGCAAGAGATGGAGAGAGCATCAGCCAATGGCTAAAGGAAAAGATTCAGCTGTAAAATGTGGCTTGTTACTTAACTGCCAGTAGCAATTTCTCCGGTCATGCACAGGGGAAACACCATTATTACAATCACGGGTAAAAAAAAGGTACCACTTTTAAAGGGACTGTACAGTACTGGTTGAGGTGGGGATTCACGTTTTGAACATTCCTAAGTAAGATAATGAAGAGCCTCTTATGAAATATGAAAGAGCATGTAATTTTAAGAAGGATTTAACGTTTATTTGATGAAAATTGGTTTTCAAATGGCCGAGATATCCAAAAAAGTGCTAATAATAAAAGGCGACATGCCACAACTTTATTAGGATCTTTTTGTTTCACCTTGTTTTTGGATATATCAGCCATTTCAAAACCGATTTTCATCGAATAAACTTTTGATACCCCTTAGAACTGCATGCTCGTGGACATCTCATAGAGTGGTTTCTGAATATCTCGCAAAACGTTAAAAGCTAAATCCTCACCTCGACCAGAACTGTACACACCCTTTAACAAGGTGATATCATCGGTCCCATCGTTCTATGCATGTTGACATGAATATGGCATGATGACCCTGTCATAGGAATCTGAGTGAGACCAAGCTTCTGTTCATTTTGGGACATCTTCCATGATTGATAAAACAAAGAAGAATACATGCTATCAGATAAGATTCAACAAAGCTTCATTTCTTGATGTTCTCCTGCTCTTTAACCTGCATCAGCATAAAACAAACATAAACATAAATACACAAACTAACTTCATGATACCCATTCACTCTTATGCTACCCATGCTGTCCAGCTTTACTGATGTGTGTGTGTGTATACATGTTAATATTTAAGTATGCAATGAGCAGGTGTACTGTGAATTCACAAGTAACTACCAGACATGCATAAGAAATGCTCTGAGCTGTATCCACCAAGTTCTGGGCTGCAGGTTAAGTAAGTGGCAATGCAGTAACAGTGCTCAATGTGAATATGATCTGTATCTAGTAGATTGGAGTCGAGTGGCTGAATTCATAGTTGTACCTCTGCAACTCCCCAAATTTGGATCTACAACTTACCACGTACACTCCCTGAATTGGCATATTATGTTTGTACATGTGAGCCAAAGAGCTTAAAGGGCTGGTACAGTATTGGTTGAGATGAGAATAGGGCTTTTAACTTTTTGCGAGATACCAAGAAAATACTTATGAAATAATACAGAACATACCATTTTAAGAGGAATTCAAAGTTTATTTGATGAAAATTAGGTTTTGAAAGACTGAAACATCCAAAAACAAAGTAAAACAAAGGGATCATAATAAAGTGTGGGTCCCACACTTATTAGAATCGCTCTGTTCTGAATATCTCAGCCATTTCAAAACCAATTTTCATCAAATAAACGTTGAATTCCTCATGGAATTACATGCTCTTTCATATTTCATAGAGGTTTCTCATTATCTCACCAAAAAATGTTAGAAACCTGAAATTTAGGTCTCAACCAAAACTGTACGATCCCTTTGAATAGTTTTAACCTGTCATTACTCTTCCCTTTCATTGTATATCACAATTAAGTTTGCGTTCTCAACTATACGGTACACACACTTGTGCTATTGCTCATTAGTTCCACTATCTTTATGCTTGTGTTTTTCTTTGTTCATAATGTATGCATTTATGAAGAGGATTCTGTTGAATAGATGAAAAGTCAGCAATCCTGGGGATGTAGTTACAAGGGGGGTTTCTCTGCACAGTGATGGCGGAAATTACCATGCTCAATCCAGTGAAGTGAATATGAATATTCCTAATTTCGGTGACTGTTGATTTGTTTCCCAATATAAGGTATAAATTTATGCGTACAATCATCATCATATTTCCCAATTTTTATTTTCCATGATTGTATCGAATTGCCCAAGAGTGTGAAATGTCCCACACTGCAGAATATCCCACTTTTACATTAGAAAGGTGAACCCAGGAGGAAAATATGGATCAACTTTATTGTACTAGCTGTGGCGTTATATTCTCCCAGATCAGATCCCGAGTATGACTCAACACACATAAAAAGAAAAAATGAGATGTGCGAGTGCTTTACGAAATTGTGTTTCTCCGATTTCGTAATGTACACCAAGTTTACCCTGCCCACGCATGATGATAGTTTATCACGAAGCTTGCAAATACATTGGCTAATCATCAGCATGGGGTTTTGTTTCCATATTTGCTGATAGCAAGCACTATCAGGAAACACTTATCATGTTACCATCATTATTATTAATTTTTGAGCAGTAACCCAAGGCAAAGCACACTATTTATTAACGTTATTAGGCGAGTCGTTCTAAAAAGACATAATGGTTCCATGCTCTAATTGCTTTGCGATGCAATCCAAGGGGAAATCATTTTTTGTATGTGGTAGGCCACAGTGATATGTGATACTGCACTGTTTGTGTTAAAGAGAAGCCCCTCTCCTTATTAGAGGTAATGTTAATAGGGAGTAATGAAATTGAATGCGGTGTGTCATGTTTATTGGTGGGAAAGTTGGACAACCATGACAGAATCACCTATTTTCTTTGCATACAGTGATTACTACTAATGTTGATACTTCTCAAAAGCTTTATATCATGACAATTCCACAAATTTCATTTACTTGAATGAAGCTTTGATAGGCAGTGCTATTTGGTTATTTATGTTGGTCAGTTGCTACTATTTCTGCACAGTTGAGTGCATTGATCATTGCCTGAATACTTAAGAGACAATGTTAATCCGTTCTATACTGAATTCTGAAATCCCCATAGAGTTGATACACAGGCTACCAGGTTCCCATATGGAACGGGTTAATGAAGTTAATGTGTATTTTTTAATACTTATTTTTGTTGTGAATTAAACAGTTCATCAACATCATGCAGTATGTGTCAGAGATATTGATATTTGTTTTGAGTATTTTTTGTTGCTGTTTTAAGTGTATCTTTGTTTTTCCTGTCTTTCTCTGATGCATTGTCAGTCAGGCATATGATTATCTAACAACAACAATAAATACATTTGAAATAGATTTCTGTGAGCTCTGTTTTCTGTTTTCTAAGTAAAAGAGTTTTGAAAAGTAAGTTCACTGCAATTCAAGTCTCTCTTCAGGTGAGAATCTTTCTTTTCCTCTAAGCCTGTTATTTTTTTTCCAAAATTACTTGCATGCTTTAACAGTACCAGGGATGGATCCAGGGATTCTGTAAAGGGGAGGTACCTTTACAAAAATTAATGGGGGTGTATGCGCCCCTCCATTTTTCTTTTTATTTCTTTATTAACAAAAATAAAGAGGGAGCACACACCCGGTGCACCCCCCTCTGGATCCCCCAACAGGTGCAGTATTCTTTTCTTATATTTTTCTCTGGAGTGTTTGAGTCACACAAATGTGTTGACCTGTCATATCTTTAAGATGAGTGTAATGGAGTAAGCCTGCTCTTCAAAATATTTTGTCACATTGTGCCATACATTTCCATGTTTCAAATTCTTGATTTTCTTCAGAATGAATTGTCCTAAACAGACAGAAGTTGAATTCTACCCTATATGTTTTATTTCATAAGATTCTTATTCCTATTGTGGTAGTATCCTCTCCATTTAGATTTATAGTAGCAATAAATATGTCAAGAATGTCAGTTTCTAACACTTTTATCATGGGTTTTGATGTGC
Organism: Diadema setosum; assembly: GCA_033980235.1. NCBI lineage: Eukaryota > Metazoa > Echinodermata > Echinoidea > Diadematoida > Diadematidae > Diadema > Diadema setosum. The sequence continues at coordinate 2,662,527 of CM067080.1, forward strand.
TCATCAATGTCCGTGTGTTAGAGGGAAAATGTATTATGTATTTCTATGTAGATCTATGGTAATTCATCAATGGAATCTGTACAAACTAATACGAAACAGGAACGGAAGTAAATAACTTGTGGGCCTTGTCTGCTTAGTGTCGAACTCATGGGCTGTGTAACTGGTGAGCTGTATAACTCGTGGACTGTATGAATCACAGGCTGTTGAACTCATTGGTGTCAATATTTCTTGATGTGCACCCATTTGATCATGTATTATGTATACTCACGGTGACACAACATTTGCCTGTGACAATTGCTCCAGTCTTATTTTCTTCAATGATTTAGGGTTTGGCTTGGAGATGTGATTTGGTTTTAGGTTTAGTTTGACATGAAAGAGTAGATAAGGGTAAGGATTTTGTTTGTGGGTAGAATGTATGTATTGCTTGATAGCGTACATATATTTCATCGGAGCAATTGTCGCAGCAGCAGATGCCATGGAAGTAATACTCACACTCTGTATCTTAGTTATTTCTTTGTGTGTAAGATTTTGCCTGTGTCTATGAGTGACTGCGTGTTTGTGTGTGTGTGTGTGTGTGTGTGTGTGTGTGAGAGAGAGAGAGAGAGAGAGAAAATGTTTGTGTAGGAGTGACTGCGTGAATGCTTGAAATACTGGGGAGCTCAAGAAAGTTTGTACACCAGATTTACTTGCACCTCTTTAAGTCAACGATTAGGCAAAATATAATCATTAAATGAGGGAAATACTAGTACATGTACATGTACTTCTTGAAAATATGTAATTTTAACTGAGGGTTAAAAGTTAAAAGTTATGTACTGTATCATACTTGACTTACGTTGAATTAATGATTTTGGATCGTTACTGACAATTAATTGCCTTATAGTAGTTTAATGTATTTTGTTAAGTAACCTGTTCCTGACATCTCTGTTGCACAGACAAACAAATGAATAAACAAAAACAAACAAATAAACAAACTTCAAATGTTAAAACATTTGATACTAATTGCTAAGACCTATCGTGTGGTTGTTTGGTGAGGTTCAGAAGCCGCTGAAAATTTGGAAAAATGATTAGAATGTGTCCCTGAACATTCCCTGTCATTGTCAGTGCTATTGTGCCCTAATCATCGCCTCCAAACAGAAGATGAAAACACACTGTGGGTGTTTCTTAGAGGTTGTGCATTTGGACTTCGTTTCATTCTGATGGCATACACGAAAAAAAGAATGAGAAAGAGAAAATGAAGTGCGGATTTATCACATTTTCGTACAATAAATTCAGGTCTGTCATCTTGTACCAAACAACGCCCATAGCACCAAGGGAATGATGTGATATACAATGTACATTGTATATTGATCATGATGGTGGTCGCAGTGGTCGGGTACTTTCTGCCCCTTTGCATTTTATGATACAATTTATCAATACCGAAAGTCTGTGGTAAGGAGTGGCAATGTAGATTGAACGAGGTAAAGGGTACCAGAATGCAAAGTACCAATGCACGGTCGACCAATGAAAATCAATTAAATGCTTTTCAGATATCTATGGCATGAAGAAGAAGAGAACAGATAATAATTATATTGTGTGTTTTTCTGCTCCTTGGAGCTCGAGTCTATGCCAGAAACAATGAAGCATTTGGATGTTGGACGCACAATTTACATTTCCCATCACGATCGATGCCTTAACGATCGCCCAGTGGCGTATCCAGGGAAAACGGCGCCCGGGGCAAGCGCCCCTAAATTGCGCCCCTAATTTCTGAAAAAGTGTTCAACCCCAACCCCATCCCGGTTGGGACTTTAAGAAAAGACCACATGATATGCTTTTTCAAGCACTTAAAAGGTTTTTTTTTTTTTTAAAGGGTGATTTATATGTAATAATTTTGTATAAAATTTGGCGAGCGAGCGCAGCGAGTAACGCATCTTCTTTTTTAATATGAATTTTGGCGAGCGAGCGCAGCGAGAGAGCCGAAAAGTTTTGTATTTCAGCTTACAAATGAAACATGGAATTCTTGTCATTTTTGGGTTATTAAATCTTACAATTCTAATCAAGATACGTGACGACCGTAGATAACGATTAATACTGTACCACCAAACTGAGGACTTGAAAAAATACTCCAAATTAGTACGGGCGAGTGAGCCGAAATTTGTATATTTCAGCGTCGTCGTCACGTTTGTTCTTATCTTCTTCTTTTTGTTTTCTTCTTTCTTTCTTTTTTTTTTTTTTTTGATAAATATTGGCGAGCGAGCGCAGCGAGCGAGCCGAAATTTTTTGTATTTCAGCTTACAAAACATGGAATTCTTGTCATTTTTTGGTTATAAGTCTTACAATTCTAATCAAGATAGAATGTATAGTGACGACCCTATAGATAACGATTTATACCAACAACTGAGGACATTAAAAATACTCTAATACATATGTAATTAGTACGAGCGAGTGTACCGAAACTTGTATACTTCCGCGTCATCATTACGTTTTGTTCTTGTCTAGTTTTATTTTTGTCGAGCCCACCGGAGATGAGGGGAGACGAAGGAATCGCCTGCGGCGTCCGTCCGTCCGTCTGTCCGTCGTCTGTCCGTAACGCTACAAAACCCAAATAACTCTAATGAGGGGTCATACAAAGTTTCACATTTTACCATATATGAAGGTCACCTCAAGGTCAGAGCTCACAGGCAGGGGTCATTGAACTTTAAGGCCCCATGTTAAGTTTTTTATGGCGCGTTTCTATTATTGGTCATAAGTTTTGATCCATAGCTCCATTTGTGACCAAACTTGGATGGTAGATGTCCCTTGGGGAATGGATGGTCATTACAAGGTCAATGGTCACAAGCATGGGTCAACGAACTTTTTAGAGCCCAATGTTAAGTTTTTATGACGCGTTTCTATAATGGGTCATAACTTTTGATCCATAACTCCATTTGTGACTAAACTTGGATGGTAGATGTCCCTTGGGGAGTGGATGATCACCACAAGGTCAAAGGTCACAAGCATGGGTCAACGAACTTTTAGAGCCCAATGTTAAGTTTTTATGACGCGTTTCTATAATGGGTCATAACTTTTGATCCATAACTCCATTTGTGACTTAACTTGGATGGTAGATGTCCCTTGGGGGGTGGATGATCACTGCAAGGTCAATGGTCACAAGCATGGGTTAACGAACTTTTAGAGCCCAATGTTAAGTTTTTATGGTGCGTTTCTATTATGAGTCATAACTTTTGATCCAAAGGTCCGTTTGTGACCAAACTTGGATGGTAGATGTCCCTTGGAGAGTGGATGGTCACCACAAGGTCAAAGGTCACAGGCAGGGGTCAACGGACTTTAAGGAAGCCAATGTTAAGTTTTTATGGCACGTTTCTTTTTTGCCATAAATGTTACCTTTTTTAATCTCTTTTTATCTGTTATATCCTATTCGCGTACAATTTCTTGTACGCGAATGGGCGAGACACATTATTCTTAATTTCGCTGACTGTTGATAAGATATTGTGTAAATTCATGAGTACAGTCATCATATTTCCCTAGTTTCATTTTCCATGATTGTATCGCATTGCCCGAGACTGTTAAAACGAACTTTAAGGAACCTAATGTTAAGTTTTATTTTTTGCCATAAATTTTACCTTATTTTCATCTCTATTTATCTGTTATATCTCTCTTTTTTTATCTGTTATGGCACGTGCCTTGTTTGATCCACTGATCGGCAATCGCTTCAGAACGAAAGAAATTGCAGCCGCTGCTTCGTGTAACATTTTGCCTGCTAAATATAAAATGACATGTGTGAACACAACAGACATTGTCATTTTGTCCGCGTCTTATCACGTTTTGTTCTTATCTTCTTTTTTGTTACATATACATTTTGGCGAGCGATCAGAAAATGTTTGTATTTCAGCTTACAAAACATGGAATTCTTGTGTGAACACAATTGATTTTTTTTCTTTTTTTTTGCGGAATAATCATGCGAAACGTCAAGGGGGGGGGGGGGTAATGCCCCCACCCCCCCCCCCCCCCCCCCGTGGGAAAAGTGTTAATAATGTTGGATTGTGTGTGTATGTGTGTGTGGGGGGGGGGGTATATACCATTTGCCTGCGAATTGTGTCAACATTTCCAACACAATGTGTGTTCAAAAGCAACCATCTGGCTCATTCATGTCTCCGTCAACTGAGTGGTTATAAATCACCTTCACCTTTTCGACAGCTTTTGTGAAAACGCAATTATGCTTACAAGACTCAAGTATAGAATGAAATACGGCATAGAAGCGTATGATAACGCGCTTGTAATCACTCCGTTATGCACGTATTTTTCTTTTTCAATGTTCTATTTCTTTGTATGCACTGCAAGCCTCTTCAGGAACACCTGCGGCAGCTGCAACGGCTTCGCGTCCAATCCACTGCCTGGACTGTTTTGTGTGATCATTTACCGCGCGCACACACTGCTAAAACACGCGTATGCCCCACCGTACGCCCGTGTATTCTCGACCTCGGGCGGTACATGTTTGTGGCCATCGAGCGGTTGAATGGGGTAGCGCGATAAGCTATGGAGCGGCGCACCGAGGTGGATGCGTAATGATAAAAATCGTCCAGTACCCCAGTCCTGAGGACGCGGACTAGTAATTCGCGTCTGGCATCGTCACACCTAGTCTGACTACCAGACCGTCCTTTCGTACTAATTTCCTTCCCCGAATATTACTAGTAACGCCCTCTAACAACAAAAGAATAGCAAGTTAAGGTGGTTGGTCCTTAAAAGAATGGTATAGTATTGGTGGAAGTGAGAATTACGCTTTTAACTTTTTGCGAGATACCAAGAAACCACGTATAAAATAGTACACAGCATGCCATTCTAAGAGGAATTCAAATTTGATGATATTTTGATGAAAATCGGTTTCGGAATAGTTGAGACATCCCAAAACAAAGTAAAACAAAGTGATCCTAACAGAAGGTGGGTCCCACCTTTTATTAGGATCTCTCTGTTTTTGATATCTCAGTCATCTCAAGACCAATTTCCATCAAAATAATAAACGCAGAATTCGTCTTCAAATTACGTTCTCTTTCATATATCATAAGAGGTTTCTCATTATCTCATCAAAAAAAATGTCAGAACGTTAGAATGTTTAGAATGTTTCTTGGAACAAGCGCTTTGGAGACAGAAAAATACAAAGGTAATCTAAAAGCTATGAAATCATAATTATCATTGAAGTACTATATACCTACACGTGAGGTGCAGTGCGCAGGTTCTGAATTGTCTTTGTTTCCCGTACACATAAAAATGTTAGGTCCTACACGTGTATTATTTTGATAAGGCATCAAATTGAAGTAAAAGGGTCTGGGCTAGCAGACAAACATTAAAAGTCTGCTGCCATCTTTACGGGTATTTTTTTTTTTGTTCCCCCACACAACATTATCATTATCTGCACGTTCTGCGTGTGCATTGTGACTGAGAAGTAATGTTAATTTCCTTTTTTTCTCAACATCTTGTTTTTCCGTGATTCGGTTTTGGTTAACAACTTTAATTATATGGGCCAAAGTACTCTGTTTGATCAACCTGACCTAGATGTAAGAATCTTCAAAAAGCAGGACTGGGGCAACTGGGGAGGGGGGGGGGGGGGTGGCAGGTGGCAGGGGGCAGGGGAGGGGGAAGGGTGGGCCCTGGGTACTTTTTTTTTTTTTTTTTTTGCTCAAAATGTAGGGAGTCGACGTTGGTAGAGAAGCGACAGCCAACATTTATTTCTTTTTTTATTTGCTTTCAATTTTTTTTTTTTTTTTTTGGGGGGGGGGTTGAGTTACACCGAAAAATAGTAGACTTTTTTTGCTCTTTTGTTTTTTGTTTTTCTTTTACTTTGTTTTGTTGTTTTTGTTTTTGTTTTATTTATTTTTTATTTTGTTGTTGCTCGTCACCCGACTGGTTCATAAGTCCCAGCAAAATCTCCCCTCCCCCTCACCCTGAAAAACGTAGCCCCGTCCCTCTGTGCTATGACAAGTAGAGTTGTATAGGCCATACGCAGTGTGCTGCGTGGGATTTATAGTGATCGAAAGGTTATACCTACCATGTACTCTTATATTGGAATATCTTACAATCTCTTTCAACGGGCTTCCATAGGATTCACTACCATAAAGGTAATGGAAACGCGATCTTCTTCTTCTGTATGTTTTCAACGTCATGTCACTGTATAATAAAATATTAACATACAGGTACCAGCGTTTTGCAGGCGGCCTTGTTACATTCGAGCGTCGTATCGAACCACCGCATTGACCGGTTGCCCAGAGAATTTAATGAACGTTGGCATTGGGGATGCGTTGCTAATACAAGAATAGTTCGTAACATAATTCATGTTCGTTTAATTCATGAGAATTTCGTGTACGGATTTGCAAAGATACACTGGAGTCGATTTGTGTTGTTGGTTTGTTTGTTTGTTTGTTTTTTTTTTTTTTTGGGGGGGGGGGGGTTACATTACTATGCATTTTTAAGACAAAAGATCCATATGAAGATTAAGTCATGATGGATAATCCGATGAGGCTAATCAAAATGGCAAGCCAGAATTTTCCCTTTATGATAAAATACTATAGCTTTATATCAGAAAAGTCATGGTTAACTACTGTAATGAAAAAGGGCCTAAAACGGACCATCTCACTTTGGCTCGTCGTATCTCTGCAGGGCCTAATCATAACTATCCAGAGTTTGTTTATTTACTTTTATGTTTGTTTGTTTTTTTCTGGGAGCACAGTGGATTGGAGCGGCTAAAAAAAAAAAAAAATGCCAAGCTGAGATCGACATTATACCACGGAGAGTTATGTATTGTACGTAGTGCGATCTTGGGCCCTTTTTTCCCTCTACCTACAGTGTCGAGCTTGTGGGTCTTACCCCAAGGAGCTTCCTTTTGAGGTGAGAAATTGTTCAAGATGATGCATTCTTGTAATACAAATTTTCTTTCATAATTTCCATCTATTTCCCATGGAAAAATGTTCTTGAAAGACATCAATTTGAGCAATTTTGCCCACATTTTAAGTGGGAATAAGTCTCTCTTTCTATCTATGTATAGTTAACATTGAATAAACAGATGGTACAGTTTTTGGAAAAGTCTTTGGATTATTCATTCGAAGTAGAAAGCTGCTATAATTTGTAAGATTCGAGCCAGACATGTATCTTTTATCTATAACAAAAAGAGAACTTTTTTTACGAACTGTTGGGAGCCGCTTAACCCCTGTAGAGATCATCACAGAGTTACCACTTTTGTCTTACTCTGATCTTATCAGTTCCTTTGATTTTTTTTTTTCGCATGTCTGCTTTTCACCCAAATTTTTTCCGATCCACTTCTTTAATTTGTCTGTTCTCATGTAATAAACAAAACAGCCTGATCAGGATGGAACCTTCTTTTAACACGCATTGATTTTCGGCTGCCCTTCCCGAAATAAATGTCCTGATAGAGAAGCAACTCTTCTATTCTTTTTATCTTGCTACCATTGTTTTATTGAAATGAGACAAGAAAACCCGTCGCGTATCGCACTTTCTATAATCTGACGGTCACGTCAACCTATGACTGTTTAGCCAATATGTGTTAAAAATTGATTTTCCTTAAACATTTCTGTACACTGAACTGTACATTTTTGTTTCTAGGCAATTCTTATTTCATAATGTAGAGGTATACGTATCCTTCTTATAATGTTAATGTGCCACTTTGATTAAGAAAAATATGAGTTGCACTTTTTTCAGTTATTGTGCAAACCAATAAGGACACTTTTACTGATAAAAAAGAACATTTCCTTCTCTCTCTCTCTCACTATTTAATTTCTTTTTTGCATGTCTGAAACTTTTTATTGTCTTCCACAAAAACAAACTAAATAAAAATGAGGGGAAAAAAGACCCGTCGTATGCAAACAAAGCGCTACTTATAACTAGGTTAATGATAGAAGACCTCTGTGTCATCCGAATAGCGTGCTCCGCCATAGGCAAACAGGAGAAGGAGGAAATGTATGTATACCGATGTAATGCGTCAATGCATGCAATCAAAATATATATCCATCATCGGACAATGAAATATCAATATATGTCTTTTTCAATTCAATTCAGTTATATTCCATGAATCCAAAAATATATAATTGAATCCAATTGAATTGTGAAAGACAAATGATAGGAAACAAAAACCACACAGGGCACGGGGTTTTTTTGTGGGTTTGTCTGTTTGTTGTTTGTTTTTCTTGTTGGTCGGCTGGTCGATTTTATTCTTTTATTATTATTATTTGACAGTGAGAGGGTCGAGGCAACCATTGTCCTCGTTTTGCTTGATGGGATTTACATTCAAAATAATCTCTTTGAGGAGACGGCTTCTCTGTATAATTCTTAACACCTGCTATTAAAAGTAGACACGTAAGGTGACTTATAGGCCTGTACTCTCTGTGATTAGGCTTTAGACTATAATAATTTATCTTATACTTCTTTGCGTCTTTTAACGTCACATTCACCGTTAAAAAACTTCTTGTGATTTGCACGTTTTGTGCAATTTTTGTCACTGTTATGTTAACGAGAGTATAAAAGGTGTCGTCTCATGTCATATGTATTAATGGAGTGAAATCAAGAATATAAGATTAAAGTACAAATTTCAGTGAAATTTGACATAATATTAAAAAGTCAAAGTATTATAGTGTTATATGTCTTCGAAAAAAAAAAAAAAAAAAAAAAAAAACAGCGACATCCATTCCATGGCTTCAGCACCATCTGCAGCCAGTTGAATGGGAGTTTCAGACAGTAGATAATTTCACATCATGTAATACATAAGATAGTTCCGTAGGTTTCTGGACTTTATCGTGGTCCTAGAACCTAGAGGGCAATTCCACGATAAAGTGGACATGACCACTATTCTTTTTTTCAAAATGGTCAAATCTCTTTCATTTTGGTATCAAATGAAAGCTTAAGGGCTGAACTTTTTATATCCTACATCTCGTTAGAAAAATACTTTATCAACTTTTCTAAATATGCACCGTAAAATTATCATAATTAGATTTGACATAAATATCTGAAAAATATAATGAAGTTAAATGGATGTAGCATGAGAGTTTTTCAGAGTTTTAGGGTTGAACATCATTACAAATTGATCAAAGTGCAAGATTTTCTATGTGTTATGCTTCAGCAAACATTGTATTGTAGTCAATCATGTCACGGTGTTGCAGTAAAACCTGATGTTTCTAGATTTGTTTGAAACTTACAAAGACAAAAAAATATATATATTTTGATAGTCAAAATCATGACCACATATAGCTACCAGATACAAGTACTAAAATGATGGCATCTCATTTTTGATAATTGATTAAAATCTATTAAACTGTGTCACGGTGTTACAGTAGCTGTAAAACCGTGACTGTAAGGGTTACTTGCAATGCAATAACACAGGACACATACCGTATTATCAATGACTAACTGTTGAAGTGACCATTTGATTTCTCTGTCACATTTACCTAAAATATACAGCTAGGTTTTTCAAGGATTGTTCATAAACAGAAGGGTCAAACTTTATCCACAAATATTATAATCAATGCTGTTGCCAGCATCATTCAGTTTTAACCCTTTCTCTGCCAAAAATCTTGAACTGTGTTTACAATGCTGTGGGGGAGGATGAGCCAATCAACACTTAGAGCACATGGAGGGTAAAAAATTATGGCAGCAGTTCACTCACAATGTGCCACCTACCAGATTTACAACTAGAGCAAACATTTCTGAAGGTTTTGAACAACAGTTTCCATACCCTTTGTGTAATATTTTCTTTAAACAGTTTTATCACGACTGTGGTTTAATACTTCTTTTGTAGACTCAATTAACAGAAAATAAAAGTTTTTGTTAACTTTGTTTCTTTACTCTGCAAACTGCAATTTTAGCTACACTGTCAACTTTATATTTTCTAGCATATATCCAAATGCCAAAGGGTTAGACAATAATGAAGGTGGCGGCCGGGAGACTGATAGTCACTGCTATAACATAGTGTTGTATGCAATCATCAGCATTTGGTCCATATTTTTTTATTTGCGTTAAACAAATACATACTGCTACTGAACGTTTTCGACGTGCACTCTTCGGAGTAGAAACCGCACGTATGAAACAGGAAGCGCGAACATAACAATATAAGCAAGTCGAGTAAACCATTCAAGCGAAACAGTGCGTACGCTGATTGGCTAAAGACGTAAGATAGTCGGAATCAAAAGAGTGCCAATGTGCGTACAAACTCCTTTTGCCTGCATAGAATAGGACTGGTCAGCTGAATGAATGTAGCCTCAAGCATACGCAGGTGAGCGTCGCTCCGGGCTCTACTGACTATGCGAAACTGTGACGAGGTGTAATGGTCAGCGCATGCGCGACTCGTCAGTAAGTGCTGAGCGATAGCAGATGAAGGGTTGCCAGCGGTGACTGCACTGTCAGCGGGGCGTTTACACTGGCGCGAAGGCTGTGCGCGATCAACTAGCTGCTTGTTACGTATGTGTGCTGGCACATGCTGTTTGATGCGGTCCGCAAGTCGCTGTGATGTGCGCCCTATGTACCGTGCTTCACAACGGCACTTAAATTCATAAACAACGTTATTCATTTGTGTGATAGGGATAGCATCCTTGCGTACTGCGGAGAGCATGCGTCGAGTTGTAAAGACCACTCGTGGTTCAACAGCATAGTAAGTTGAACAAACAGCCTGCTTGAGTTGCTGCTCAAACTTCTGAGAGAGTTTACCTTTCCATGGAAGTTTAAGGTACACGGGACGTTTGCGGGGTCCAAATTGCTTGGGCGGAGCGTTGAGCTTGCGCAATATGTTTACCTCGATGACGTTATCAGGGTAGCCATTCTCATGTAGGATCTGGCGTATGCGGTCAATTTCAGTAGAAAGATGACAAGGCGAGCAGATTCGCTGCGCACGGTCAACTAGCACGTTAATTAGACCAATCTTATATCGGGTGGGACTGAATGAATCCCAGCGCGTGTATTGACCAGTGAACGAAGGTTTACGATAGATGGTAGTGGTAAAACAACTAGCAGACTTCTCCACCAGAACATCAAGAAACGGAAGCGCGCCTTCCCGCTCCTTCTCAAGAGTAAACTTGAGCGCCGGGTGAAGGGAATTGAGGTGTGTGAAGAAAGCCTCACACGCTGCGCTACTACGGAAAATAGCGAAAGTATCATCGACGTATCGATAATACAAGAGCGGTGTGTGGTCGGTGTCTAAGTCACGGAGCGCGCGGGTTTCGTGGTACCCCACGAAGATGTTTGCGAGGATGGGCCCTAATGGAGAACCCATTGCAACACCATCGATCTGTGCAAATTCCTGTCTCTGTGTGATACAATTCGTTTGTGCCGATACATCGCCGCAATTGACGAGCGAACCGCATGCCAAACCAGCAAGAAACATGAAAGGAATATCCAATATTTGAAACGCAAACGCTTTGGATCTTCCATCGATGACAAAGGAAAGCATGTTGTGAATTTGTCCGACCACGTTCTATCCGACATTGAGCAATTTGTCTTGGCGCATGGTTTTGGATTCGGAATCCCGAACCCGAAGGTCAAACGCGAAGAGGTCTTTGCCGAATTCGAGTTGTTGTACGCGCAAATTACTGGCCACACACCAATAAGTAAACAAGCTGCTGATGGCTGCAAAGCAAGGCTAGCCGACCTAGCGCATTCTTATTGTGGGCTGCCGACTGATTCGTCTGACTTCTACATGCAACGCGAATGCCTACTAGCAGCACGCCAGCTCGCGGACAATCCCGATATTGTCCTATGCAAGCCTGATAAGGGCACAGGCGTAGTGGTACTTAGTAGAAGCGACTATATCGACAAAATGCACGCCATTTTGAAAGATGAGTCCAAGTTTCGTGAATTAGGTGACGCATCTACTCATGATCGCACCCCTTTGCTAGAGCGTAAATTGGCGAAGCAGCTCCTTGACCTACACAAAAGCGGCGAGATACCTGAGAATGTATACAATCGGATTCGCCCGGTTGGCTCCCAGAGACCGCGTATGTATGGTCTGCCAAAAATACACAAGCAGGACACTCCGTTACGCCCGATTCTTTCTATGATCGGATCAGCACAGCATGCATTAGCGCAGTGGCTCTGTGAGTTACTTCAGCCAGCTCTTTCGGAGGTGTCCGAGTATTGTGTGAAAGACTCATTCACATTTGCAGAATCAATGCGCGAATGCTCCTATGTACCTGACAACACTATTATGTGTTCTTTCGACATCGTGAGCCTTTTCACTAACGTTCCCTTGGACGAGGCAATTGATATTTGTGTTCAACTGCTCTACCACGGTGAATTGGAATCACCCTGTATTAGCGAGAAAGCTTTCATGAATCTTATGACCGCAGCAACAAGAGATGTAGAATTTAGTTTCAACGATGTCATGTATGCACAGATCGATGGTGTTGCAATGGGTTCTCCATTAGGGCCCATCCTCGCAAACATCTTCGTGGGGTACCACGAAACCCGCGCGCTCCGTGACTTAGACACCGACCACACACCGCTCTTGTATTATCGATACGTCGATGATACTTTCGCTATTTTCCGTAGTAGCGCAGCGTGTGAGGCTTTCTTCACACACCTCAATTCCCTTCACCCGGCGCTCAAGTTTACTCTTGAGAAGGAGCGGGAAGGCGCGCTTCCGTTTCTTGATGTTCTGGTGGAGAAGTCTGCTAGTTGTTTTACCACTACCATCTATCGTAAACCTTCGTTCACTGGTCAATACACGCGCTGGGATTCATTCAGTCCCACCCGATATAAGATTGGTCTAATTAACGTGCTAGTTGACCGTGCGCAGCGAATCTGCTCGCCTTGTCATCTTTCTACTGAAATTGACCGCATACGCCAGATCCTACATGAGAATGGCTACCCTGATAACGTCATCGAGGTAAACATATTGCGCAAGCTCAACGCTCCGCCCAAGCAATTTGGACCCCGCAAACGTCCCGTGTACCTTAAACTTCCATGGAAAGGTAAACTCTCTCAGAAGTTTGAGCAGCAACTCAAGCAGGCTGTTTGTTCAACTTACTATGCTGTTGAACCACGAGTGGTCTTTACAACTCGACGCATGCTCTCCGCAGTACGCAAGGATGCTATCCCTATCACACAAATGAATAACGTTGTTTATGAATTTAAGTGCCGTTGTGAAGCACGGTACATAGGGCGCACATCACAGCGACTTGCGGACCGCATCAAACAGCATGTGCCAGCACACATACGTAACAAGCAGCTAGTTGATCGCGCACAGCCTTCGCGCCAGTGTAAACGCCCCGCTGACAGTGCAGTCACCGCTGGCAACCCTTCATCTGCTATCGCTCAGCACTTACTGACGAGTCGCGCATGCGCTGACCATTACACCTCGTCACAGTTTCGCATAGTCAGTAGAGCCCGGAGCGACGCTCACCTGCGTATGCTTGAGGCTACACTAGGCGTGTCTTCATCAGCCCGAAGTTTCAAAATAGCGCGCTATCTTGCGGTTACCAAACTAGTCCGATGTCAAAATAGCGCGCTATCTGTGTAGTGAAGACGCAGATAGCGTGCTATTTGATCGGGAAAATTTCCCCCCAAATCTTGGTCTAGTTCGTCAACTAGAGCGCTAATTCGTGAAATAGCGCGCTATCGAGGGTGCGTCTCCATCAGCCCGAAATTTTCTCGATCCCTCCACGCTTCTGGTTAGCCAGCTGGCAATGGAAAGCGCATGTACAAGCAGCAAGTGTATAGTACATTACACGCACGGTGTATTCAAGGATCACATGTGTGAATACTATAGGCCTACTGTTGTTGTCATCTTTAAAACCAGGGAGGTGATTTCTCTCACCTCCCTATTAAAACTCAGTGCCGTGCATGCTAGCTGTTTTTTGTAAACTTCTTCTTCTGGTCCACTCTGCCTTAGCTGAAGATTCTTGCAGATTGTGTGCATTTTAGATTTGTTTAAACATTGCATTTCGTTAATTTCATGTAAGATGCCTCACTGGACAAATGAAAGAGTAGCGTTATTAATATCCCTTTGGAGAGAATTTGCTGTATTGCTCACCTCTCTGGTTGTAGAATCGTACATACGGTGATATAGGAGATTTTGAGCGGGGAAATCCACTTTCGAACCGCGAGCCAGGCAGAGTAATGTAAAGTGCGCATGCGTCAATTTTCGGACTAATTTCCCGAAGCAGGCTGTTCGAGCTGATGAAGACGCACATTCGCTGTATCGGGCTATTTTCTAAGACCGCAAAATGTCCCGCTAGTTTGAACTTCGGGCTGATGAAGACACGCCTATTCATTCAGCTGACCAGTCCTATTCTATGCAGGCAAAAGGAGTTTGTACGCACATTGGCACTCTTTTGATTCCGACTATCTTACGTCTTTAGCCAATCAGCGTACGCACTGTTTCGCTTGAATGGTTTACTCGACTTGCTTATATTGTTATGTTCGCGCTTCCTGTTTCATACGTGCGGTTTCTACTCCGAAGAGTGCACGTCGAAAACGTTCAGTAGCAGTATGTATTTGTTTAACGCAATTTTGAAGTTTTGTACCACCAAGCATCTCTATTTTTTTATTTGTAAAAAGTGTTCTGTCTTTCAAGAACAAGTTAATGTTGGATTCTGCCATATATTCCCTTTTTGTGTTTAAATCTTTATTTTTTATTTTTAGAGCAGAATTAATGATTATGTAGGCCCTGTCTGCATTTGTATATTTGTTATTCTAAGCTGATTTGTATGTTTGTTTGGTTGGTTGTTTAGCATTGTAAAGCGCTTCGAAACGTGTTGTATTAAGCGCTAAATAAATATTTCATATTATTATTATTATTATTAAATCTTTTGATCAGCTGCCATAGTCTAATGCTGAATGCCATGGACTAGCAATTTGCAAGCAAAGTGATGTTTTAGTATAAAGGTATCTGGGACTGGTCATTTGCCTTGCTCTGTGTGTTAATCGCGCTGTTTCAGTGTATTCCTAACATGATAAACGGTCTGAAATCTTGCTGCAGTTTTCCTGGTATCCTAAAGAATTACTTATAGGGCATACAGAAGCTAAGACTAATGTGTCCACCGAAAGTTAATCTCACTGGAATACTACTTTCCTGTGCGTGGTGCTTTGTGCATTGTTACAAAAATCACGATAAAAAAGAGCCACACTCACTGTAATTTATGTGTATGAATATAAATTTACATTACAATCATTTTTATGTTTATCTCAAGTTCATCTTGCACAAAGAACAATAGGTGTGGTACATTTTGTACCACACAAGTTGCATAGATTTATTTGTCTATTTTTTCCTAAGTGGGTTTACCTTGCTTCGTGATCAAAATAAAATCAAAGTTTCAAAATGTTATACTGCGATGTCAAACAGTCATTGCAAATAATAATTTCATTCTGCCTAGAGGAGATAATTATAATGTGAGTCGTAGGTAAGACAACAAGATTCCACATATGCTTTCTGCACATATTTTAGAAGTCGCGGTGTTACAGTCACGGTGTTACGGTGCACCTATTTATAATCTACTGAGTATACCATAATTTCCTTTCAACTGATTCTTTAATCAAATTTTACTTTGCTGTAATCATTGAGTCTCTAGTACTGGTTTCCTTCTACAAATCTCTCAAAATATTGAATACGTCGGATCCTTAATGTTTGTATGAATTATATTCAGATCTATTCATCATGGTTTATAAAGTCTTCCCATAAAAAAAAAGAAAAAGAAAGAAGAAATTTCGCTAACCCAATAGCTGTGAGCTGTATTTTTTTTTTTTTGCGTGATCTCTTCACGACCACCATACTTTTTTTTTCGAAGTGAAAGTTGCCCAACGATAGAGCGCCACGCATGCAGCGGCGCCCTATCTAATAGTTGAACGATTATATGTGTGATGAGATCAGTCGCATAATAAACTGTATACATCGCGTCCATACACTTGCACTGTGATGATAATTAAGGTGAGGACACTCCCTATTACTTTCGTTTTTACTGAGAGTGAGAGATGACCACAGTTCTCTTGCTTCATAACCTTAGCTAGCACTCAGTGTCTTGCCAGACTGTGAATGTCAATTGCTTAGTTAGCATAGGATGATATTATAGGTCACCGTGTGTGTTGTTGCAGAATGAAATTAATGTGTGCATGTATATATATATATATATAGAGAGAGAGAGAGAGAGAGAGAGAGAGAGGGAGGGAGAGAGAGGGGGAGTGAGAGATTAAGGGGTATATAATTATGTATAATATATATAAATCCTATGTCACGTGATTCTATTATTTATTATTTCTATTATTTCTATTATTTCTATTATTTAAGGTATTTGATCATCATGAAAGTCTCATGTTCATTGCTATAATCACATGCACACTGTTTTTCCAGTAGCAGATGAACTTTAGGGAAGCATTCACGTTGACATGAAAGGATTCAGTAGAAGATATTATGTTTCAGTCAAGGTGGAATATAACTATTTTGTGCCATTTTCTTTATTTCTGTGTGTACAGAAGGCCTAGTAGGCCTATCATGTATGCTTATAGGCCTACGTCAAAACCACCTTTTTTGGCAGTATGCTGCAAAGTCAATGATATCTCAAGATCAGAGAATGGCCACAGCGTTATTACGAAATGCTCTGCCAAAGTACCGTGTTATTCACCACAAACAGGTATCGTACGTGATCAGTTTGTTGAAATGAGCGTTATCACCATCGTACCACATGATACATCCCATATGCTATTTACTGTGACCTGACGTTGTGAGAACATACATCTGTTTTGATGAAATGGATAAGGATAAAGAGATTTATAATTATTTTCTACCCACCCCAGTACTTGTGCCTGGGGTGGAAATTAAGATTAACGTAAAATTATGGTATTATAGCTTTGTTTATACTGTACTATGGCTTTTCCTGCTAGTTTTATTCAATGATTCTAAAATCCACTTCAAATCTGCAGAAAAAAAATCCTTTCTCACTTATCGTAATCTTATGTAGGTCTATGACTGCATGAACACTTCTCCAAAAACGTTCATTTCCGTTCTGTGATCATTCAGAAATGCTTTAAAGTTTCACTGGTTACCTTGTTGTTGGGAGATGAACATTAGTTTGAGTATGTCATGTGAGAGGCAGTTTTACACTGCATCCCTTCCTCACCCATTTACGCCATAAGATTTTCATCAAATTGCGTTCATGTTATGCTACCATTATCTTGCTATTAAGATCCTATTCATTAAAGCGTGTGCAAAGTGCGTGCGCGCACACACACGCATGCACCTGACACGGATATACAGTGAAAACTCGATATAAGAGATCTGATGAACCAAATACCTGATACAACAACCTAATTTCTCTATTACAAATGAATTTATTTCATTTGTTTTGTGTTGACTGGTGATAAATGATATAACAACATTTCTGATATCTTTAAAAGAACAACATGTTTGGTACCTACTACTTGTAGATGTACTGGCGCAGAACCTGGACCAGGGCCAGGTCCGTAGTCTAACAGTTGCAGCTCTTGTGCCAGTGACTGCAGACACAAGATATTAGGCCCTACTTTGTCAGAAAGTTCACATTGTCATATAAATCACCACAAACATCTCAACATACTTGCTTTAGACCAAAAGCGGCATTTGTAGTCTGCTAACGTTACAATAAATTACAACTGTCATTACAAAATCTAGCTCTACCGTTACGACTGGCTATAGGCCCTTGAAGAGCGACTGTTCTAGAAATGTGATAACAGGCGATGATGATATTGCAGCTGTCGTGCTCCACGGAAGAACGAATTACCGGTACGCGAACGCCATCGTACCAGTACTTCATAAATAGACATACGTATGGCTCGATTGAATACGCACTAGCGCACTGTTGCCACGCGCGTTCATGAGAAGTCATGTTGCTTTATACAGTTTATTTCTTGTGCTGTAGGTCATATAACAAACTGACAAATATTTACTTTTTCCTTCGGTAGGAATATATCATTTCATTTCCATTGAGAAGTTATAATTTTGTCTCGGAATAATATTTATCCTCGACAAAAATATAACTTCCCGCGAGGATCTCAAATGTTATAGTTCTATTCCACGGTTCCACCTCTGCAAAGTTAATATCTGTATAATGTTTGCCGATGACACCAATGTGTTCTGTTCCAATTATGATTGTCATTCGCTCGTAATAAGAACTCCAAATACTGAATAACAGAAATTTCTACATACATGGTTTTTAGACTTATGAATTATCACACAATTTGAAAAGAACAAATTTTATGTATTTTCATAATAAGCGTAAAAATGAAAATGCAACAATGATGGTGGATGGTATATTATTGGAACAAAAAGAAAGTATCAAATTTTTCGGAATGTATATAAATTAGAATATGAAATGGAACACTTATGTGCAATTTCTCTCTGATAAAGTGTCTTGTAACGTCAGGACCATGCTTTTATAGTATTATGTCCCTATATTATGCTATAACTCCTTGATATTATCGTACATTTCATATTTCAACATTATGAGCAACTATAAAAAGTCACATTGATTCATTCATTCATTCATTTCCATATCAAAACATAACATTTACAAATATCAAAACACAATTGCCTCGGTAGATTTATACATTTTGAATGGAGGGATCATAGAAAGCACACACGAGGCTTGTTGGAAATGATCCCCTACAAACAATTGTCAATACATTTCAACTGAACAATTATCATACAAATTCAATTGATAAAACAAAGGCCAAAGATACAATGAAAAGAGAAGAAAAGAGGCAGAGGTGGAAACAATGCATACTTATACTTGCAGTTTCAGATACATTTCATCAAAAAATATTTTTTATAAAGCCTTTTAAATTGACGTAAGGTCTTACTACTCTTGACTGTCGGAGGAAGAGTATTCCAAAGAATAGGGCCATGGTAAAAAATGGAGGATTGAGTTTTTGAAATCCGGTTTAATGGTGTGTGAATATTTGGGGCATCTTACTTCAACAAAAGAAAGCTCTACGTAAACAAATATGCACCATCTCAGGATATCGAGACCATTTAGATCCTTTATTCGCAGAATAATAAAAAAAAAAACACTCACAGTAAATGGCATTAATTTTATGCAAATTTCACTTTTTCATCTTTCGCTAATATAATGATCACTTGCCATCTTTTTTCTTATTATTTCAATTAAACAAGAGTATGCATTCTCCCACAAGACAATATAATAAATTTCACTTATATATAATCCTAAAACGGTGATGGCTCTGAAATCTATCAGACACATCAGACCCGATGTTTGGAACTCTCTTCCTTCAGAAATTCGAAGTTTAAAGTCTATCTACTCTTTTAGGAAAGCTGTCAAAACAATGCTGCTCTCTGGATGGGCAATTCCATAATTACAGACGTACGTTTCGTACACTTTAAAAAGCTCTCACAACTAGAGTTGATTTCATTCGGAAGGTTTGATACATTTTATTTGTAACATCCATCAAAGGTAAAGTGATCACAAAATCATGTTCAAGATATAATCTACATCTTGACCTTGAAATGGTGGAAAATAGTGTCGTTACAGACGTACTCGCACGAATTGAATTTTCTGACATTGGAATTTGAATTGAAAAAACTCTGAATTGTGGGGTGCTTTCCAATAAAAATTAATTCCTTATCATTTCAAGTAGATGTCAAATAAGACAAAACTGCACAAATGCCTTATTCTTTTCTGTTTTAATTGTGCATTAATTACTCAATTATTTTGTTACGGACGTACAGTTACGGACGTAAAAAATTTCCATTACAGACGTACATACAATGTATTTAATAATGGTACTTATTTCATTATTTCAATGACATGGCATGCTGTAGGCCCTTACAATGGTTTTTGTAGGTGACAACCACAACATTTTACTTCAAGCTGTGAACACATTTGAACAATCTTCATCTTGCACATATTTCTGGCTATTCTCGGCAGCCATTTTTGTCAACTACAACGTAGCTACATTGTGTGTTGGAATCAATAGGGCATCGTGGTCTACAATGTACAAAATAGAAAATAGAATATTAGTTACATAATCTATTGCCATAAAGACTAAAATGTCTGCAATAGGGAAAACCTTGCTCCTTTATGCAATACCATACTTGCCAACTAGTAAGATTTTATCAGATTCAGTAAGATTTTTTGCGTTAAAAATAGCAAAATCAGATTTTCTGTCAGAGAAATTAGATTTTTTTTAAATATTTAGATATACCTTTCATGTGTATTTTCTGAAGATTTGACGGAAAGTAAGATTTTTAACTTCAGTTTGCATATAAAATAAGATTTTTGCAATCCTCGAGTAAGATATTTCATCTTGAAATGTTGGCAGGTATGCAATACTCAGAAAGCCATATGTACATATGTAATGTACTAATAATGTATGCTGAAGTGGTTTGCAATGTTTTACATGTTTCACATGTACATGAAAAATGATAGATGCCCTTCTAACAAAATCCGTCAATATCCAACCAAATTGCAATCGCGTCTGTTCCAAGTTATGAAAGATGGTTCATAAAAAAGGTTCACTAATTCATACAAAAGCAGATATCCGTACATGAGAAATGAAAACAAGAGGACAATAAAAACAAAGTCATTAACACGGTTGATCTATTACGAAACTACATCATACAAAAAGGTTGTCTTTTCCCTAAAACTTATTCCAAAATATTTCCTCTTTCATCAGTTGTTTAACTGTACTAGTGAAAACAAAATACATGTCCTACTCCTAGTATAATGCATGGTTAAATAGACATACAGTAGGTGACACTTTCTCATCATTTTGTCTTAAAACAGGTAACATGGAATGAACAAAAATACTTGCGGAAAGACAATTTTCAGAGCAAAGCGTTAGAATGCGAATCCTAGACTCTATAAGCTAAACTGACCACGATTGCCAGCAACTGTTGGTGGTGCAATTTTTCTGATGATGCTTTCCCTTAAGTAAAATATCTGATCTGGTGGTTGAGGCCACCTCCAGTGACCACCTGCACGATGCATAACATTGACTTTGAGATCTTTGTTTTGTTGCCCAATATCTAGAACCTCACCAGGAAATGCTTCCCCCTGATACTCGATTGTCTTTGATGGAGTAATTCCGATATCAGCTGTAAACACAGCTAGACTGGGATGAGTTGGTGCAGTGGCAGTATGTGATGGTGCACATGATTATATCAGGATATGTACAATTAAAAATGCTCTTGAATTACAGCATCCTGTCATGGGAGGCTTCATCTTTCTAATAGCTGGAAGTGCAGCCTCTTGGAAAGCAGCAAGGGTTTGTGTTGTTATTGCTTGAGGTGGTAGACAGTTCCACATACGGATGGCTCGAGGATAAAAAGAAAACTTGTAGGGATCTATGGTGGCCAAAGGTACTGTAAGCTTGAGGCTGTGGTCGTTTCTGCTGATGTATGGGGCTGGTTTTATGAAAGCTGGGAAGGAGATATTCATAAGTTGCTGTCGTATTTTGAAGAACATTGTGGATTGTGCAAGGAGGCGACATGTGTGCAGAGGATCCCATCTTAGCTGTCTCACGATACTCGAAGATGATGTAGTTGTTCGGTAGTCCCGGGTAACAAAATGTGCAGCTGCTCTCTGGATTCGTTCATGGTTTTCAACACACTGTGATGTGTAGGGATTCCAAGCTTCTGAGCTGTATTCAAGTTTGGGGAGAACCAGGGCTTTGTATGCATTTTCTTTTACCGTCTTTGGAAATGGTGCAAGAGTTCTGCGCAGCAGGCCAAGAGTCTTGCTGGCGTTGTTGGCCTTTTGCTGGCAGTGTTCATTCCATCGGAGGTCTTTGGTGACTGTAATTCCCAGGTATTTGTAGCTGTCACCTCTAGGGATGGATTCATTGCATAGTGTATAGTTGTACAAGTTGGGTCTACGTTTTCTTGTAATGGTAAGCACTGCACATTTCTGCACATTCAACGACATTAGCCAGACTTTGTGTGTTGCTGAGATAAGTTGGGTGTTGGTGGACAACTTCTGGCGAAATCCATGTTGCTCATTCACGAAGATGTTGTAACTAGAAGCATGTTTGGAGATGTGACTAAGCACGACATGCTCCATGACCTTCCAGCAGATACATGTTAATGATATGGGTCGGTAGTTCCCAGGGCTGCACTTATCACCAGATTTATGGACAGGTGTTACAAGGGCGTACTTCCAGTCAGATGGAACCTTTCCAGTGTTGATGCTCTGCTGGAAAAGAAATGCTAGTGCTGGTGCGATCTCTTCAGCAACAAGCTTGAGTAATCTAGGAGAAAGTTGGTCAGGGCCACAAGCTTTGCATGGGTTGAGATTCCGTAGTTGTTTAGCCACACCAGGTCTATGAATGTGAAGATGGCCAATGGCAGGATAAGGAGAGGCGCCCTCGGAGTCAGAATGGCAGGATCGATATTCGGCATGTACTGAGTGGGAGAAATTGTTTAGACACTCAGCTTTTGCTTTGTCAGTTGTGAACAAGCTACTGTGATCAGTACGTAGTGATGGAATTCCAACACTCTCAGTTCTGCACTGTTTGACATAACTCCAAAAGGTTTGGGGGTTTTCTTGGAGACTGCCTCCTATGACAGAATTGACATATTCTTGGTGAGCCTGGCGAACAAGTTTAGCTACCTTGTTTCGATGCTCACGGTATAGTTTCCATTTTGAAATACTCTGGTCTTTCCGCGCATTCATAAAGTCTATCCCACTTTCTCATTAATTTTGTCTCTTGAGAACAGGTGTGATTCAGGGAAGATGCCGTCTAGATTTGCTCAGCTTTGATGGGATGAACTTTTCCATGTATTCTGTAAGGAAATCACGGATTTTCTTCCAGTCTCCGTCAATCGAGGTGAGCACTGGGGATGACAGCAGGAAGCTAGAGGAAAACTTTTCTACTGCTTCTTTGAGCCCGTCTTTATTAGCACGATGAAATTGGTAAATCTTTCTCTGTGGGGCATAGCTGGACTTAGGACTTCCAGAGAAAGTGAATGTGACAGCATCATGATCCGAGATACCCGGTTGGGTATGTATATTAGTAAGCAGATTTAGGTTTGAAGTCAGTATGAGATCCAGGATGTTCCCTGACGTGTGGCGTGTGACATCTATGACAACTTGCGCCAAGGAAAAATCTAGCATAGTGTCTAGCAGGAGTTGATGAAGACTTGCACGATTTGAACTTCTGGTAGTATTTGTATCCCAATCAATGTCCGGGAAATTGAAGTCTCCGCCAATGATGATGTTAGGATGACTTCTCCTGTGTTTGGACATGAGTTTCGATAAGGAAAAATGCAAGCCTTCCTAAGGCTTGATGGTTGACGATAGTAGGAAACTATGAAGAGCGGTTCTGCATTGGCAAATTGTAGATTACACCATATAATTTCACCATCTGAGTCAAATTCTGGACAGTTCACAATTGTAAGAGAGTTGTGAACTGCAATAAAGACACCACCTTTATGGTCATTTGATCTTTCCGGAACACATTGTAACATGTCGGAAAGATGCTGTAAGTTGGATTGTTACTTTCAAGCTTGGACTCGCAATCAAGAACAACATCTGGTTTGTGGTCATCTAAAATCGCTTGAAATTGGGAAACTTCTAAGGTGCTTTTGAGCCCACTGCAATTTACCACCATACCACTGAGAACTTTCCTGCGATTTTTAAAAGGTGAAAATTGCGGACGTGGTAGTCTTCCAGAAGTTGGGGTTGATGTCAGTGGGGGCTCTATGCTGTCATCAGTTGAATTGCTTCCATCCAAAGATGAGAAACGATTTTGTGTAGTGAAATCAGAATGGCCAAAGGAGTCGGTTAACTCGGTATTTATACCATGACATCTGCAGCATACCCAGAAGAAGCTACTGAGCTTGGTGAGAACTTCATACGATCCCTCTGTGACACCAATATGGCACCATTGCAAATATCACATATGAGAGCACGATCATGGTCTCCAACACTGTTGTTGCAGATGGCACATTGAAAAGCTGGTCCAGGATTGCTCTAGCTCAATTTGCCCACCTGGTAGCAGGAAAATTGCAGTTTGACTGGCTGAACGAAAGTTGAGGACACTGCTGGATTTTTGTTGCCTCTGGTAAGCTTGAAGAAGCATCAATTTACTCGAGTTGCACACATCATACTTATCTAAGCCAGGGCAGAGAGAGGTGTTTTCTGAGACTTGTGCTGGGCAACAGTCCAGGTGTTTAAGTTGATCGATGTGGTCATGCAAGAACAGTTTCGAAGTCAGTATATTCAAGCTGATGACAAGTGAGGTAAGGACATGATAAGGCGGGGAGGTCATGGTTGCGTAACAATCTCAGCTCAGGCTGGCTTGCATACCGTACATCAGAGTCAAACCTCAGAGAAGTTGGTTTGTGTGTATACACTAACATAACTATACACAGCCCAGTCGCCGCTGTACATACGTAGCGCGACAGGGCTGTACCAACGAAGCTCCGAAACACGAAGAGGGTCCAACGATCGCATGCGATCGGATTGAATTTTGATACTTTAGATCATTTTTTTGCCACTTCAAACTCATCTGACGAACAAAATGATAATGAGACTTCATATCTATGCTATGAGTATTGAAATTTAGATTCAATAACTTACCTAAATTGATGGTTATATGCAGCATGTGTGAACGGTTCACGAACAGTACATCGTCTATCACGCCAGGCCATTTCCAATATTCGGGAGGTCACATGATCTGAATGCCCTTTCAAAAGGTCGCGCTGTCGACCGTGCTGCTACATCAACACTCAAGCAGCGCATCGCACGCACGCAAAAGATTTCCGCAGAGATCAAGGCGCCATTTTGAATTCTGCAACGATGAACCGCGAGGGTGTTAGGGAATCCGCCAGAAAGTATCATTTTTTGGTTGCACGTCATACGGACTTATCACGAGGGCTCTCAATGGACTTACGAACCTTCTGTAATACAAGCATGCACTTAAGGTGAGTAATGTTTGGTAACGTGTACATTGTTTATAAAGAACGTATAAATTTTCATAAGTTAATTTTGTAGTTGTGTTGTGGTTCCCCACTTTGAAGGTGCCCGCTCGCTGGTCAGACGCTGTATTCGCGTAGCGTATTAACAGCGTCTGGTCGGGCTAACACTAACATAGAAGTTAGTATATGGGGCTGGCACTTCCAGGTCTTGATTTCCAAATCTTGAGCTTCGTGTAAACTTGGTGATGTTTCGTGGAAATACTTGATGGAAATCGTGAGAGAACTGTCCCTTGTGATCCACAAGATGTAGTGTGAATAACTTTATAACAGGTTGATGACAGTCTGAAGCTATACAACTTTTGTTGAAATTTAGAGAGATTTTTTGAGCGCCACCAATGATCACATACCACCTACATACCACCTAACACTCAATCTTCATGCTTACATCCAAGTTCATCATTCACTGAATTCTCATCTTCAGGAATATCATCCAGACTGTCAATGGAATCATCTAGATCTAAATCTCTGATTTGTACTTTCCTGTATTCTGAAGCATCAGACACTTCACTCACAAACAAATGTCCCTTTCCATGTGGAATGACAGCATGAATCTTATGAGTGTTTGGTACAGGTACAGCATCTTGTCAGTATGCATCTAATTCTTCTCTTTTTGCTGATATCATTTTTTTTTTTACATGAAGATGATATCAATTTTGGGATTCCTAGCAACTGCTACAGTGGAAACTCGATATAACGAGATGGTCGGGACCGAGTCGTTTTCCTCGTTAAGCCGATATCTCGTTATATCAGTAAGCATAAACGAAAGCATAGCATAAAGACATTAATTTGCACATGTGGGACTACCCATCTTCTTTCAATCAATACTGATAACTTGGTAATGTGTGTGAGGGAATTACTCACCTTTACGGGTATAAGAAGATTTTTTTCGCCAATGAAATCCAATATCAAGAATGTGTTTCTTATTAATTGCAGATGTTTGAATTTGTAAATTCATATAGCTTTCGATTGTGTCATGATCGTCTGTGGATTGGTATGTAAAATATGGCAAGCGTGTGTTGTGTGTGGAAAGCTTGAATATGGTCTGCAGAATGATGTGTGTGTATGTGACACATTCTGCATTTATGTACATTATGACTGCGTGTGTGAAGATGGGGAATTCCCTACGTAGAAAGCCAATCACAGCATCAGATTGTCTTACACCTACTAAACGTCATGATGATGTCATGTATACATACGCCCATCCCACCACATTTTCTGCATGTACGTTGTATCAGTGCGCGCGCACACACACACACACACACACACACACAATCACGTACAACATGCGGTGCTAGGTGGAGTGCACTGAAGAAATAATTATGTGTGTACAAGACAGTTTTTGGCGCATCGATCGAGCTTTACAATCTCGGAACATGATAGCACAAGCGAAGTTAAGCCAGGGAGGTGCTAGAGAAGGAGAGGCAACTAAAGCTCTCCTTTGAAGTCATGCGCGGCACCGCCGAGAAGTTATGCGTTCAACTACAGGTGTTACCCATGTGCTTTGACAAAAGAGAGCATCAATAATCCGGACTAGCGCTCTCACATCTAGAAATATTTGCTCCTACTGCAATTCGCTCTCTCTTTCAATGTGATGGCAACAATGAATTTGTGTACCTTGAATTGGAGTAGCGAATCAAAATACAGTGTAAAACTCACAATTTTAACAGCAAATAGTTTAAAAGCACGCTGGAACACGCTTTAACGGAGTACTTTATTTGAAAGATCAAAATATCCCCTTATTAACAGATAAAAAATTAACATGCGGAAATGTGCGCATTATAGAAAAAATAGGTTTTTAAGAGGGCCTAATTTTCATTTCCTTTCGATTTGCGAATTACGAAGAAACTAGAAATACATGTTAATAATATTGAATTCTTTCCTAAACTATTCTAAATCAATTCGAGTATTTCATTTAAAATTTTACGGTGAAATAAAGCTTGTAATTCATAGAAAGGTGAAATGCGTTCTTCGTCTCCGAACTTCGTCTTGCAACTAAAGCGGTGCCGAGCATGACTTCAAAGCGTAATGGAATGCTAGACATCCCATTGTAACGCCTTGAACCCAAACATGTGTTTGCATGAATTACGAAGAGTTGCCACTCCATCTCTGTAACACCTCCCTGGTTAAGCTTTACCCGAAGACATTTTGCTTTACCTCGCTATAACAGGTTTGATTGGCTATGTTTTTCTTTGTTTGGAAATCACAAAATTTATCTCGTTATAGCAGTTATTTCGTTATAGCCGATATCGCTATAAGAGTAGCATTTTACATGGACTTGTGTGGAAGGAAATTTGGGACTGGGAAAGTTTCCTCGTAATAACCGATATCTCGTTTATAGCAGTGTTCGTTCATACCGAGTTTCCCCTGTACTTCATAGAATGCTTGTGAAGATGATGCCGCTGCCTGCCCACTTTTCACATACCTCCAAACTGCTCTTTTTACGGTTCCACCTAGTCCATCTACTACACCCTTTCATAAGAAGTAGCAAAGAAATGCCACTTCATCTTAATCTGCATCTGTTCCTCCCACTTTGTCAAGTTAGAGAACAGGAATCTCTGTTTGAATTGGGCACTAGCGCAATCTGAAACCACATGAACTGTGGTTATTTTGGGGTATTTTTGTTTCAGCTTCATCAAGTTATGTTCCATAAATGCATTATTATGCTGCATTTCATCTGATACAATGACAATACTTTCAGTGTTGGCAGTTTCAAACTTTATCCAGGCATGTGCGGTGAAAAGCGTTGCTTGATCGTGGTTCTAATGTGCTGTCTGGATTTCATTTTGATTGGACAGTGTAGCACTCTCTGAAAAGTCCACTTCTAAGAGAATCTCTTCCCCATTGCCTCTCTCTTTTACCTCATCGATGTATGCCGCTTGACTTCGTTTGATGTACGTGTGGATTAGAAAAGGGTTTCAGCTGCCTTTTCAGTTCCTTAAATGCCTCTTCAGATGATGACGCAATCTCAACTTTAGCCACACCCTAAGCTGTCTGCCACTGGTGGTGAATGACTGGCACACTTTCTGTTGGTTGAAACTGATCGATGTTGTCATGACAGGCAGGACACTCCATAGTCATGAATTCCTTGGCAGTAGTATCACAAACCATAGAGGTGGTGAACTCAGAAATGTTCTCTGGAAGGCTTGTACATTTACGCAGGCCTAGGAGAAGAAGACGCATGTTCTCGTGGTATGTACAAACACATAAATTGTGTGGAATGGCATCGAAAAGTTTTGTTTAGGCCTCAAATCAAGGAATTTGCTTCGCGATATGGAGATGTTCATATCTTCGCTGAACAGGCAATGTGCTTCGGCCAGAGACATTAGCATGTACTTGGCTTGGACATAGGTTTTCACTTTTGCTCCATTGTTATCTTTCCCTCTGATAATGACTCTAATCGTCCTGGTGCCTGCCAGGATATATCATCTCTGTCGTAGAATTCCAGTACCTTCCGTTTTATTTCCTCATCAACTGGCTTCCACCCTGTATTGGATGAAGATGGAGAATTGATGTCCAATCCAGCTTCTGTAGCAATAGCTACAGCAAACTTGGTGATTTAGGAAGTGCAGAACGGACCTTTTTCACAGCTTTACCCATATAGTTTGATGGCACTGATATGGTGATATTGGTATTGGAAGCTCATCATCTGCATCCGTTGTTTGATGTCTAGCCCGCTGCCGACGTTTCTTAATACCTTCATTTTCAGCTGCCCTGTAAGATGACCATTCATATTTCGTCATCTTGTTTTTGGCCATTTCTCTCAACTGCTTCTTTTCGTAGCTTATCCTTTTCAAGGTGGTCTGTATACTTTGTTGGATTTTTCTTCAGCTGAGCACGCCATCTTGCAACCCTTTCCTTATTCGTCAGAGACATTGTACTGAAAAACAACAAACAGCATATGTATTAAAATCATTTGATTAAATTTTGCTTTGCGAACATAAGTTGTAATAAATATAGCAATTATTAATAATAATGTCAAAGTTTTATTGTCAATGTTGTCATAACTGAACTCATGTAAATGCTATGGTTGTATCTAGGCCTATTTCATTAATATTTGTATCAAAATCACCAGAGAGAGAATTTCAAGACTCTACGACAAATTCAAAAGTCATTTCTTATCTAAGTTATTTCTTGCAGTCAAAGTGGGCTGATGTAAAACATTAATTGCATCTTTCAAACTTCACAACAATAAATGTGTACACAGGAAAGTGAAACAAGAAAAATTGACACTCTTTAAATACTGTATCCAGGATAATACAGTATGATGAAGACGAGAACAAATCTGCAATGCTGACTGTGCGAAGGTTTTATCACAATGATGCTTCGGCCGCAACCAAAAGCACTATGGCCCAGTACCACACAATACAATTTCTGGACAGATTCTCTGCCAATTTTTGTTGATAATTATCCACCTATCCAAAGTACTAAATCCCTGAATTTCCCTTGAAAGTGACAGTTTTATGGCATTAAGAGACCACTTGTGACCCCCTGTCTCCCAAAACACCTTGATCACAAGATGACTGATGTAATGCAGTCTTTCCACAAGTCTACATGGGAAATTCCACATACATATGCAATGTAGTGAAAAACACCACTGCTGATTAGTGTAATAAACTAAAAATTCGAGGCAATTTACAGATGATTCAATATTTCCTTTCTATTCATTGTACATGGTCAGCAGAAGATGAACAAATCATTTTTTACAAAATTGTAAAGCTCCTATACATGTGTGTACATCTCTGTTACGGACGTACATTACGGATGTACCAAAAAAAAAAAAAAGAGCGTACGTCTGTACATTAATTAATTAGTATTCAATTATCATGGAGCAGATGCCCCTTTGTGTGTATTTTAAGAGAGGGGTATGAGCTTGCTTTGCATCAGTATTTTCCTCTTTATTGGATGTTTTGTTTTCTTGCGAAATTATTATTTTTTTTTGTTACGGATGTACATGACCCAAATAGGTTGAAAATTAATTATCAATACAAAGTAATTCAAAGTGTCATATCAACTTTCACTTACAAATTTCTGTTCACCTATCTGTACTCATCAAACACATAACAAAGAGTGGTAATTCCATAGTTTATGAAGAAGATATCTAACAAATCAATGAGACATCATTGTGTTGATCAAATTGTGTTGTATGTTTTCTCTTGATTTGAAGGGGTTTTGTGACCTTGACCTTGGCACAAACTATTTCTACTTTTTGATTCCTCAAAATTCATACCATTATATTTCAATTGACATGTCATTTAGCTTAGTTTATTCAATTTGAAAATTTCACCTACTGGTAGACATATTTATGGAGTTGCCCGAATATGAGTAACTGTCATTGGTAGCGTACTGTACACGAGATTCTTTCGTAGAAATATCGCCCTATTTCATCTAAACTTATAACGTAATCATGTAAACTGTATTAACTGTTCACCTGTACCTCCGTGAGAAAATATTTTGTTATACCTTGCTGATCAGTACATGAATCAAGTGAATTTACTTTGTGTAAACCTTTAGTGAAAGCAGACAGACCTCTCCTTTCCCCGTTCTCCTTTCTACTTTCCTATCTCTACGCATGTCATCCCTTCCTCCTATTTTCTTTCCGAAGTGTGTTATGTACGGGGCTGAACGCTTACGCTGTAGCCCCACTGTATAACAATTCATTGTTTCATTCCTTATACGGTTTGCTGTACGTTGTGTAAAGGCAAAGTAGAAAAAATACTTTGTTTACAACTTTTATGTATATGTATGGCACTAACAATGTATGTATACAGTATATGCATGTACACGTACAATGATGAGACAGAAACCAATTAAAAAAAGATGGTGTTAAATTGCCGGTAATCATTTGTGGTGTTAAATTAACATCTACGGGTGTCACTTCGAAATAAAAAAAAAAAAAACTTGTTGTTGTTGTTTCTTTTATAGGTAATTAGTGTTTTGCTGTTTTTTTTTTTTAGTTTGAAGTTCACCAAGACAAACAAGAACTTAGCGCTAATTTACTTAATTTTTTTAACAAGTTATGACCACATTTATATCGCAGTCAGTGGCTGATCAAGAGAGAGGGCGCACCGGGGGTGCGCCGGCTCTTTATCTTTATTTTCTTTTTTGTTAAAACGAAAGAAAAAAATGGCGGCGTACCCCCTCCCCCCTTTAATTTTTCAAAGGCGCCTCCCTTTTAGGGAATTCCTGGATCCGCCTGTGGCAGTGACACCAGTTGGTGTGGTCTGTATCACCCCTAAATGTAATATCAACGCTAAATGTAATATCGACCCTAAATTTAATACTCCTCCTAAGTTAGTAACAACCCTAAATGTAATACATATTAACGCTAAATGTAATACATGTCAAGACTAAATGTAATAACAACCCTAAATGTAATATATTTTAACGCTAAATGTAATAATCTGAAACAACCCTAAATGTAATAACAACCCTTAATGTAATAACTGTAATATCGACCGTAAATGTAATATTTTTAACCCTAATGTTATATTTTTAATGCTAAGTGTGATATCAACCCTAAATGTCATACAAATTAACGCGAAATGTAATAACCATCCTAAATGCAATTCATGTCAACCCTATTAAATGTTATACATTTTAACGCTAAATGCAATTACGACGCTAAATTTAACACACCTTAACCCTTTTAAAATCTAAGAACACCCCCTAAATGTATTATATTTGAACGCTAAGTGTAATAATCGAGTGAACCCAAACTGTAATAACCGGAGACAACCTTATTAAGATGTAAAGCATGTCAACCCTAAATGTAATACTTTGTGACCCTTCAATTTAATATCCACCCCTTTTCTGTATGAGACTTTAGGATTTTGCATGATTTATATTACAGGAGCTTAGTGGTCGTCAGTCTTATGCAAAAGGCAATGGCACGAGCGTTTTGAATTTATTCTTGGTTTTCTCGTACAGCTTTTTCGGCCTTTCAAATTGCAGCATAACATGTATCCATTGCTTCATGTTGTGCAATTGATAACATCATCGAGCCAACAGTTCAGACTTCGCTTGAAGTCAGTTTGCCATACTCATACAGTCATATAACATAGGAAAGTCAATGATATAAATGGTGACTCAAAGATGATTAAAAAGATATATATTTCTTTTTGCTTTACTGGCAATTTCGAATCTATTTCGTGTACCCTCCCTACGACCAACTGCCCCAGTTTCGTGTCACTAAGTATAGTAGTGATTGCCAGGAGCAGTGAACAATGTCATGAGGCTATCAAATATTTCGAACATTGATTTGCTGCCCTGTCAATGTGTGACAGATATTTCATTATTGAAAGACTATAAAGATAATGATGTTTCATAAAAATTTTGCGAAATCTTTCTAAATCTTTCTAATTTCTAATTTTCTAAATCTACCGGTACTCGCTCTATCATCCGATTTCATCAGTAGGCATATGTGTTTTTTCATGCAATATTATTCTGATTCAGAATTTCCTTTTAAAGAATTTTTGCCAATTTTTATTTTTCAGCAGAACTGTAAACAATCATGAATGAAGATTGGAATACAAAATGTTTTTGTATTGTAATAGATAAAGGTAAATAGATTTAAAAACTATGTCACATGGACCTGATTGACCTTGCAGTAAACAAAGGAACTAATAAGACTGTGTGATTTTTCCCTAGGTAAACAACTAAAAGAAATCTAAGCAACTATTGCTGTTCTTGAATGCTTTAGAAGGTTGCATCATATTTCCTACCCCCTGACCTTTTGCCCGATATTCTGCGTTGGTTCCACTCTCAATAATGAGGTGTATTAATTTTAGGTTCGTAATATTACATTTAGCGTTAAAATGTATTACATTAGATAGAGTTGACATGAATTACATTTTGGATTATCAGTACATTTAGCTTTAAAATGTATTATATTTAGGGTTGTTATTACATTTAGCGTTAGTATGTATTACATTTAAGGTCGATATTACATTTAGCGTTAAGATGTATTACATTAAGGGTCGATATTACATTAAAGGTAGGGAATCCCATTTGCATGCCTTAAATGAAGAGTTGTATAAATACAGTGGTATGTTGAAGAGAGTATCATTTTAGAAACTCCCATAAAGTATTGAAAGTGGAAGGTACATTGCTATGCTACCTTTGCAGACCAATGCACTGCATGTGTGTCCATCATGTATATTTTGTGAAGAAAGTTCATCAAAACTTACAAACATTTCTATATACATTCTTGCCACACACTCTATATGTTATTACATCAGCTCTTATACTTTAAGATTTGTGTTTATAGATAAAAAAAAATACAGAAGACTGCAACAAAAAGGCTTAAGTGTGGCTGACACACAGAACTACTGAGTAGTTGAGTTTTGTGCATTATTCAAATTGTAGATAACTGTTGACTTCCAAATTTCTCAGCACTGGCCTAAACAAGTCCCCTGAGGTTCATATTTAACGTTTTGCTGCATTTTGGGAGGTCTGTAAAAGGTATCCCCTACCTTTAAGGGTTGAAATGTATTACATTTACGGTTGTTATTACATTTAGGGTTGAGGTGTATTACATCTAGAGTCGTTATTACGTTTAGCGTTAAGATGTATTACATTTAGGGTTAAAAATCATTACATTTAGGGTTGACATGTAATACATGTAGGGTTGTCTCCGGTTATTACATTTTAGTGTTAAAATGAATCACATTAATCGTTGTTTCAGGTTATTACATTTAGCGTTAAAATGCATTACATTTAGGGTCGTTATTACATTAAGGGTTAAGGTGTATTACATTTAGCGTTAAAATGCATTACATTTAGGGTCGTTATTACATTAAGGGTTAAGGTGTATTACATTTAGCGTCGTTATTACGTTTAGCGTTAAAATGTATAACATTTAGCGTCGTTATTACGTTTAGGGTTGACATGTATCACATTTAGGGTCGTTACTTAATTTAGGGTTAAGATGCATTACATGTAGGGTCGATATTACATTACGGGTTTAAAAATATTACATTTAGGGTCGATATTACATTTAGGGTTGATTTGTATTACATTTAGGGTTGTTATTACATTTAGGGTTGACACGTATTACATTTAGGATTAAAATGTATTACATTTAGGGTTAAAATGTATTACATTTAGGGTTGACTCGATTGTTACATTTAGCGTTAAAAATGTATCACATTTAGCGTTGTTATTACATTTAGGGTTATGGTGTATTACATTTAGGGTCGTTATTACATTTAGCGTTAAGATCAGTGTATTACATTTAGGGTCGATATTTCATTTAGGGTTAAAAGTTATTACATTTAGGGTTGTCATTACATTCAGGGTTAAAATGTATTACATTTAGGGTTGTTATAACATTTAGGGTTAAGGTGTATTACATTTAGCGTTAAGATGTTTAACATTTAGGGTCGATATTACATTTAGGGTTAAAAATTATTACATTTAGGGTGGTCATAAAGGGTTCACTTGTATTTCATGTAGGGTTGTCTCCGGTTAGTATTATATTTGGGGTTAAAATGTATTACGTTAAGCGTTGTTTCAGGTTATTACATTTAGGGTTAAAATGTATTACATTTAGGGTCATTACATTTAGGGTTAAGGTCCATTACATTTAGCGTCGTTATTGCATTTAGCGTTAAAATGTTTTACATTTAGTGTCGTTATTATATTTAGGGTCGTTATTACATTTAGGGTTAAGATGTATTACACTTAGGGTCCATATTACAATTAGGGTTGACATGTATTACATTTAGGGTTGTCTCCGGTTATTACATTAAGGGATAAAATGTATTACATTTACGGTTGACTCGATTATTACATTTAGCGTTAAAAATGTATCACATTTAGCGTTGTTATTACATTTAGGGTAAAGGTGTATTACATTTAGTGTCGATATTACATTTAGCGTTGATATTACATTTAGGGGTGATACATGGTTTCTCATATGACACTGTTCGAGTATCATACCGTTAGCACTGACATCAGCAAATTCAAATCAACACCATTATAGTGCCATTGTTGAATTAACACCAGCCCAGTGTCAAAAATATCACCACCTATACACTGTCAAATCGACACCACGAAGTGCCAAGTGAACACTTGTCAACACCATCACAATATACTTTCTAGCTGTCACTGTAATACTCTATTGACACTTGATCCGTGTTAGATTTAAAACTCATGGTGTTAAAGCTAATATCGATCGTTTTGCTATGCATGATAAGATAACCCCTCTCTCTCTCTCTCTCTCTCTCTCTCTATATATATATATATATATATATATAATTTATGTATGTATGTATATATATATATATATATATATACATATATATACATATTTAATTATATATATATAGGAATTTTCCCAATGTTGGACTTTGAATGTTATAATCATAAGAAGAATGAGTCTCGTGTAGACACCAGTAGATCAAACAAGAAGGTTTTTATTCAAAAAAAAAAAAAAAAAAAAAATCAACCCGCCTCGGGTCTTCGTCAGTGTAGTGTATACGAGGACAATGATAAGTTTTTGCAAAAAACTTATCATTGTCCTAGTATACACTACACTGACGAAGATCGAGGCGTATGCTGCACCAAAATTATGGAATAATCTCCCTATGTTTGTAAGTTTGTAAGGTCGGGTTAAAAAGTCATCTCTTGAAGTATTGTATTTTATTTCTAAATTTCTTTTTGTAATGCGTAGTATTTTATTATAGTAGCTGCACAATGTAAATGTCCTTTATTATTATTATTATTATTATTATTATTATTATTATTATTATTATTATTGTTGTTATTATTATTATCTACAGATGGCATATTTGGGACTCATTCTTATATATATATATATATATATATATATATATATATATACATTGTATCTCATATTTTTGTCATGTATTGCATTAGCGTATGAGCTAAGATTGTTTAAAGGCTTGAACTTAAAAATTGTGTTCGACTCTCCAAATCTGTCAGTTTTGTTATTTTCATCATGTACATGATATCTTCCCCCTATGTTATTTAAAGCCATTCATGTCCTTTCTGTTATATGCATTAAATTGTTTTCTATTATACGCTGATATGTGTATAGGGTGCTGTTATACAGTAAGCATGCTCCTTGTGTGACTATACGATAACAGCATACATTTCGATGGTTTAATTTCAGGGTTTATGGCACTGATTGCAATGTGACATCAGGGATGCTAATTGCTGGTAGAGGTGTTACCAGAGGGAACGCAGGAATTAAGTGGCTCGAGGTATGATTAAAATCCATTTACTTCAAGGTAAGTATCACCAATGAGTGTGTTAATTTTTACACGCATACATACCTACCATGGCTCTACGCACATGGACTATGAACGGACGTTTTTCTCTGTTCCGACCTAAATCGCCGCCATCCGGATTGGCCCGAATTCACAAAGGTGGTACAATCTTGTCAATGGTTTAAACCATGGACAAAGACCATGGAGCGCCAAGTGTCGCATGGAAAATTTCATTACGAAATCATTCATTTTATCGACTAAATGATTATTCTGTAACGAAATTATAATTTTGTTGACTAAATGACTGATTTCGTAACGAAATATTCCGTGCGACACTTGGCACACCATGGTTTTTGTCCATGGTTTAAACCATGGACAAGATTGTACCACCTTCGTGAATTCGGGCCATTATGTGCATCTTGACGAGTACATTCAGATGTTTGGACAATGACGATTATGTACTCGTTCATCGTATTTGACCAAAAAACAACAACAACAACAAAAAACGTTCACCTTATTTTGGTTTTATTTCGTAGGTGCCTTTTCAGACTTAACTGCCTTTAGAAAATCGGCAAATGATGGGGAATAGCAAACCTCAAATCATAACAAATTTCGTGTCAAAAAATAAGTAATTATCAGTGGAAAATTGAGCAAAGAAAATGGAATTCCATCGGGATTCGAAGCTGAGACCTCCGGAAATCTAGCCAGGTGCTCTACTGACTGAGCTATAGAAAGCCCTAGTGCAGTGTTCGTCCCAGAAACCCCAAATTCTCAATGGTCAGAAGTTATAACAATGTGTTTGTGTATGACACACATGTACACACTTATTGATTAGTAATTACTGCAGTGGACACTTGTGGACGCGCATGTAACGTTGCTTAATGGTAAGACATACATGTCGTCTACCATTTCTGTCCATGTTTACTCTGAAACAGTGTGCGAAAATGGAAAAATTAGATTACAAATTACAACCATCTTGCCGAAATGCTTGTTTTTCTCTCGTAAAGTACGTGTTCGCAAATAAAATTAACTGAGTGATGATTTCTCAATTTCTATACTACAACTGCGCATGCATCTTTCTTGTTAAGAGAGTTATTATCTACTGCGCATGTAGATTTAAGATATCTCAAAGCGCCGTTTTGTTTTTACTCCAGGCTGGCTGTCGGTGATGCACGATGGGATCAAAGCAGGAAAGCATCTTTAGAATGTTATTGCGACGCTTTTCACAGAAACAAGAGTTTGGATTAATAAACGAGCGATGTATGTCCGTGTGTGGTAGGTCCTTGCATACACACACAAAAAAGTAAACATTAGGCCTACTTATACCTAAATCATATTGTTATAATACATTACTAGAAATGTCGCTATGGCGACTGATGCCTCCGCCATAATGCATGATTCTCCCAATGTGTATGGTACAATGTCTTCACAATGTGTGATGACTGGCAAAAGTATTGAAATGTCATGTTTGTCAGAAATATATTGAATGTTCACATTCCTTGAACTAGGTTTCCTATAATTGTCTAAGAGTGCAGGTAGACGTATTTGGGGAAGTGAGGATTTTCACTTGACTTTTGACCGACCCTTTTATAAGTCTATCCATTGAGTAATTTTCAAGGTATGAAGAAAGAGTGTAATTACAGTATATAATAGATTTTTTCTTTGCATTTGAACCTGACCTTTGACCCTTAACCTTTGACCTTTTGACCTTCTGGCTGGAAATTTCCCAGAGAATCTCCATTAGGTAATGTATATATCAATTTTTAAAAATAATAATGCAAGCATTGCAAAATTATACTAGTTAATGAGGGAAAGTAGTAATATTTTGAGGAGTTGACCTTGACCTTTGACCCCCTGACTATTGACCCAAGACCCCTACATTCCCTAGATAATCCCTGCCAGTCAGTACATGCGTATGTACCAAGTTCCATGAAGATGCATTGAACCATTTGCAAGAAAGTGAAATTGTAACATTCTCACCTGACCTTTGACCTTTTGACCATTGACCTTATGACATGAAACTCTCTCTGGAGAATCTTTACGCAGTAGTACATGTCTACACTAAGTTTCAAGAAAATACCTTTGGACATTGTATGGACATGGGGGAAATAGCACCATTTTTAGCATTTGACCTTGACCTTTTGACCTTTGATCTCTTGCCAATGTCACTAAAATCTACTCAACTAATTGCCCCATCATACATCATCCTTGGACCAAATTTGGTGAAAGCTGCTTCATCCAGTTTTGAGTTATCACGTAAACAGTTAAATTTTAGGATTTGACCTTGATCTTTGACCTTTGACCTCCGTCCAATTTCACTCAAAAACTTTTCAAGCAATACGTCCCATCATACATCATCCTCGGACAAAGTTTGGTGAAATTTGCTTGATCCAGTCTTGAGTTATCGCGTAAACGGATACAATTTCATGATTTGACCTTGACCTTTGGCCGATTTCACCCAAAATCTAATCAAGTAATTGCCCCATCATACTTTATACTTTGACCAAGTTTGGAAAAATTCCAGTCAATATTACTCAAGTTATCGCGTACACAAATGCGGACGGACGGACGGACGGACGGACAACCCGAAAACATAATGCC
Source organism: Diadema setosum (assembly GCA_033980235.1). Classification (NCBI taxonomy): domain Eukaryota; kingdom Metazoa; phylum Echinodermata; class Echinoidea; order Diadematoida; family Diadematidae; genus Diadema; species Diadema setosum. Next base: position 2,701,287 of record CM067080.1, read on the forward strand.
TCCGGCACCACTTCGTGGCGGAGGCATAAAAAAAGATGTACAATGTATACCTGTGCATAATATTGTGTCGGAATGTGCAAGCAGACGCAAACAAAAAGGACGTCGGAGGAACTACACTTAAACGTGCCAATCCATGTAATATCTGAATTGATGTAAGATTACGTTTACCGGCTCGTGAGTAGCATACCTTTGTTGACAACATCTGTTGATAATGAGCATTTTAATTTGGTCTTGACTAATCGCTTTGTTCAATTCTATTTCTATTTCTAAACAGTAATTCGTCGAAACAGAGCGGTACATATTAGGCCTACAGATCCATCTCGTCATCACCAGTCAGCTAAGGCAATTTACATGCAATGCTTGTGACTTCATGGCACCACGCCTTTCATACGCTGAGTATTGTGCTAACATCAATTGAGTTGAGCAGCTGCATTTCTACTGGTACGTGCTACAGTAACATTGTGTTAGACCGTGTGTTACAAATCATGAGGTACAATTAATATGAAATAATGGAAGATAGGAAACCACCTCCATTGTTCAACTGGTGCACGTAACGAGCTCGAAACCCACTAGTCATGGAGCTCGCGAGTTACCACCCAAGAGTCATACAGCCCACGAGCTAAACACTAAGGCCCGAATTCACGAAGGTGATACAAATGAAACCATGGTTTAAACCATGGACAAAAACCATGGAATGCCAAGTGTCGCATGGGATATTTCGCTACGAAATCAGTCATTTCGTCGATGAAATGATTATTTTCTAAAGAAATGACAACATTTTGTAACTAAATGAACATTTCGTCCACGAAATGATAATTTCGTTAACGAAACAGTCATTTTGTCGACGAAATGACCAATTTCGTAACGAAATATTCCGTTTGACACTTGGCGCTCCATGGTTTTTGTCCATGGTTTAGACCATGGTTTCATTTGTACCACCTTCGTGAATTCGGGCCTAATTGATTGAACAAGGTCCATATGAGCCCGACATATTCCGTATACTAGTAGACTGACTCGAGCGACTGTTCATGGAAGTGCGCCCTGTTAAGGCGACGCCATTACTGGGGGCCGGCGCGCCAGGCCGCGATTTTTTTTTCCGTACCATTAACGCGTCAAATCGGCAAATTTTACTCCGCGGAGCGACTTGCTCAAAGACCACGCTCGATATCGATAGCATGATGTCTATATATCGCATTCGGGAGTCTGCTTGTGCACCATATACTGAGTATGCGTTGGGCAGAGGGTCCTGAGTACGGAAGCTTTAAAGTGCCATTCGACTTGGAGACTTGACGACATTATTTATCTTGTCAAGTCAACATAGTAGCTCTATCATGTCGACTTATCAACTTTATAAGTTGACATGGAGACAAAAATTATCATGTCAAGTCGATTTCTAAAAATTTAAATGTCGTCATGGCAACATAACATATCTTGCCAAGTCGACATCTAAAAAGTTACATGTCATCATGGTGACATAATGTATCTTGCCAAGTCGACATCTAAAAAGTTACATGTCGTCATGGTGTGATAATCAATCTTGCCAAGTCGACATCTAAAAAGTTACATGTCATCATGGTGACATAATGTACCTTGCCAAGTCGACATCTAAAAAGTTACATGTCGTCATGGTGAGATAAGGTATCTTGCCAAGTCAACATCGAAAAAAGTTACATGTCGTCATGCCTACATAACGTATCTTGCCAAGTCGACATCTGAAAAGTTACATGTCATTATGGTGACATAAGTTATCTATCCAAGCTGATATCTAAAAAATTACGTCACTTTTAGGTCGCCTTGCCTCTCTTAACAAACAAACCTTGTCGCCGCCCCTGCTAGATGGGCACATGAAGTAATAGTATATGGTATCGAAAAGAAAGAGATAACGGACTGTAATGTATTTTTTTTTTTAAGTAAAATGACGAAAAATACAAGGCAATCAATACCATCCAGTATAGGCCTATAGGCCTATCAGCACAATGAACAAACACTTTTTGCATGATATCCTACTAAATTGTAATATTAAATTATATAGGCCTATATATAAAAAGATGAGAAGAACAGCCTCGATTTTACTCAAGGAAATATTTGCTTCAGCTGGACTTGGTCTATTTATAAAGCTTACGTCACATCATCCCAGACAGGGGCGGCGCCAGGGTATTTTCATGGGGGGGGGGGTGGGCAAAACGAACTATAGATGGCCTTTTTCAATTGAATAAGAGGGGTAATAGATGATGATGATGATGATGATGATAATAATAATGATAATCATCATAATAATAATAAATAATAACAATGATAATAATCATATTCATAGTCAAAATCATACATAATAATAATAATAATAATAATAATAATAATAATAATAATAATAATAATAATAATCCGGATTTATCAAGTGTCTTTCCAGCCCTGAATCATTTTTGCCCCAGCTTAGCATGAACTTCTGTTTTCAGGCATGGGTCGAGCGCAGCACAATGTACAGTATATAATATTCTTTCTTCCTCCTCACTTTTCTTCCTCTTTTTTTTTATCTCTCTCTCTTTCCTCCTCTTTTTTTTCTTTGCTATTCGAAAAATCATAAGGGCACTGCCCCTCACCCCGGAACCCGTATGGTTTATAAAGTTCTGTCTGTTGTCTGTTTTCGTACAGAGCACTTCTTACGAACATGGACAAAACGTCTGATTTTACAAGCTGCAAGGGCCCGGAGTGGTTTGTAACCAGTGCTTGAGGATGGTTAGTCAACTTAGCAAGGGATCGAACAATCTTACCGCCCCCGCAAAATGATATTTTAGGGATTTTATTCGATGAAATGTAAATTTCGTCAGTCCATAGAGTTTCGACGGTGCAAATGAACCGGGAAAATGAACGGACACATTTACCAACAGAATTTTGGTCATTTACCACCAGAATTGAGAAAATGACATTTCTGACTTATGTAGGAACATTGTCATTTCCTCAGTTCGCACCCTGAGAGAGGGGAATAGGAAATTATCAAGAGCAAGTAAAAAAACGGTTCAGATTTTTTCTCGTTTTTTACCTAGTCGCCCCCATGCAAATTCGCCTATAAAGCTAAATGAATGAATGAATGGCCACTCTAATTCAACTGAAATGTTAAATCAACATTTAAAATGGTCGAGGAGTGACCACACTTTCAAAATGTTAGATTAACACTTTGAACATGCTAAAGTCAACATAAACTTATCCAACATTTTGAAAGTATGGTCACTTCTCGGCATTGGCGGCGGAACGTGCCCAAGTATAGTTCTGTTGTCATTTCTTTTTTTTTTTTTCTTTTTTTTCTGAGGTAGGGGAAATTTAAGGATATGAGGATGTAATGTGTTGCATAATATTTGTTACATTTTGAGTTCAATATACATCAGTATACAGTATATTAAGATATATACAAATTTGATACTGCAAATATGATTTTGTTGTTGGTATTGTATGATTATCATACATTTTTGTGTTTATTTGTATGTATGTGTTCATGCAGGGCCTCCAAGAACAACAGTGTTTAACCCACTGACGGAGCCACCCTGTGGAAATAAAACATATAAATAAATAAATAAAACGAGAGGACAACACAATGTTTTTTTGTTTTTTGTTTTGTTTTGTGTGTGTTTGTTTTTGTTTTTGTTTTTGTTTGTTTGTTTGTTTGTTTTTGTTTGGGGGGGGGGGGCAAACATTGTCCGGACACAATGCTTTGCCCCCCCCCCCCCCCCCCAACTCCATTGTTCGTCCGCTCGTTCCGCCGCCAGTGCTCCTCGGCCTTTTAAATGTTAATTGAACATTTTAGTTTTAAAGAGTGAGCAAACGCAGAAGTGAATGAAATAAATTAATAAATTAATAAGAAAATAGGCCTACATGAATAAACAAAAGGAGAAAATACAACTTCAAATTACACTGACTACTTCATTGTGGTTATAGAACTCTTACTAATGTAAACTTCCGCAAAATTCTGCGCTTTTATTTTGTCATGTATAATCTATGTTTAAATAAAAACTCTCATAAGCTCGAAGTGGTTGAAAGAGCGTTGTATTGAATCAAAACATAACATTTTTGCAGTTACTAGCTCTACAAATATGAACGAAATGCAGATCAAAACATCCTCTTTCCTGTTAACTTTTTGGAGAAGTCTGCACATAACTGCACAGAGGTTTAACCTTTGTAGGATATGCCTATCAATACCAAGACCCCAAAACATTAAAGGCCAGCTGTTGTTAACTGCATGCAAGATTAGAAATTATCAACCCCATCAAAAATGTTGATAAGACAATGTAGCATTTCTGTGGCTTCTTCATGAGACTTTGGCATTGCGAAATTATCCAAATTGTTTCCAACGAGTTCTGAAAGCCCGTGAACAAAAGTTGGGGAGCATCCGTACTTAGGAAGTTCACTGCAATACACCCGCTTTACTTCTTCAATATCATAATCAGAAAATTGCAGTGGAAATTTGTAGTCCCTTGATCCATATGCTTTCTGTAAGTCAACTTGGCAAGATACCTTATGTCACCATAACGACATGTAACTTTTTAGATGTCGACTTGGCAAGATACCTTATGTAGGCATGACGACATGTAACTTTTTCAGATGCCGACTTGGCAAGATACCTTATGCACCATGATGACATGTAACTTTTTAGATGTCGACTTGGCAAGATACATTATGTCACCATGACGACATGTAACTTTTTTCGATGTTGACTTGGCAAGATACCTTATCTCACCATGACGACTTGTAACTTTTTAGATGTCGACTTGACATGAAAATTTTTGTCTCCATGTCAACTTATAAAGTTGATAAGTCGACATGATAGAGCTATTATGTTGACTTGATCTCGCCAAGTCTCCAAGTCGAATGGCACTTTAAAGCTTCCGTACCTGAGTGCGGCAAATGAGGGATCTAGGTCTGTGTGCGCGACCGAGAAGCCTGCTCAATGCTCAATGTAACGAGCCGGGCTGATCAGGGTTTGCTATCAGCATGTGCACTAGAACTTATTTGCCCCAACCGTATAACAGCAGACATATAGCGCGCATAAAAACAATTGCAAAAAGCGTATTTTTTTTGTGAGAAATTAGTTATATGTAATTAAATTAATGATGTTATAAAGATAAAGGCGTAAATATTCATATATGAACGACGCGCCTTAAATATGAAAACAACAAAACAACAACAAAGCAGCATAGTGGTGGTCATGAATATGCATGTTTGACGTCACATGCGTACGTTATTGTGTACATGAAAGTAGGTGCAAAGAACACTGACCTCTACCAGTGCTAGTGGCAAAGAATAATGCGGAGGTGCGAGGTTTAAGGGAGGTTTCCATTAAATGAAGTATGATAGTTGGTGCAAAGAATAATGGTAGAGGTGCGAGGTTTAAGGAAGAATAGATGGAAGGAAAACAAAGAAATAATAGGGAAAGAGAAAAGGATAGGTGAAAAAAATCAAGAAATACATAAGTAAAGAGAAGTAAAGGATGGTTGGAATGAAAAACAAAGAAATAATAGGGAAAGAGAAGAGGATGGATGGAAGGACAAACAAAGAGACACAAAGGGAAAGAGAATAGGATAGATGGAAGGAAAAACAAAGAAATGCATAGGGAAAGAGAAGAGGATCGAATAAAGAAAAAGAAATACATAAGAAAGAGAAGTAAAGGATGGTTGGAATGAAAAACAAAGAAATAATGGGGAAAGAGAAGAGGATAGATGGAAGGAAAAACAAAGAAATGCATAGGGAAAGAGAAGAGGATCGAATAAAGAAAAAGAAATACATAAGAAAGAGAAGTAAAGGATGGTTGGAATGAAAAACAAAGAAATAATGGGGAAAGAGAAGAGGATGGATGGAAGGAAAAACAAAGAAACACAAAGGGAAAGAGAAGAGGATAAATGGAAGGACAAACAATGAAATACAAAGGGAAAGAGAAGAGAATCGATTCAAGAAAAACAAGGAAATACATAAGGAAAGAGAAGTAAAGGATGGTTGGAAGGAAAAAACAAAGAAATATATAGGGAAAGAGAAGAGAATAGATGAAAAGAAAAACAAGGAAATACATAAGGAAAGAGAAGTAAAGGATGATTGAAATGAAAGACAAAGAAATAATAGGGAAAGAGAAGAGGATGTTCACATCATTATCACCATCCATCGATGTCCGCACCATCACCATCATTATATTACTACCACCACCATCATCACATCATTACAATCATCATTCTCACCACCATCACCACTATTATCAGTCTTTCATAAACACTACCACTGCTTTTATCATCACTATGTGGTATACATGTAACCATGGAGGTACAAGTACCTCCATGATGTAACACAATCATGGTCATTCCCACCCCATTCGCAAACACTATACCACTGCTGTCATCCTCACTAAGTGGTATAACCATGGAGGTACATCGTATAACACAATCATGGTCATCCCCACCCCATTCGTTGCCCATCTTCTCGAGTGTAAATCAATCAATGAAGTGCTATGAAGAGAAACAAGTGTACATTAACAGTGGTGTTCTTTTTTTATTTTATGCGAACCAAATCTTGGCTCACAATCATAGACAATTTATCAGAATTTTTCCAACAACATCAACAGAAGCAGAAACTTCCAAAATATTCCAATCAGCTTCAATGTTATTCCTTAATACTCTTCTCTCTCCACTGATAATAGTTCAAAAAAAATTATCCCGATCGATGACACTTTAGTCAGCCAATTTCATAATTTTAAAAAAATTCTCTTTCTCATTTGATTATTTAAATTTCTGAAGAATTTTGATCATTTCTGTAAAGAGGGTTTTCCTTCCGGACCTTTACCTATTCCACTACATCATGCAGCGCAGTATAATATGTAGACATGGTTTCTGCACTTAACAAATGTCATGCACCAACAGAACACCCGTCAGCACCGACATAATATCTGTCATACACCGACAAAACATTCTTGGATCAGCACCGAATGAATACAGCTGTTCAACTCTCATGTCCCGAATGGACACTTTTATTACACCCCACCCTGGTTTCACCAAGGCACATCACGGTTCTCCGTCACACCTCCCCCCCAACAAGAGGAAAGTTATGAATGTAACTTTTCGACTATAAACACCTTCGTTGTAAGGCTTGCTTCACTGTTCGTGCGTACTATTCAGCTTACACGATTACAAACTCAAATAGTTTTGTGTTGTTTTCTCACAACCTCACCTAGCATACTACACTTATGATTACTGATTTTGAGCCATGTCAGAATCAGTTAACTCCGGCATCAATTGTCCACTTTTAGAACAATACACATGTATATGAAAACTTGACAAGCCCCCTACAAAACATGTAAATACACAAATCAACAGTCTACAGTAATACACATGTGAAACTGTTTTCAACGGGTGCACATACGAGTGCACATAATCTGGAAAGATTACACCAAATGTAATCAATCATTTCTCCAGTAGTATCAATATTTTGACTGAGACTGTGCTTTCTGGTAGTCTCGACTGTAATTATATCCTCGCATACTTGACCAATAAACTTCAGGCATGAATGATATTTTTTTTTTGGTAACACATACACTTCATCTTTAAATGTGGAAACCAAACATACACTTTCTTCACAAAATTGTTCTGACTGTTGCAAAGATATGTCTGTTTTTCCAACACAAACTTTCACTGGAGTTTCACTGAATGTGGTAACAGCACACATTTCTTGATTATAACAAAATCGTATTTAAACACGTCAACACATGTGTACATCTACTCAATGTACTTGCTAATACATCTTATACTTATGTCAACTCTGCGTCATACGTTAGCCAAAACAACAACAAAATTTTAACCACCGGACATTTCTCTTTGTCACTGCACACATATATGTTTTGTCACTCGTTAGCATGTTATAATATACAATGTATGTGCAAACTCTGGAAAATATCGAGATCATACTCGACACACAAATGTGACTCTGTCACTCTGTAACGAAATACATACAGTCAAACTCGGATACCTCGAAGTCGTCGGGACTGAAGAAAATAGTTCGAGGTACGCGAATTTCGAGGTACGCGTACGTCGAATTTTCTTCGGCTTATCCAATGTTTATCGATGTTAACACGGTATCTGTTATGGTGCCTACCGACTGTTTGCATGCTTGTCAATTGGAATTGAGTCGACTTGAAAATGTATAAATGGAATGGAAATCGATGTTCTTCTAATCAACACCATTTTCTGCTGGACAATTGACTCACCAATCACCATAAAAACAACAAGAAAATACAATGTACCGGTACGTAATCGAGGGCGAGAAATGCGTGCTGAATGTACATGTACAGTACATGTATTTGTATCTGCGTGTGGATGTGGTGTGTCTACAGAATACCGTGGAGGAACCTGTCGAAAACTAGATTTACCAAGCAGACAGATACACAAGAATCACAAGAATCACATTCTTAGCTTTGTAAACTTTTAATATTATGCACAAAGTTAAAAGTGTAACACGAAGCTCACCAAAAAAGTGACAATCGTTGACATTTACGTCCAGTGAAAACGTGCACGTGGAGCTACAGGGAGCGACGGCAATGTCGCACCGCTAGCGCTAGGCATAGCGCTAGCGGTCTACTGCGTGTCTACTAAAAATGTATGCTGTATTGACGACGAGATGAACACGTTGTTATATGGATGAGAAACTGGCGCAATAAACAAGTGTAGAGAACGGTAACGCACCTTGTACGTGGCGAACATCATTCAGTGTATGTGTATGTGTGTATGCGTGATTGGGAGAATAACGGTCGCGTAGAGGGTGACTCAAGGCAGACAGTACAACGCAAATTCAAACAAAACCAGATGTACTAATACAACATGTACAGTCGCAATCAGCAATAAGTGCAACACACGAAGGTTGGGCTACTTGGTTGCCAAAAACCAATAGTGATTTATATCGCAAGATCAGATTCGGTCTACGACTTCTGAGTACATTGCCACTGTAATCATAAACTTTAACAAAGAGTGATTGCTCGCATAAAAAAAAAAAGAGAAGCAATCTCATACGATAGTGCTTGAAAGGGGGTTAAGAAAAATACATTACCGAAAACTCAAATAAGATACAAGACATAACAGGGTAAAGTGATTGTTTACAGAACTTTAGTGTAGACGTCTGACCTCATAAAGTCTGTTAATAGTTTAGTGGTCGTCATTAATTAGAATTAGTGCTCTGCCTATTCATAGACCGAGCAGGTGAACCGATGACAAAATTAAGCGAAAATTGGCCTTCGCGAGTTCATAGGGTGAGGTTGAAATATTTTTTATCATACAGTAAATGTACAGTATTTTCAGAAACAATCATTGATCACTCCAAAGGCCAGAACTGAAATCAATGAAACCCAATATCGAGTTTTACGTTCAAACAACTTTGGGTTTATGTGTACTTACATTTTTAATACAGTGTAGTTCTGTTGCATGTTTCATGAGGTCACCACTTAAAATCATCATATTACATGTAAAGCCAAGCCTTACTTAAAGTACATGAGGCAGCAAATGGTACAATGAAAGCAAACGTTAAAATCCAACATTACAGATTTATATTTTCCCGTCGTATATAATGGATATGTCAGTACACTGAAAAGCGTAAAGTAATGGAGGGGAAGTCATAAAAAGTTGTTTGATTTTAAGAACGGAGAAGGTTTTGCATAATCAGTACCTAGATAACTTCAATAATACAGTATAGGTATGACACCTTTAGAAGTTCGTTGGAAACATGTTTTGTGGCTTTAAATTAGACATGTACGAATCATATTTGTCTCATCACTCATAATCACGTAACAGCGAAAGAGCCGGTGATCACATTACATTACATTACAGATTTATATTTTCCCGTTGTATCTAATGGATAAGTCAGTACAAAGAAAAGCGTAAAGTAATGGAGGGGAAGTCATAAAAAAAAAGTTGCTTGATTTTAAGAACGGAGAAGGTTTTGCATGATCAGTACCTAGATAACTTTAGTAATAGGTATGAAACATTAACAGAAGTTCGTTAGAAACATGTTTTTTGGCTTTACAACATGTACGAATCATATTTGTTTCATCACTCCTTAACAGCGAAATAGTCAGTGATGTTGGTTTGCTTTTTCTGACGTTTATAATTACTCATGAGATACAGCTCATAGTTCTCCACGAGCAATTGCAGCTCAGCCGGTGTTTGCTCAAAGATGTCAAACTGCCTGATCACATTCAGAGCTTGACACACTTCACTCATCGAAGGTGGTTTGCGCACACAATCCTCCCCATGTTGGCTACTGGTTTCACCATTATCGTTCTCGTCATCGCTCTCGCCGTCTTCTTTGACTCCTGTGATTTCAACAATCTGGTCATCCGTTAGGAGCTCGACGCCCGTGTCTGTTGCATCCACGTCTATGTATTTCTCCATGGCCGGTAGCGGGAAGAGGTCGCCCAATCTCTCCCAGATGCCGCGAAATTCTTGTGCGTCTTCAACACCTCCCTCTTCACCGCGATCTCCATCTTCCTCTACTTGCTCACACGGAAGAACGAATCCAACATGCCTGTATACATTGGCTATTGTCTGTTGGGACACCTTGTTCCATGCCGTCTTCAAAGCGATGATAGCGTCAAGAAGGTCCCATTTGAAGGGAATTCCCTCATCTGCCGCTGCAAGTCGTCGGAATGCAAGGATGTGCCGATAGTGTTGTTTCAAATTTCTGATGACACCACCATCCATTGGCTGGGTCAAACTGGTAGTATTTGGCGGCAGAAACACAAGTTCAATGTTGTCCAGCTTAATGTGAGGATGGGCCGGGCAGTTATCGATAACCATTGCAATTTTTCTCCCTTCCATCTTGCCGTCAAGTTTCCTCAGCCATGCCTCAAACAATGCCCCCGTCATCCAGGCCTTTTTGTTGGATTCGTAGGCAACTGGCAGTTTCTTCACGTTCTTAAATGCGCGCGGTCGCTTGCTCTTCCCGATGACAAAGAGGGGGAGTTTGTCGCTGCCATCCATGTTAGCGCACACTAGAACAGTGACACGTGTTTTCTGCTGTTTACCTCCATGGTAGGTAGTGCCCTGAAAACCGAGGGACTTCTCTGGTAACATTTGCCAAAATAAACCAGTTTCATCGGCATTGTAGATATCCTTCGGGTCATAACGCCTCAGAATATCTGTCAGCCTTCCATCTTTCCAGCCTTGGACAAGCTCTTCATCCACCCCAGCAGCTTCTCCAGCCTTTTTGATGTGGCCTATTCCGTGTCGTTTTTTGAAACGATCTATCCAGCCCTGTGAGGGAGCTGTCTGATGACCTAATTCTTTGGCAAAGTATTTGGCTTTTTCAAGCAGCATCTCCCCATCAAGCCGGAGATCGGGTAGAGATTCCCTTTGCCGAAACCACGTGATCAAAGCCGCATCCACATTGTCGAATGTCATCTGCCTCATTCTCTTGACGCCCTTCCGAGCATCACTAGGATTTTCAACTGCTTGCACAATTTTGTGGCGGTTTTTTATCATGTCCGACAGTGTGTTGGTCTTCACATTAAACTTTGCCGCAACATCTTTTTTCTTCCATGTTGGATTTTCATCCATGAATGTGAGGATTGAGTATTTTTCCTGATACGATTTTGCGTTCAATTTTCGCTTCGTTGCCATGCTCGAAAGTGATAAACGTACTACTCTCTTCGACCAACAAAAGGAAAATGGCAGAGAAGTCTATTGCCAAGAGAATTTGTACCCAGTTTCTTTCACATTTTAGAAACTGAAGTTACGCAATTCATATTCTCGCCATTCGCTCCGGCAGTCTGTCTAACTTCATGAAAGGAAAAAGTTAGAGAAGCACTTCGCAGGAAATTGATGTTTGGACGGTGGACCGTGATTAATGCCAAAGATTTAACTGTCAACACCTAAGCAGGTGCGCCACGGCGGTTAAGAAATCTACGCGCGCGCGGTATGACCATCACGATCGCAAAATCAGAACACAGTGATTAAAGAAAAGGAGATGCTGGGGCAGAGCGTAGTGCTACCGTAAGCACTCCATTGGCATGGGTGCTATGTGCATACCGTGTATGTGTGTAGGTAGGTGTGGGGGACTTGGTTTTTTGGTGTTTTTTTTGCCAGCCATGTATTGTTTTGAGGGCATGATCTGTCTCGGAATATTTACAATCGAGTGTAAAAAGATTTGTGACATGTCTTCGCTGTCGACGCGTGCTTAATCGGGGGGAAAATGTTGCGTGCGTGATGTTCGAATTTCACTTCGAGCAACATGCTGGGAAAAACAATAAGTTGATAAAGATCGTGACATGAGATTTCCCTTCGAGGTAACCGAATTTCGAGTTAGTTTTTTTCGAGCTACGCAAATTTTAACACACGGAAACTCCATAGGAGCAATCGGGACTTTCATTTTGCCTCCGAGGTAAGCGATATTCGGCTTATCCGACGTCGAGGTATCCGAGTTTACCTGTATACAGGTTATTAATTTACAAAAGTGACATAACTTGGCTTCTTTATGCCTCACTGTCACTCAACACTTTTTCATTAATACAAAACAACACAAATTCTTTTGTTTTAACACAGATCCGGTTGATATAAAACTCAAAATTTGATCCAACAGTTTTCCTGTGACTGGCCGGTTGTGTTCTGCTATACTGTTTTTGCATTTGCGAGCATTAACTCTGTAACGTATCGGTACACATACAAATCTGAATCCTTTGATTCTTTGGGATATATTGAATGAAATCAAAATAGAAGTGTGAACTGAAGCACAACTTTCACTGTAATCTTACACACCACAAATGTTGTATCCTGGCGCTTCCTGTAATGTTGAGTTTTCAAAATACATATAATACTTGGCGTGTGACACATCATGAAATTTTCAAGTAACACAGAATATTGTGCACTAGTACTTTCTCATACTTCCTAGCATCACTCACATATACTGTTTTCGCTTAAAACAAACATGATTGGCATAAATACAATTTCTTCCTTCACAGATCCTTGGGAAAGGAAAAAACTGAACGAGAATACATAAACACATGTATACACTGTCATATATTAAAAAAAAATAAATCAACATCAGTTTCTTGTCTGTTTTGAGTCTTGTTCGAAATGTTCAGCTTGATGTAGGTTTCACTGTAGACTTGAGATTGTTATCTTTCGGCAACATTATCAGCGCGTGCACAGTTTCAAACTCGCGACAAAGCGTCTGCTAATTTGTTGTCCTTTCCTGCTATGTGCACAATTCTCAGTGGGTACGGCTGGAGAATCAAACTCCAACGGAAGAGACGCTGATTCTTGTGCTTGAAGCGTTCTAAGAATGTCAATGGGTTATGGTCAGTGTACACCACGATGTCTCTTCCACCGTCCAAATACGCTTCGAAATGTTGCACCGCTAGAACGACACTAAGGCATTCCTTCTCCACAGTTGAATACTTTTGCTGATGGCGATTCAGTTTTTTGGAGAAGAAACACACAGGTTTGCTGTGTCCGCTGTCGTCATCCTGAAGTAGCACGGCTCCTACTCCTCGGTCACTAGCATCGGTAGCTAGCTGGAAGCTCCTCTCGAAGTTTGGTGCGATGAGCACGGGATCGTTCATGAGGACGGCCTTCAGCTTCTGGAACGCATCCTGGCAGCTCGCCGACCACTGGAACGTTGTTCCTTTTTCAACAGGTCCGTCAAGGGCACCACCAGGTGACTGAAGTTGGGGACGAATCTCCGGTAGAATCCGCACATTCCCAAGAAGCGCTGAAGCTCCCGTTTCGATGCCGGCACTGGGAAGTCCACGATGGCTCGGACCTTAGCATCTCGTGGTGCGACGCTACCTCGGCCTACCTTGTGACCTAGGTAAGTCACACAAGCTTTCCCGAACTCGCATTTGGCCAGATTCACCACGAGTCCTGCATGCGACAACCTCTGGAACAGCTCTCGAAGATGAGCAACATGCTCCTCCCACGTATTGCTGAAAACCAACACATCGTCTATATAGACAACACAGTTATCATGACCAGCAATAACTCGATTCATCATCCGTTGAAAAGTTGCGGGGGAATTTTTTCATCCCGAAGGGCATGACACGACACTGGTATAACCCGGAAGGCGTGACAAACGCCGAGATCTCTCTTGCATCCTTGTCTAATGGCACCTGCCAATACCCTTTCATCAAATCCAATTTGCTGACATACTCAGCACTTCCTATCCGATCAATACATTCCTCAATCAAAGGAAGCGGAAACGAATCAGTCTTGGTTATGATATTGACCTTCCTGCAATCGATACAAAACCTGGACGTTCCGTCTGCCTTTGGGACTAGCACTACTGGGGAACTCCAGTTTGAGTTACTGGGCTCTATGATTCCATTTGCAAGCATGAAATCTATCTCCCTATCAACCTGTTCTCTCTTAGCAGGATGAATCCGATATGTATGCTGCTTAATGGGTGCATTTTCGCCAACATCTACCGTATGAACAGTGTCTTTCGCACAGCCCAATTTATCACTGCAAACCTCTGGAAATTCCTGGAAGATGTCGACAACATCTTGCCTCTCCGAATCAGACAGATGACTGAGCAGTAACTCTGGATTTTCTAGTGCCTTTGAGTTCTCTACTCGCGGAATCATTCCTGACTTGAAACTCACACTCTGAGAATCTGGAGCATCAGATTCAAACTCTTCTGCACTTTTCTCAGCACTGTGTAGGACACTCTCACTCACAACTGCACCTACGTCTTCTACAGGTTCATGGTACCTCTTCAACATATTAACGTGACACACTCTCTTGGTTTTTCTACGATCAGGCATGCTCACCACAAAAGTCTCCTTCCCAAGCTTCCTCTCTACTACATATAGGGACCACTGAATTTAGCCTTCAATGCATCTCCTGGCAATGGAAGTAGAACCAAGACTTTGTCTCCAACCTCAAACACACGACTCTTTGCCTTTCGGTCAAAGATTTCCTTCATTGTCTGTTGCGAAGACTTCAAGTGTTCTCTCGCCACTTCATTCGCTCTCACAAGACGCTCTCTGAACATGGAAATGTAGTCTAAGGCATTGGAATCCTTGTCTTCCTCATCAGACAACAGCTGCTCTTTCACAACTTTCAGGGGCCCTCTTGGCTCATGCCCAAACACCAACTCAAAGGGGGAGAATCCAGTAGATTCATTAGGCACTTCACGAGCAGCGAAGAGAAGAAAAGGGATACCTTTATCCCAGTCCCTGGGATTATCCTGACAGTAGACCTTCAACATCGTCTTTAGCGTCTGATGGTACCTTTCTAAGGCCCCCTGTGATTGCGGGTGATATGCAGACGACTTGATCTGTTGAATACCAAGCTGGTACATCAACTCCTGAAAGACACGAGACATGAAATTGCTACCTTGATCCGACTGTATTTCTTTTGGTAGCCCGTACCTAGTAAAGAAAGTCAACAAGGCATCCAGAACTGACTTAGCAGTTATGCTCCTCTGTGGAAATGCTTCTGCGTATCTCGTGGAAACATCCATCACAGTCAATAAATACTGACATCCCGACTTGGACTTCGATAATGGACCAACGCAATCTACCATCACACGGCTAAATGGCTCCTCAAAAGCCGGAATAGGAATCAACGGCGCAGGTCTAATGGCATGTTGTGGTTTTCCTACCACTTGACATTTATGACACGTTCGACAAAATTCAGACACATCCTTTCACATCTTGGGCCAGAAGAAGTGAGTTCTGATTCTACACAAAGTCTTCTTGACACCCATGTGTCCGGCTATTGGAATTTCATGTGCAAGACGTAGAATTTCCTTTTGATACGGCGGAGGAACAACTATCTGGTTGACAACCGTCCAGTCCTCATCAGCGGGACGGTCTGGAGGACGCCATTTCCTCATCAAAACACCAGACTTTACATAGAAACATTCTGGCACTCCCTTCGCCTCATCTACAGTCAATGCACCCTCTCTCAACTTCAACAATTCCTCATCTTCCATCTGTGCTTTCAGACTCCTTTATCTCACGCTCTGCTTCACCTGCTCGAAACCTTGTGATAGCACATGTTGGAAATACTTCTGGAAATTCATCGACCAGTTTTTCGGTTTCCTGCTCGTACACCGGGACTTCGGAAACAACCGGAAGGACACTCACTCGACCTCCTGCAAGGTCATTACCAAGCAAAAAGGAAACTCCATCCATGGGGAGAAATGGAACAATTCCCACAATCACTTCCCCTGAAATCAGTCCACTATCCAAATTCACTCGGAATAGAGGGACTGCCTGCGTTCCTCCGTTGACATCATGTATCAGTACTTTCCTACCCGTGTTACAGTCTATGGGCATACTCTTCACATCTCCTACCATGAGGGACTGTGTAGCTCCAGTATCACGAAGGATGACAACCGATACTCTAAATTCAGCAATGGTAACTGTACCCTAGGAAATGAAGTCCTTGTACTTTTCATCCACACGACCACTTGAACACCTGTCATTTTTGAGACATTACTTTTCACATTTGGATGACGCTGTCCATCACTTACACTTGACTTAACAAAACCATTTGTGGCTGCTTGGTTCGGTTTCTCTTTTGTTTCAGCATCTAAACTGTTCTGTGTACGTGTGTCTGCATGGACTAAACCATGTGTTGCTCTTTGCTTTTGTTTTTCTTTTGCTTCATTTTGTTCTAGCAATCGCCTACATTCGGACTTAATGTGACCTGTTTTCCCACAGAAAAAGCATCTCACTTCTTTGTATTGAGGCCGTGGCGATTTTGGTCGCTCTTTCTGTGATTCAGTCTTTACTTTATCCCTGCGTTCACTATGACTACCGTGCCACTTTTGAGTGTCAGGATTTCTCGACTGATCAAACTTCCTCTTTCCCTCAGGACTTTTTGTTTTCACTTTATGTGTCAACTCATACTGGTCAGCGGTGACTGCTGCACTCTTTACATCATGTACTCTTCGATCTTCCAAATATGTTCTCAGATCTGGAGGTGTCGATTTCTTGAACTCCTCCATCAACACTATCTCTCTCAAATTGTCATAAGTGAGATCTACTTTCATTGATCGAGCCCATCGATCAAACATAATTTCTTTTTCTCTCTGAAACTCTACGTAGGTCTGTCCCGAACCTCTCCTGTATCCTCGAAACTCTTGCCTGTAGGCTTCTGGGACTAACTGATAGGCAAGAAGGACTGCTTCCTTAACTGTGTCATAGTTATTTGCCTCCTCATCCGAGAGAGCAGACACTACTGAATGTGCCTTGCCTGTGAGCTTTTGTTGTACTATCATAGACCAATATTTCTTCTCCCACTCCAAATTCCTGGCTATTCTCTCAAAGGAGAAAAAGAAAGAGTCTACATCTTCTTCATCAAAGCGGGGGACTGTGTTTGCCATTTTTGCAATGTCAGGCGTCTTTGGTCTCGACATAGTAACATTAGGCCTTTCCCCTGGGACGATACTGGCCTGGGCCTGGGTCAGCTCAATTTGACGTTGCATTAACTCTTGTTCAAGTCTCAGATTTTCTGCCTTCATTTTTTCTTTTTCTAACTCCAATCTAGCCAGTTCTAGCTGTGTGGAATCTACCTTCATCTCACTAGGTCTAGTAGTAGTGGTAGTACTTGGGGCAGTTTTTCTACCAGCACTCTCAATCTCATCTGTACTCTCACTCTGGTCTGCTGTGTGTTCATTTTCTACACCACCCAGTTCAAGCTTCTTCACCAGAACTGCAAGAATTTCTTTCTTTCGACTACACTCTCTGATATCAGCATCTACATGAGTTGCAACCTCAATCAATTGGGCCTTCACTAACCCTCTCAATCTACCAAGAGTGACGTCTTTCACAAACTCTGCAGCATCGAACTTGGCTGCCATTATTCACAACTAGCTTTCCGACTAGATTTCAAGACTACGTCGCTAACGCAACTTCGTACAGTACACTCCACTGCGTACCGAACTACGAGAATAGTCTAAGCAATTCAGACCTGACAAACACTCGTATATCTCGAGGACAATTTCCTCGTAAAGCCACATCTAACGATGCTAGTCCAAATAACCAGAAAGTGACACACTAATCTGATAGAATGACATAACGGAAACGATAATACGTACCCTTCCTTTCCAGCAATCAATGCTGCAACCCTGGTATTCAGCTAGCGAGAAGACCAGTACAAGTGCGCAAAACATACTCATCGCATCGCTTCGCGAATCGCACTTCCATTCACAACCACTGCTAACGCAGCCCCATTACACATACCGTGCAATGTCACGCAGTATACAATACCGCTACGAACGAACACGGTTACGTTCGCTACCTGTGTACACATCTCACATGAGTGCGAACACTACACATACTGTACCTCCAACGGGCATCAACCATTACAACGATGTACCAAACACCGAAATACTACCAAAAGATAGCTTGTTTGTATGTTCATTTCCCGGACATGTTCCCCACATGTCATGCACCAACAGAACACCCGTCAGCACCGACATAATATCTGTCATACACCGACAAAACATTCTTGGATCAGCACCGAATGAATACAGCTGTTCACGCCATGTTTGCCAACTCCAACTCTCATGTCCCGAATGGACACTTTTATTACACCCCACTCTGGTTTCACCAAGGCACATCACGGTTCTCCGTCACACAAATGATTTACATGTATTATTATCATCAGTTGGCAGTTACAACTCAATAGCTGCAGGGATTGCTGCATCTTCACATGCTCTAGCTCTAATCATCCCTCTACCATACCTGCCCTCTATACTTCTAGGTCCTTTTGCAATTGGCCTTGCCTC
The DNA here is from genome assembly GCA_033980235.1 of Diadema setosum. Lineage (NCBI taxonomy): Eukaryota > Metazoa > Echinodermata > Echinoidea > Diadematoida > Diadematidae > Diadema > Diadema setosum. Next base: position 2,720,037 of record CM067080.1, read on the forward strand.
GTCTAAATGTAGGTTCTCTGGTTCCTCCATCATGCATATTCTGGAGTGCACACAGAACTAGCAGAAGCAGTAGCAGACGTCTTCTACTTTCTGTACCTCTATAGTTTATCTAAATATGTACTCAGCTACATGTAGCTAGAGATACAAGAAATAGCTATAGGCGGGGGCGGACATCCGGGCATTTTCAACATGGAGCCCTAGTAACCGACCCGGCCGATGAAAACAAATGCGTAGCGACCGTACCTTAGTGCAGCGCTCAGCAATGCATCGCATGCATAATACACGCACGGTACATGCATAATGCACTGCACTGAATGAACGGTATACGCTAGTGTGCTATTATCGGTTATTTTTGCACAGCTTTCTGACATTTTTACTGCAGATTCGTACATCATTTCATCGTTTGTTTCACGTCCTCACAATGCCTCGAAGTTGTGTTGTGTTTGGCTGCCATAATCATAGTCTAATGTTGGACAAAAAACGATCTTTCTTTGAACTTCCAAAACGTGATCGCAGTCCAGAAAGAAGGAACCGGTGGTTAGCTGATATCAGCCGGGAGAATGAAGACGGATCCCACTGGAGTCCAGTGAAGTCAAGGACGATATGCTCTGAATTCAAATTGCTGGAAGTAAATGATAACCGACTACTAACCAGGTGTACTCGTTAGGTACATGTACACATCGGCGAACTGAATGTCTGGCCACGACGTAGGGTCATTGATCCGCGAGTCTGCGGGTACACGGTAGCCCGACCAGACGCTGTTAATACGCTACGCGAATACGTATGTACAGCGCGGCGACTGGGCTGTGTATAGTTAGGTACACGGTAGGGACAAACTGCAAGACCGATGGAGGACAGTTTAGTCTCGTATCTCTCCTTTGCTTCCCGTGAAAGTTTATCACAGTAATCGAAAGACATCTTATAATCTATGAAAGCATATTTTAACTGAAACAATGAACTAGATTCAGCGGTAAATAAAAGTGAAATGAACAGCATTAAACGCGACAGTAGTAACACAGCGTGAACTGACAGCTCCACTGTAGATCCACGTAAACTCCCGTTTATGTGTGCTAATGAACGGTCCCATATATTGCAATTCGCGTATTGTATGACACGCTCGTTTGACGGCTATTGTTTTCATCGCACTAAGGGCAGCGAGTTCGTCGCTATGCGGAAGTGACGTCACTCCGCCCCCGCCTATAGCTAGCTCCGCCGAGCAGTGCTGATGAGTGCGCGCATGATTTGGTCTCCATTCAAGTCGCCATATTTCAATTAGACGGGCAGAGATCTGACGCGTTAGTGGTACGGGGGGAAAAGTCGCTAGAGTCTTCATTTTTTTCGCTACCTGATTTAAAAAAAAAATCAAAAAACTTATACCGACTATGAGCGAATTGGTAGATGACATACGGCTGTAGCCAAAACTTGAATTTCAAGGTAAATGTCGGTACGATCCGTGAGTGTTTGTAGACTCTATTTATTTGGCGATGACTTGGGTACTCGCGTGTAAGCCCCATATACTAGTATTCACATTGTGTAAGAGAATAAAAACCACTGGGGAGAACTATGGCTAGGCGCAGGCAGACGTCTTGCTAGTAAGCCTAGACTGTTGAGAAGTTAACTAATATAATCAAATACAAATAATGAGTAAGAATCTTGAGCTAGATCTTGCGCTATAAATTGCAACCTATCAGTTAACTTAAACCTTTTTAGGCTTTTGCCTTTACTCTCGAGTCTCGGGCCAGCGGGGCAGAATCTGTCTAACGTTAGATCTTGTCTAGAATTCTAGGCATGAGTCCAGACTAGATCTAGACCTATTGACTTCTAGAACCCTACATCCTATATCATTTTCGGTTGTCGATAACTTCAGGCAAGCCTAACTAAGTAAACCAAAAGGAATACAAATCGAGGCGTTTCTAAGCCGTATAAACTTAATTTACGTTGCCTGATGTCAATAACCAAAATTACTATTTCATTTCATTTCATTTCATTTCATTTATTTCCACAACTTGCACAACTGGTTTAAAAAAAAAAGAATGAACAATACAGGGCTTTTTAGGTCTAAGTAACCTTGCATAACATTACGCTAACGTAGTATTATGATCTACAAAAGTAATTTTCAAATCATACTTTCTTAATATGATTATGAAACGGATGTTTGCCACCATCCATGGTTTAATATTTATAAGTATCACTTTATCAAAAATCAAATTCAGAGTTTCAGGCCAAAATTGAATATGGTCAATTCAGTGCTGAACATTGAAGAAGTGAAAACAATATAAGAATTTAACACATCTTGAAACAAATTTTATTTAGCTGTAGTGTAGGCTGTAAAATGTTTGTCATAATGATAATTATAGTATAGCCAGGAAGTGTATTCTAACTTTGGCAAGTAGTGCATCCGAGCATTAAAAAAAAAAGAAAAATAAATCAGTGAATGATCAAAATCTTTGATCTAAACTTGTCTTCTAAAATGAACAACATATTTTACGAATATGCAGTGAAAGCCTAATTAAATAGAGAATCTAGTAGGCATAGTTTGGTTCGAAATCTATGCATTTTTTATACCGTTGTATGTCACTTAATTGTCTCTAATTGTATATTTATCATGCGTCAGTGGTGTCTGAATTTCACACACTGCCGTGCAGCTTCCACTTCCATTTTTTCTGTTATTTGTGCACCCAACAACTGCACAATATGTTTTCCTGATCCTTCCTTTGAAGCTTTCATTGCAGATCAATATGTCTGAATCACTCAATTTGTCCTAAAGAAAAGCATTAAAAGCCGCTAAATGACTTTTCCCACAGTGAGTTAACAATCACAATATTAGCGCGGCGGTCGCCGGCCGCGGCGCAGCGGCCGCGCCCGGCATCTGAGCTGCAAGTGCAACTCGCTGGGTAGCTAGCTCGCTGGAAACCCAAATTATGGCGACCCAGTTATGGTGACCGTTATAGCGCCGCTAACGGCGGTAGGTGAATAGGTCATCGAAATTGAATCGGTCTATTGACCGATTCTAGCTTTGTGTATTATCGGCATGGGCAGCGCCATTACTACCGTGTCCCAGCCGACCCCCCCCCCCCCCCCTCCCACTTCCCCACCCCTCTCCCTATATTAGCACGCGCACGGAATGGAAAAACTGATGCATGGTTGCTTTAGCCAATAGGCGTCTCGTACTTGAAAGTTTTGAAAGTTTATTTACTCAACAACCCAAACTCTGGGTATCGGAGTCCAATGAAAAACATATAGCACATTATCATATCAATGAATAATAATTGCAAAGAACTCTGAAAAGTGTACAAAACAACTATAACAAAGAAAATAAGAATGAAATGCGATTAATGAAAAGAAAAAAATGTACAGAAATATACAATAATATTATATACATGATATATGGTGAAAAAAACAACAAAGAAAGGGAAATATGACGAGAGAGAGGAGAGAGAGGGAAGGGATATGGAGGTGAAGAGGGAGAGTGAGAAGGACACAAGACTGGTGAATTAACAAAAGATATACGAGTGACTTTTGGTTCAGGCAAAAAAAGAGAAAAAATAGAAACAGAAAAAAAATGCATAGACATACGGAAATGTATTTATACGCTAAGTGAACAAGAATGAAGAAAATATAGAGACGAGAACGAGAAGAAGAAGAAGAAGTAGAGAGATGGAAGAAAAAAGGAGGAGAGAGTGAAAAGACAAATAAGATATAAGGCACAGCCTGTAAAAAAAGGCTTTTATTTTCAAAAAGGATAAAAAAAAACTAGTAATCTAAACATGTGTCATTATATAACTACAAAACTTGGTTAAATTGGAAAGGACTGTTTTCTTTTGACAATTAAATAATTGATCCATCTTCATAGTGTTTGGGTATTTCCAGTAATATTTTTTCAAGTATTTCTTTCGTTGTTCATTAAAAGTCTACACTGAAAAAGGTAAATTCATCACCAATTTTCTCTTCATTACAATGGGTACAAAATCATTCGTTTCTTGGAATCTGATTGTATCTTCCAGAAACAATTGGCAGTTTATGATTAGCACAACGGAATTTACATAAAATGTTTGCCTGTAAGTCATTAAGGTGTCGAAAGTACTTCTCAAAATGAACATCCTGCATGCTTAAAAATTCGATAATCATATTAAACTGAGTGTGCGAATGCTTGCTTAGTGCGCGAACCTTTGTTACAAGTGCGCGTACTGCTGCTACATATTAGTGCGCGATAAACATGTTGCCCGTGCGTGGGGCGGGGGAGGAGGGGGGGGGGGTAAGCTGGGAGCGTGTTTTTTTTTTTTTTTTTTTTTTTAAGACGGCACAGATTGGGGCATGGCGCATGTTAAACCTATGGGAAAAACGTTGGGTTAGGGTTTTTGGTTATGGTTAAGGTTAGGGTTGGGGTTAGGGTTAGGGTTAGGGTTTGATGGTTAGGGTTAGGATTAGGATTACGGTTAGGTTTAGGGATAGGGTCCCCAATAGATTTTTAGGGTCCCAAATCTGCGCCGTCTAAAAAAAAAACACGCAAGCTGGGACACCGCAATTTGAGCTAATAATGGCTGCGCCCAGTGCCACAAATTGTCTGCTGCCCTCAGCGAACCCGAATCTTTATTTATTTATTTATTTATTTATTTATTTATTTATTTATTTATTTATTTATCTATTTATCTATTTATTTATCTATTTATTTATTTAGTCATATTTATACAGGGTGGCCCTATCAGTAGTCAATGCACTGTTCTCCCTATAGGCCCTGTGTCACAAACTCATTCATAAAAGTCAAACGAAACAAATAACACTACAGAAATATACAACAGAGATTACAGAAAATGGATCTAACAAGATCTACATAATCAGATAGCAAATAACCCAGGTTATGAGGCGAAATGTTTCAAATAATTACAGCAAAAGGTAGCTTTTGAAGGAGAACTGCGTATAATTGCAGGAAGTGCATTCCAAAGCATAGCTCCAGAGAAAGAAAAAGCCCTTTTCCCACTCTCAGAGGTGACTCTGGGCAAAACAAGACCATGGGTGCCCGCCTTTCTTGTCCTGTACCGATGTGTACTACTGCATAGCGTGAAGCGATCAGTCAAATAGGATGGAGCAGAACCATAATAAGAGCTTCGCCCGATGGAACCGCCAACGTTCCTCCATAGGAATCCAATGCAAGGTTTTGAACATTTGAGAGGAGGGTGTTAAAGGATTTGCTTTCAGTATTATTCTTGCCATTTGTTTATGTTGTTTGATCAGTATCGACCTGTTGCGCTGATTGCAATTCGTCCAGGCATTACAGCAAAAGTCAAAGTAAGGTAAGACCAATGCATTACCCAGCAATCTAGCGCTGTCAAGAGTTAGATATTTTCTAACTCGTCTGAGTAATGCTAATCTGGTTGCTATCTTTTTTTAGGTATATTTGATTTGCTTTTGCCAGGTAAGATGCTGATCCATCCAGACCCCTAAATACTTCACACTTTGGACCTGTTTGATAATACATCATTCACCTTAAAGACCATATTCAGATTGGACTGAACAAACTTCTGTTGTGTGCCAACAACAAGTACCTGTGTTTTATCCACATTGAGTGCGAGGTGATTCTCATCTAACCAAGACTTCACTTTCTTGAGTTCTCGGTTTAAAACCATTTCTATTCTTTCAGGATTTGGATCACTGAACATCATAACCGTATCATCTGCATACATCATTATATCACACTCATCAACTACTCTTGGCAGGTCATTCATGAAAATAGTAAACAACAGAGGTCTTAATATGGACCCCTGCGGTACTCCAAACTTTGTTTCATGAATGGCAGATTTCTTTTTTTGAACAACAGTATACTGAGTTCGCTCGTTTATACCAGGCGTCCACTAGGCCGCGGACAAGACGCGGACAAGCCCCGGAATGCAAATTTGGTATTCCGCACTCCTTCGGGAACCTGTCCGCACGTTCCTGAACGTGTCCGCTCACTGTCCTAAACATGTCCGGGCGTTTCCGCACCTTCGGGAGAGAGAAAAATTTCCGCGTCCAAATTTTGATCGAGACCAAAATTTGGACGCGGAAATGAACTTCCTGACACCTTCGGCGACTTGTCCTGACGATGTCCTGAGGATGTCCCGCTTGTCCGGAACCCTTCCGCTCCTTCCGCACCACTGGCGTAGCCAGGGGGGGGGGGGGGGAATGGGGGCGGTCGCCCCCCCCCCCCCCCTAAGATTTGGACCGAGGATTTGGGAGGGGGAAAAAAATGCGTGTATACTGTATGCATGCATATGAAGCGGGTCTCCTTTGCAACCTTTCATCAAATAAGATATTTTTTTTTTTAATATTTCACTCAAAGTGTGCACCAGATCGTTCAATTTCAATTCAAAATATGCCAAATCTCTCGTGCTTGGGAGGGGGTATCCCCCTCCCAAACCCTCCCCCTCTATGCCTCTTTCCCTAGCTAAATACACTTTTTAGATTTACAAAAATTCTGAATAATTCTGAGTGCGCAAGACTTTTCACTAATATTCCAAAAACTGAAGGTTACCTCATGTATAAGGGGAATTTCCCCTTTTAATCGACCCTTTCCTCCCTCAGCCCCCCCCCCCCCCCCATCAGTTTTTTTTTTTGTTTTTGTTTTTTTGATTACCCAAATGTTGATTCCATCAAATATGCGTATTATGCGTATACGAGATATCTCAATTTCAACCTAAAAAAGATAAAAGCTCCATCGGAAGGGAAGAGTGGAGATAACACTCGCCAACGCCTTCTCCCTGCTCCCCCCCCCCCCCCGCCATGCAAAGAAGTAGACTGTGGCTATACCCAGATCGCTTTATTTCAATTCTAAAAACGCAAAAGCTCCGCGAGCGGGAGGGGGAATCCCCGTTCCCCTAAGTTCTACCTCACTAGACTTTATACATACGCACAGATGGTGCACATTCGGAATAAGAGCTAAATTCCGTGATTTTAACACTTCGATGAAAAAGTGTTGCACCAAAAATTTGCACCAGATCGCTGAATTTCAGGTCTGAAAACGCAAAATCACCTTCGTGTGGGAGGGGATATGCCCCTATCTACACCCTCGTGTGCATGCTTTTTCTGTTTGATTGCTGAACAGACAGCGTTCATGATATTCAGTGTAAGAATTAATACAAGAAGACTAGTGTGTTTAAATTATACTGTTTTATAGACAAATTGTTCAATAATAATCTACACTAAAATATACTGCAACCTTAAACAAGTGAGACTGTTTAAACTTGTTAAAACACGCAAAAACATGCATCAAATTGCACCATTTGCAACATCAAAATGCAAAAAGTTCTCACCGTAGGAGGGGGGACACCCCCTCCAACACCCTCCCCTACCCCCTCGCTCGCTCCGCTCGCTCGGGTTCAGTCGAGTTCGTGATATACAGTGAAAAGAATTAATACAAGAAGTGTATCTAAATTATATCATTTTATAGGCAAATTGTTCAATAATAATCTACACTAAAATATACTGTTACCTTAAACAAGTGGGACTGTTTTGACGTCGATAAAACGCGCAAAAACATGCATCAAATTGCACCTTTTGCAAAATCAAAATGCAAAAAGTTCTTACCGTGGGAGGGGGGACACCCCCTCCCACACCCTCCCCTCCCCCCTCGTTCGCTCCGCTCGCTCGGGTTCAGTCGCGTTCATGATATTCAGTGAAAAGATTTAATACAAGAAGTGTAGTGGAATTATACCATTTTATAGGCAAATTGTTCAATAATAATCTACACTAAAATGTACTGCAATCTTAAACAAGTGGGACTGTTTCACGTCGTTAAAACACGCAAATACATGCATCAAATTGCACCATTTGCAAAATCAAAATGTAAAAAGTTCTTATCGTGGGAGGGGGGGACACCCCCTCCCACGCCCTCCCCTCCCCCCTCGCTCGCTCCGCTCGCTCGGGTTCAGTCGCGTTCATGATATTCAGTGAAAAGAATTAATACAAGAAGTGTATTGGAATTACACCATTTTATAGGCAAATTGTTCAATAATAATCTACACTAAAATATACTGCAATCTTAAACAAGTGGGACTCTTTCACGTCGTTAAAACACGCAAAAACATGCATCAAATTGCACCATTTGCAAAATCAAAATGTAAAAAGTTCTCACCGTGGGAGGGGGGAAACCCCCCTCCCACACCCTTCCCTACCCCCTTGCTCGCTCCGCTCGCTCGGGTTCAGTCGCGTTCATGATATTCAGTGAAAAGAATTAATACAAGAAGTGTATTGGAATTATACCATTTTATAGGCAAATTGTTCAATAATAATCTACACTAAAATATACTGCAATCTTAAACAAGTGGGACTGTTTCACGTCGTTAAAAAACGCAAATACATGCATCAAATTGCACCATTTGCAAAATCAAAATGTAAAAAGTTCTCACCATGGGAGGGGGGAAACCCCCCTCCCACACCCTCCCCTACCCCCTCGCTCGCTCCGCTCGCTCCGCTCGCTCGGGTTAAGTCGCGTTCATGATATTCAGTGAAAAGAATTAATACAAGAAGTGTATTGGAATTATACCATTTTATAGGCAAATTGTTCAATAATAATCTACACTAAAATATACTGCTACCTTAAACAAGTGGGACTGTTTCAACTCGATAAAACGCGCAAAAACATGCATCAAATTGCACCATTTACAACATCCAAATGCAAAAAAGTTCTTACCGTGGGAGGGGGGGACACACCCCCCTCCCACACCCTCCCCCCTCGCTCGCTCCGCTCGCTCGGGCTCGGTCGCTTCGCTCCCTCGCAGACTAACCGCCCCCCCCCCATGAGATGAAATCCTGGCTACGCCGTTGTTCCGCACACGCTCCGGAAAGAATCCCGCGGTGTGGGGAAGGTTCCCGAGTGAAAGCGGAAGACACCAGGAATGGTTTAGGACAGCGCGGAGCCGATGCGGATCTATATATGCAAGTGTCCGGAACCGATGCGGAAATTTTGTGATCCAGACACGAAAATGTCGACACTTTCCGCGAGCGTCATGCCAATGAACGCAAAATAAGCAAGAAGGGAGGCGTGGCCCCCATGCAAATATCCCCATCACAGGCACACCTTTCGTCTAGTGATGAAGAACAGGTAAATCTAAGGAATTTCCGGTCCCACAAGGCAAAGAAGAAGGTAGTAGAGACTGTGCCAAAAGCAACCAGAAAGAAGTGAAATCAGCCCAATAACTTCCTAGTAAGTTTGTTTTGATTTGATCTTTTCAGAAATTATTTTTCATCTGAGTGACTTTCCTGGTTCCTATTACTTACTATAGTACATTTTCCTTTATGTTGTTTTCGTATTTTATTTGCAAACAAACTAGGTTGTCCCATGTGACAGCCTAGCTGAAAAATCACAAAAGTAGGTGGAAGTACACTCAGAAAAAAAGCATAGAATTTTTGGCTAAATGTTAATGTATTATATAAACATGAACAAGTTGTTATTCATACGTAAATGCTTTCTAATGATACAACATATTAGAACAAAAGACAAATTCATCACACTACAAAGCATGAATTCAATTGCAAAGATATACCTGTGGTCTCATTACAATGTAATATCTTTGAAGCCCAAAATAATAACAATGAAAGGTAAAGATGATGGAGGAAAATGAAGAATTTTCTGTCACTTCAACACTCAAGTGAAATGAGAGAAAAAGCAATAAATCATGAACTCGAAAAAGTGTTAAATTTCTGTCTTTCCTTTGCTTTGTTTTTTGCTGAGTGTATATATTTAAGTACACATTAAGCATCACAAATCATTTCAGAAATATTCTTTACCTGAATGATTTTCGTAGTTGTTATTACCTAATATTTTTCTTCTTTTTGTTTTAGTTGCAAACAAACTCGATGGTCCAATTTGACAGCCCAGCTGAACCCCCCCCCCCCTCAAAAAAAAAGTAAATTAAAGTAGGCTACAATTATTTCCCCATTTTTACACTTCATTGGCAATAGGCTAGTAAGCTCTTAGCATGAAAAAAAAATATTCGGACTTGAAACTGTTCAAAATTGATCAAAATAAGAGAGGGTTAGAGATGCACAAGGGTAAAAATCAGAGAACGAAAAACAAATTTAATGATTAGGATCATTTTGTCATGCTCTACAGAAGTATCAGACAAAACATGTATATACTTCACGATGGATAAAGCACATGTCTAAAAAAGGGAATAAAGAATATTATATACATATGCATATATATATATATATATATATAGAGAGAGAGAGAGAGAGAGAGAGAATAACATAAGTAACAGTTAGTAATATAAGTAACAAAACTGCAACAAAGTTCATGCTGTATTCACCATGGGTTTATTTCTTGTGAAGAAAACCGTTGGTGAATACAGCATGAACTTTACAAAGTTCATGCTGTATTCACCAACGGTTTATTTCTTGTGAAGAAATAAATCGTTGGTGAATACAGCATGAACTTTGTTGCAGTTTTGTTACTTATCTTTTTATCTTGCCCACACGTGGACTACCTTATCAACATGATTATATATACATATATATATGTATATACATTTACATTTTTATGTATATATATATATATATATATATATACATATATATAGATATATATATATATGGTTCAAAAAGTTTGCGAATATCATCCATGTGACTGTAGGCAGAGAAAAAATTGTTCTCCCAGATGAGACAAATCAAAAATAAAAAATGAGTCGTCAGCCGACATGCACACAATCCTATTCTTCGACTTTTGGTGGTCACATTTATCAAATGATATTGACCAATCGTATTGATATAATATCAGCCGCTACTGCGGAAGCAAAACAAGGAGCATCAATGACGGCTAGCAGTCAAATGAGGAAAAGTTAAAGTCAGCGCCAAATTTATACCTTTCCATTTTCCTGGTATTGTCCGCAGTTTGTCCGCATGCCTAACTTTTGTTGTCCGGAAGGCATCCTGATTGTCCGCGTTCATTCCTGGTGTAATCCTAGGTGTTTCCTCGCTGCCCGGCTACGATTAGCATATTCCGAAGTATTTCGCGCTCTTCCGGAGTGATTCCTAGGAATGTCCGCAGTCAGTCCGCGGACAGTCCTAGGAATGTCCCAGGACAACTTGATTCACAAAGTTATTCCGCGTTTGTCGCGGACAGGATGCCGAAGTAACAAAATTTGCTTCCGCAACCCTTCCGGGGCTTGTCCGCGCCCAAGTGGACGTCCGCCCTTAAGTAGGAATTCAAGTAAACCACTTAAGAGCTGTTCCCTCAATACCGTACATTTGTAAATTCCTAAGTAATATCGCATGATCTACTGTGTCGAATGCCTTCCTTATATCAAGGAAGACAAGACCAGTAAAACTTCCTCTATCCATGTTCCTCAATAAGAGGTCAGTAACAAAAGTCAAAACAGTATGAGTGGAATGGCCCTTTCTGAAACCCGACTGATGGGGGGTAAGTAGACCATTGTCAACAAAGTAATCATGGAGTTGGTTGTGTACAATTTTTTCAAGTATCTTGACAATAACAGGTAGTACTGAAGTTGGTCGATAATTGTCAATGTTAGTCTTGTCTCCTCCCTTGTGAATTGGGGTTATTTTTGCCCGTTTCCAACAAGGAGGGATAACACCTGCTCGAGTGGAACAATTATACATCTCTGTAACTGATTGTGCTATGACAGGTGCTGCCAACCTGAGCAAATGACTACTAAAACCATCTAGACCAGAGGATTTGGCTGCTTCAATGGATTTTAGTTCCTTTTCAACAAATTCTTTATCAATGTCAGTCAAAGTAAATGTGTTCATACATGTAGCATGCCCTCTATCTGACAATAAAACAGGTGACTGATTTTGCAAATGGAACTTTGAAACAAGTTCTCTCCCAATTTATACAAAATACTTATTGAACATAGTTGCAATTTTGAGGGGATCACATTCTACTTCATCACCAAGTGACAGACTCAATGGGGTGAACCTCACACTGGCGGGCGCTATTTCTTTCAAAATTTTCCACAATTGCCTTGGATTGTTTTTATTTGAAACTATTTGAGTTTTACAGAAATCTCTCTTAAGTCTAAAGCGGAGGTTATTAGCATAATTACGACAATTTCTGTACAACTGCCAGTCAAGTTTGGTGTTTGACTTTTCGACCTTCTCTCGTAACCGATCCCTTTCACTTGACAGAGATATTAACTCAGGTGAAACCCAAGGTGTCTTATTCCCTCTAACTCTCTTTGTGACTAGTGGAGCATGTCTGTCACATGACTGAACAAATATATCTTTCCACATATCCCATATTCCATGAATATCTTGCGACCAGACAATACCTTTCGAACATTCTTCTATATAGGTCTGTAAGAAACATATTCTCATTAAGTTGTTTAATATTTCGTGCGGTAATCATTCTTGGTGGTACATTAAGGTCGAAAGAGTCTACGCACAACATACACCATGTACACAAGGCGGTGGTCACTTAAACCAAGTGGAACAACATTTGATTCACATACATTTTGGGGAGTGTTTGACAGAACAAGATCAATTAATGTAATACTCCTATCAGTTACTCTAGTCGGGATTTTGATCATTTGATGCAAACTGTTATGATTACATAATTGGTTAACAAAGCGGGATCCTCTACCACTTAACACATCATAATTGAAATCCCCCAGAATAAAACATTCAAAGCCAGTTTGAGTGGCTAAAGATATTGCATCATCGAGTTTGTTGAAATAATCTACAGTGGCGTACCGTGGGTCAAGACATTGGGGGGGGGCACCTCATGGCAGCAACATCATAACGGTTAAATGCGAGCGAGCGAAGCGAGCGAGCTTGAAAAATTTGACATTTTATTTCCCAAAACTGCCGTTTTTAGGTATATTTTTTCGCTCTGGAAATTAAGGGGAGGGGGCGTGTAGAGCCCACTAATGTCAAAATCGCCCACTAATGTCAAAACGACCACTAATGTCATAACACGTCGACGACAAATGTCAAAACGACCACTAATGTCATAACACGTCGACGACAAATGTCAAAACGACCACTAATGTCATAACACGTCGACGACAAATGTCAAAATCGGATCAACCACTAATGTCATAACACGTCGACGACAAATGTCAAAATTTCCATTTTTACTGCAAATGTCATAACACGTCGACGACAAATGTCAAAATCGGATCAACCACTAATGTCATAACACGTCGACGACAAATGTCAAAATTTCCAAGTTTACTGCAAATGTCATGACACGTCATAAGGGTGGATCCAGAAATTCCATAAAGGGGATTCGCCTTTACAAAATAAAAGGCTGGCACGACCCTCGCCCCCCCCCCCCGCCACATTTTCTTTTTGTTATTTCTGTTATGTTGGTTAAATAGAGAGGGGCACTAAAGGGGATGCGCCCCCTGTCAATCCACAATTGCGTCAACCACAAGTCAAAATCGGGGGTTAACCACAAATGTCATAACACGTCGACCACAAATGTCATATCGCGTCACAGGGGCGGATCCAGGAATTCCGTAAAGGGGGGGGGGGGGGGCCTTTACGAATTTAAAGGCTGGCGCGACACTTCCCCCCCCCCCCATTTCATGTTTTTGTTTCTGTTGTTTTAACATAATATAATGATTATAGTGAGGGTGCACCAGAGGGGGATGCGGCCCCTCTCGATCCATAATTGCGTTAACCACAAATGGAAAAAACTCATCGCTTGCATTTAAGGGGCGGACCCAGGAATTCCGTCAAGGGGAGGGGCGCCTTTACAAAATGAAAGGCTGGCGTGACCCTACCCCCTTTTCTTCTTTTTATTCCTGTTGCGTTGACAAAATAAAGAGAGGAGGCACCCACGGGGGGGGGGGGGCGGAGGGGTGCGCCACCTCTGAATCCGCGATTGCATCAACGCAAATGTCAATATTGGATTAACCACAAATGTCATAACGCGTCACAGGGGCGGATTCAGGAATTTCGTAAAGGGGGGTGAGGGGAATTATGGGGGGAAACTATGAGGGCGGATGCAGGAATTTTGAAAAGAGGAGGCGTACATCTTTACTAAAAAATTCAAAGTCTGGCGCGACCTTTCCCTCTCCCCATTTTCTTCTTTATATTTCTGTTGTGTTGACAAAATAAAGAGAGGGGCACTAAAGGGGGATGCGCCCCCTCCTAATCCGCGATTGCGTCAACCACAAGTCAAAATCGGGGATTAACCACAAATGTCGTAAAGCGTCATAGGGGCTGATCCAAGAATTCCGTAAAGGGGGGGGGGGGGCCTTTACAAAATCAAAGGCTGGCGCGACACTCCCCCTTATTTTTGTTTCTGTTGTTTTAACCTAATAATTATAGTGAGGGTGCACTTGAGGGGATGCGGCCCCTCTCGATCCATTATTGCGTCAACCACAAATGGAAAAACCCATTGCTTGCATTACAGGGGCGGATCCAGGAATTACGTAAAGGGGAGGGGCGTCTTTACAAAATGAAAGCCTGGCGCCACATTCCCCCTTTTCTTCTTTTTATTTATGTTGTGTTGACAAAATAAAAAGTGGGGGCACCAGGGGGGGGGGGGATGCGCCTCCTCTAAATCCGCGATTGTGTCAACCGCTAATGTCAATATTGGATTAACCACAAATGTCATAACACTTCGACCACAAAATAGTAATGTCAGCGGATCCAGGAATTCCGTAAAGGGGGGCGGGGGGGGGGGGGGGGGCGGGGGCTTTACAAAATCAAAGGCTGGCGCGACCCCACTTTTTTTTTTTTTTTTTTGGTTTCTGTTGGTTAACATTATATAGTGAGAATGCACTAGAGGGGGAAGCGCACCCTCTCGATCCATCGTTGCGTCAACCACAAATGGGGAAAACTCATTGCTTGAAATTATGGGGACGGATCCAGGAATTTTGTAAAGGGAAGGCGTACGTCTTTACAAAAAAAGTCAAAGGCTGGCGCGACACTCCCCCTTTTCTTCTTTTTATTTCTGTTGTGTTGACAACATAAAGAGTGGGGGCACCAAGGGGGGGGGGGGTGCGCCTTCTCTAAATCCGCGATTGCGTCAACCGCTAATGTCAATACTGGATTAACCACAAATGTCATAACACTTCGACCACAAATGTCATAACGCGTCACAGGGGCGGATCCAGGAATTCCGTAAAAGGGGGGGGGGGGGGCTTTACAAAATCAAAGGCTGGCGCGACCCCACTTTTTTTTTTTTTTTTTTTTTTTTTGGGGGGGGGGGGGTTCTGTTGGTTAACATTATAGTGAGAATGCACCAGAGGGGGAAGCGCCCCCTGTCGATCCATCGTTGCGTCAACCACAAATGGGGAAAACTCATTGCTTGAAATTATGGGCTCGGATCCAGGAATTTTGTAAAGGGAAAAAACAGTCAAAGGCTGGCGCGACCTTCCCCCTCCCCATTTTCTTATTTTTGTTTCTGTTTTGTTGACAAAATAAAGAGAGGGGCACTAAAGGGGTATGCGCCCCTCCTAATCCGCGATTGCGTCAACCATAAGTTACAATCGGGGATCAACCACAAATGTCATAACAGGTCGACCACAAATGTCATAATGCCTCACAGGGGCAGATCCAGGAATTCCGTGAAGGGGGGGGGGGGGGGCTTTACAAAATCAAAGGATGGCGTGACACCCCCTTTTTTTTATATAATAAGCTGTGTTGACAAAATAAAAAGAGGGGGCACTAGCGCCCTCTCTAAATCCGCGGTTGCGTTAAGCGCAAATGTCAAGATTGGATTAACCACAAATGTCATAACACGTCGACCACAAAGGTCATAACGCGTCACAGGGGCGGATCCGTAGAGGGGAGGGGTGCCATTGCAAAATCAAAGGCTGTCGCGACCCCCCCCCCCTTTTTTTTATTTGTATATCTGTTGTTTTAATATGTTATAGTGAGGGGGCACCAGAGGGGGAAGCGCCCCCTCTCGATCCATGATTGCGTCAACCATAAATAGAAAAAACTCATTGCTTGCATAAAGCCCTGGTCACAACTCGCCGTGCGTGCTTTTCGTCCGTACGTTCTTTGCGGAGGCCACGACGTTCACGTTTTTTCTAAAAACGTGGGGAGGAAGTGACTAGCGCAGGTAGGAAGTACGTCAACGCACGACACTCGCACGGTTGCGCAGGATGTAAGTACGTGGCCCGCACGCCACGCCTGGCAATGAGGGGTTACGTGCATCGTACGTTGTGCACGTGGTAAGTGAGTTGTACGTGCATACAACTTACAATCTGCGTGAGATTGCTACGTTCTCTTGCGGAGGCTGTAATTACACGCGCTGCTCACCCAAGGTATCCCTACTCTGTCGCATGTTGTAAGTGCGTGCAAGTGCGATGATTTTTTTTTTCTCCCCGTCAGGGCCCCGTTGCTAGAAACTTTGCGTTTAAACGCAACTTGCAACTGATTGTCACTGGCCAATCAAAATCATTGTTGCATGCTGAGCCAATCAGAATGGTTGTTTCAAAATTAGCAAATAAAGTTTGATGCTACATAGGGGTAGGCCTAATTATAGGATCACCTTCCAAGGTTCTTCAGATGTATAATCATACTTCTTCTCCATGGATGTATATGGTAGTTTAACCTTCTGTGTGTCATATTCATTTCATGTCTATAGGTTTTTATATATTCTGTTGAAAGAAATGAGATTGAAATAGATAAACTAAGTGAAATATGTGAAATGTGTGCATATTTGACTCATTGACAGAGAAAGGGTTAATAGGCTATATCAGGTATAGGACCATAGAGCTGTACAGCTCTATGTATAGGTTACATCACGTATAAAGTGGCATTGTATACCTGATGTAGGCTAATAGGCTAATGTCAATATCAGGTATACAATGATATTGTATAACATTATTTGGATTAAAACATCCTAAAACACATTGGCACTTGAGGTGAGATGCGTATAATTTGCTGTTATTAAGTCTGACATCTTTATACCCAGTTTCAGAGGTGGTGGCATTTCAGACATGGAGGCATTTTTTAGCTAGATTTATCAGCATATTAATAGAACAATGAATGTAGGCCTATGAGTTTGCAGTTTCATCTGAGACTAAAGGTGTCACGTTCGCAATTAAGGCCCTATGTGAGGTAATACTGTCACAGAAAATTCTTCCTTGCTTAATTAAAAAATATACACATTCTCAATTTCAGAGAATGGTACTGACTTTATCACTGTTCTGCATATACAATGATGATCAATGCCTTTTAACCACGCTTGTGCAGATCTTAAATGTAACATTTTTTTTAACTCCAAAAATCCTGTCACTTCATGCATTGACCATTCAGAGCTCAAGATTTCTATATGTTTTGCTTCTTCAAGAAGTTTTTTACTTTGTCTTATGCGCCACAAAATATGGTACAAGTGTATACAAGTGTGTGTATATACATATATATAAATATATTACTAATCGCCTACCAGGCAGAAGGGTCCTATAACATGATAATTTCGATTTGTGACACAATTCGAAAGAGTTTTGAAAGCCCTTTCAAGTGATATAACAATCATTTTACTGCATGTGTATGCGATTTTCTCGATCCTATAATCCTTACAGGAAAGTTCTGCCCGGTAGGTGAAATAGAACAGTATGAATATATAATTGCCATCATCATGACATCTTGGAGACGAAAATGATGATACTCGTCCGTCGGCTCGGTTCGTGTACCTTGCAAAGATCACTGCGCACAACTTACGTTTTAAGTGCGGAGCAGGTGCTTATTCGGCAAGTTCGGAACAGTCTGCGTGCTCTATTGAACAGTTGAACTCAGGGAAGTGTCGAATAAGCACGGGCTGCGCACTTGTTACGTGCTCAACACGTACGTGCTACGTGTGCCGTCAGCCGAGCAAGTGACGGTGGGAAAATTTAAAAAAACGCACGGAGTCAGTGCGTTGTACGCACGTTCGCTGTAGAGTGCACGTACGTTGCCCGCACTTAGGGTGAATCCGTAGCCCGAACGCAGCGAAAGTTCCTCGGGTCCTAAAAGTGCTACGGCGTGTCTGCGTGATCGAAAATTCGTGCGGAGGCGGTACTTACTACGTACGGATCCCCAAATTTTGCCCACGTTTTTGTAAGTAGACAGCACGTACTTGCAAGTACGGCGAGTTGTGACCACGGCTTTACTAGGGCGGATCCAGGAATTTTGTAAAGGGGAGGCGTCTTTACAAAGTCTAAGGCTGGAGCGATCCCCCCCCCCCCCCGCATTTTCTTCTGACCTGATGGGAGGACATTGCCGTTGAGGTGTTTAAGTGCATGTTTTCTTTTTGCTTGTTTTTAGGAAGGTCAAGTTGTTTGGAGTTAAATGTCAAATGTTTGCGTTTAGGAGATTTAAGGCCCGTTTGGATTTGTGTATAATATGTTATGTCTGTGCTTGTGAATTTAATGGTACTAGGAAGGTAGACACTACATTACACGCACACGCACATTCATACATGACAGTTGTTACATTATGCGTCATTTGATATTTCGTATATAAAGGAGACTATTTTTCAATGTATAATTGTAATTTTATAAATGATGGAAATCAAGACATTCTTGCATATATCAATGAGATTTATGAATTTGATGATGAAATCAAACACAAATACTAGTGATACAAAGTAAAATTCAGAAAATAGTAACTTTATTATGTGCAGGATGAAAAGTCAGATGTATCAGCAAAAAAAAAAGGCATTAGTCACAATGTGTCTCGTCCACTAACATGAAGTATTCCTTAGTCTCCCTTCACTTCCCGTGGGCACGACAAAAATACATGGAACGTTTTGAAATACAGCTGCATTGTTTAGCACAAATACAATCATGGCATGTTACTGATAAAAACAAGAAGAAACACTATTTAATCATGATTATGTTCTTTCAGAATTATTAGTCTTTGATTGAGGCACACATGAGCTATGCTGATTGCACTTCATATCATGTTCTTGTTATTTTTTAACAAAGAAAAGCGACAGTTTATGATTTCAACACAATTATGTCATGAATCGTAACATATATACTCATGAAATAACTCAAACGTTGGAACTCGAACAAACAGCACCGTTGTGCTCGACTAACTTCTGATGCAAACATACTATGTGTTAAACAAACAAAAAAAATCATCCACCTATATTGATTGTTAATAGCTTTAAAAAGTCTGTTACCTAACAGTCCGATTTTGCTCGAACTGGCACTTCATAAAGCTGAATGGTGTGCAATTTTGTTGGATATTGTTTGAATGCATTAAAGGTCCATTCATAATTTATCATTGAAGGTGAAAGGAGGTGGCACATTATGGTGACTCTTTTACCCTTCATGTAAAGAGTTAATTCTATAACAGGTCAATTTAGTGTGCATAACAAAAGGAGTTTCATTTTCTTTTTGTAATTCACCTCATTCCCTTGGTGGCAAGAGTTTATCACATTCATGGTATTTAAATAAACTACACAGTATTTCTTCAGGCACTCTACACTAAAAGGATTGATTTAAAAAAAAAAAACACTCTTTTCCTTATGCGCATTTCATTGACTTGCTGTAGAATTAAGTATTTGCAGGGTAAAAAAAAAAAGTATCACCAGAATTTGACACCTAAGTTTTAGGTCAATGATGATGAATAAATGAAAAATAGTTCTGCAACCCAATAATATCCGACAAAATTGTACTCTATTCAGCTTTAGGATGTGGCAGACTCCTTGACTAAAACATTAACGATCGGAAGTGTCAAATATTTTTGGAACACCTAGTACTTTATGGTCTGTACTTAAACAAACACCTAAAAAAATAACATCCTTCGACTTACAATTTGTAGATATGGAATCAACAAGCCCTCCCCGACTTAAAGCTATTGTACATAAGTCGGATGACAAGAATTTTCTTGAAACTATGGTATAGTTTTGGAAACCATAGAAAATAGTAAATATGTAACTGGTTTTATATTATAGAACATCATGGGTTCTAGAGCACTGTGAATTACTTAAAAAGATCAAATTTGGAGAGCATTCACAAATGTGAAAATGAAATATCTCACGGGAACCTAGAGATTTTTACTGCAAGTATTACACAGACCTCCTTCTAGTTATCAACCACTGATTTGTATTGTAACAAGACATTTCAAAATAAATATAGTTGTTAATATCTCCTGAATAAATCAAGTAATGCGAAACCAGTCACTTGCAGTCAAGTCAAGTTGGGCCAATGAAATGCTTACATACTTATTCATTTACCTACAAACAGATAAAAAATTATACGCACCTACATACATCTAATATACGTACATACATACAGTGTACATACCAAAATACTTATACGACCCTACCCCCTCCCCCCCCCCCACACACACACACAAACACTGATCAAAGTTCTTTCTAAGAAAGTCTTATAAAAAATAAACAAAGTCGCCCTCAATAGCAGATAAACACACTTCTGCAGACTATTGGGATCTTGAAGTACCGGGTATACGTTATACGTACAAAACATAATACAGTGTAGATAGTATCAAGCTGCAACATAAAGCATGTGCTGTCTTTCATGCATGGAAAGAAGTAAATATTGTGGGGCAAGATATATGTAATTGTGAAAAGTTTTCACGAAACCCTTCACATAAACAAAACTAAAATCTGCTGCAAATTACAAGAAACAATTCACGTTGATTTTAGATAAATGTTTACAACTGTGTATAATCAATGGATTACAAAATCCGTCTAGAGGTTTGGAAGGAAACATAAATTTAATGTTTTTCTTTTTTTTTATTTTTACAACAAAACAGGAGGTGATTGTCACTGATTGTGGATACTTCGAAATCATCGCCAGTTTGAGATTCACACAGGACTTTTTTTCTTTTTCTTTTCTTTTTTTTTGGGGGGGGGGAGGGGGGGGGGGGGTAATTCCACCGTTTTGCTTCCCTCACTGTTCTGCTTTCACAAAGGTCAGCTTTTTTTCTTTTTGGCATCCGTAGACTTGAACTTTAGTACCACTATTTTTACTTCTTCTTTCTCCAGTACACTCTCCTGATAGTAAACCACCCTGGATTATCACTTATATTCCTAAATAAAACCAACCATGCATAATACCACCCTGGAGCTCTTATTATATCCCGAATTTCAATGGCAAGCCCACTGAATTTGCCAGCAGTCTTTATGAGCAAGTTTACACTTAGGCAACATGAACCGAATGAGCTTAAACCCAATGTTCTCTGTGTCATCGGATTTATGTACACTCGGAAATCCCTTTCGGAACGCCTGGCACGATCTACAGCAGCTTTAAATCTTGTACTAACACAAGATAGATATTGTCTAGATACAATGTCACGGCTGATGGCATATTGCATGATTCTAACCAGAAGTTCAAATGGCAACAAGTCAAGTGTAAACACGTTACTTTCTGTAGGTATCCCTCCACTGTTTACTCCCTCATCATTCAAAGGAATTACATCATCGTCATCTCTATGACAGCTGACATTATCCTCCGAATGTGACATAACATCTTCATTATCCTCATCCGATAGGGAATTTACATCATTAAAGAAGATATTATCCTCCGAATGCGACTTAATATCATCATTATCTTTATCCGTTAGTGATTTTACATGATCACACAATTTTCTGTTTTCTTCATCCCTTTTGTCATCATCTTGTTGAATGTCAACATCAGAGGAGATATTATCCTCCGAATGTGACTTAATATCATTATTATCTCTATCCGTTAGTGAATTTACATCATTACACGAGGTTCTGTTTTCTTCAGCCCTATTGTCCTCATCATGTTGAATGTCATCATCAAAGGAGATATTATCCTCCGAATGTCACTTAACATCATCATTATCTTCATCCGTTAAGGAATTTACATCATCACACGAAGTTCTGTTTTCTTCATCCCTACTGTCCTCATCTTGTTGAATGTCATCATCAAAGGCGATCTGAACACTGTTTTGGATGACAGAGATAATTTGGCTTGTACTACTCTCAAGAGAAACGTAGTGTTCTCCATCTCCTTCAGGCAAATGTCCAACAGTTATAACGGGGATTTCGAAAGAATACACGTTTTCTGTCCTACCCCGAGGAGTAAGCAACATCGTTCCTTGATTTAATGTTGATACTATAAGAATTTGAATGTTGTAAATATCTGAAATCGCCTGAAGAGTTATATGATCACCATACGTTCCATCTTGCATCATATGGGTAAGATAACTTTCTGATGATTCTTCAACAAAAGAAGACCAGGTAGATGTCTGCTTCTTTAAGAATTGAACAACTTCAGCTCGGAGAGTCTCATAAGATCTGTGTATCCCTATCGTTTGTAATTGGTCAGCAACAGCAGAATACTGGCAATTGCCGTCGCCTGGGGGATTATATTGCACAGAAAGACTAAAATCATGTTCCAATTGTTCTAGTCGGGATTGTTGGTCAAGAGTAAAGTAGAAATTTGATTTCAGTTTCTTTTTCCGAAAAGAAACCTTTTCCCTTTGTTTCTGTTGTGCTAAAGTGATACCAGTAATATCAGTAACCGAAAACCAACGGTCTAGGTCTTTCTTCAGAGCGGGATGGAAGAAGTTTACTTTGTACTTAAACCTGTTCACATTTCTCCCAATGATGGTTCCTTCTAAAACTGAAATTTTGTTGCACACCCTAGATCGTTTTGTTGGGACACGGATCAATACTTTGTCTCCAAGTTCATATATGGGTAACTTTAGATGCCTTTGTTGATAGGACAATGTTCTCCTATTAAGGCATTTGGAGGCATGATATGCTTTTTCCCTAATTTTGGAATTTGGCAATTTGTTGCAACTTCTACTCTTTACATCATTTGGATCATTGCGATATCTGTCAAAAAAAACTGTAAATGGAGACAACCACCCGAGAACTTCTTTGGGTTCGTCATTTAATATCTTCTCGTATTTAGGTAAACCGTGAACCCAGTTAACACCTTGTCTCTTATTTACTAGATCAAAATGTATTTTGGATTTCAGGGACCGGTGGGATCGCTCGACTTTCCCCTGGCTTTGGGGATGATAGGGAGCACTTTTGACATCTTTAATACCTAACGTCTTAAGCAGACGCTTAACCTTACTTTTAAATTCAGTGCCCTGGTCGTGCTGGATGAATTTGGGCTGACCAAACATATGAAAAATTCTTGAGAGGTGATGTGCTACGTTATCACTCGATTTTGATTGCAATGGCCTTAACCAGATGTATCTAGAAAAAACATCTATGACAGTGAGAATATATCTGTAGAACTTATTTCTGCACTTTATTCCTGGCCTCATGTTGATCAGATCAATTTGTAACCGTTCCATCACCTGTTTGGCTACTACAGGAATATGAGGTGCTTTATTAGTGAATCTTACATTCAAACGACGGTGACATGTATTATTTGACAGTACACTGTGCATTGCTTTTTCTGAGAGGCCAGATACACTGTCCTTGAGCTTGTAGTTCAACCGTCTTGCACCAGTTCCCTTGGCACTGAAATAAGCATCTGACACAACCTTTTGAAGTTCAGACTTTCGCAATACCCTCTTTCCATCAAGAAAAAGTTCTGGCGGATGTCCTTGGAGTGAATATCGATCATGATTCCTGTACAACCGCGAAATTGCGTTTTTTTCCAAAGTTGTCCTTTCAGCACATGGGACATTAAACGTACCGTCCAAAAGCCTCACAATTATCCTGTACGTTTCGTCATCCATGGTTGTTGGCTGCCGGCTACCAACACATTCCACAGCTGTTATGAAGAGCAGGAATACAAGGAAGATCTTCATCCTGAAAAAATAAAATGGAAAGAAAAGGATAGAAATGACACCTGGTTTAAAAAAACAAAAACAAAAACAGTCGTGCACATTTATTGATACCAAGTAAATTGGAACTCCAGTTTCGATGTCAGGTGACATTTTGCAATTAGATTGCACATTATGTCAGTCCAAGAATTAAACAAAGCCTTTTTACCATATACATATGTGAAAATGAAATATGGTGTATAAGGGGCTAAAACTTGCTCACAAGGATTGCTTTGTATTTCTTTTAGTTAATTCATTTTTAGAGTGGTTGTAGCTTGACAAAAAAAAAAAGTTATACGTAAGAAAGAGAAAAGTTACATTAGGCCACATGAAAAATTAACAATACCAAAAGAATTAGAAATAAAAAAAAATGATAATAATACTGTCCTTCCGACAAAATTATTGTGATACTTTCTGTAAAAGTTTGACCTTCAAACTTTTGTGTAGGAAATGTTACTTCCTGACTATAAAATATATACGCAGTGTTGATATTCCATACAAATGGCAGAATGTCTGTGCTAATTTCACACCTATCGGGTGTTCCATGTTTACATGCGTTTACATCTTGAAATTGAAAATGGAGGATATGACATATATTAGTAATATCATTGTAATACAACTGCTCTTCTTTTGGATTCTTAAGTATACAAGTTGTTAACCCCACCAAAAATAATATCAAAACAAACAAAGAAATGAATAAATGAATAAAGAATGAATACAAACATAAAGGTAGAGGTCGAAGTAGAATAGGGTTATTCAGTAATGAACAAGTATTAAATTATAGTCCAGGCTAGAAGGCACCCAAGCTTGTTATTTGATATATAAAATGTTGCTTTATGGTTTCTTGTCAATTCGAGGGTACTGATTCCAAATCCGATTGATGCCACTCACGTAACCTTGAACATTTTCGGCAAAATGCAAAAATCCAAAATGGTCACCAGATATGCCAGTTCGGCCGTGATAAACACAATAATGTGTATTATATAACCAATATAATCCACCAAACTTTGTACATTTTTCTTCTTAGAGTTACTCCATCTGCATTTGCAAGAGAATTTTCATTCCATATAGGTTCATTTAGTAACTAAAGCTCAGTTTCAATGCAAAATGGCCGCCATTCCTATGCTCATGTACTATATGAATAACAAAACATACGTATGGAAATATACAACAAATTTACTGTATTTCCAGTCCAGTTCCTATGCTATCATCCAGTTCCTATGCTATCATAAAGTGTTGCATAGGCAATACAAATATGGTGGGTGCCACTTATACAGGACATACTTGTATTTTTGAGCATTTAATATTCATAAATCTTATGATGTTTAACACAATTCCTTATATTCTATTTTGTCTCAAAAATGAATATACAATGTAAGTTCACTAAACGTCACGCAAGAAATCAATATACCATCACATTCTATGCATAGGTTGAATATAGAAATGTAATACTGACACAATGCATTAAGAAGCCCAGATGCATGGTAATTGTCAAATAATGTTGAAAATGGAGGGGATCTAGGGAACCTAGAAAGCAGAGCTTCTAATATGCATTCCCCTACAGCCATAGTAAGAAAGTAAAGAAAAATCCTATTCAGTAAGTACAGAGATAAATGGTTATTATAGACAAAAACACATCGGATGTTGATGACACCGGTAAAAACCCTTTACATTGTATTTTTTTTTTCCAGGAAGGAGTTGGGGGGGGGGGGGGAGGGAGGAGTCCTGAGGCGACTACAGACTATTCATTAAACATCAACAAAGGAGCAATGTGAGGTACCTCTCTCAGTTCTCTTACAGTTCCCAGGTGTTGATAATTATACACTTAGACATCATGATCCCAGCATTCAGTCTTGCTTAAAACTTAAACTGTCATTTTTATTGTCATTAAAAATCCCTTTAATTAGATATTTAGCAGCAGGTGACATCTGCCCCAAATATTCTCAGGCTAAAAAATGCATATTAGTCCTGCAATTGCAACCCCATCTGGAGATGTTAAGCACTTCCTCAGGGGTCAGATTGTGATTATTTGCAATAGAAACAGGATGATGACATTAAAATTTGCTTAATCACTACCTGTTGAAGCCCTATGGCTTTGTTGCCAGGCCAGAGACAATGTTGTTGGTAACTTGGATGGTGCGGGAGATGACATTAGACCAGCATCTGCACCACCCCGTTTTGGGGTCAAAGCTTTCAAGTGACGGGAGGGAAATTTGTGGGATTTCAGAAGCATGTATAGACGGCAGGTTGTTCAGGAGGGGTGGGGGGCATTTCATGAAGAGTTATGTCAGATCTTATCTTTTTAACAAACTGTGATAAGCTACTTAAATCCTTGCATCTGATTAGCTGAGAGCAAATTGTCAGACAAAATCATCAGACAAAACGCTTCATGAAATGCCCCCATGCTATCATGGTTGGAAGGTCAGGTATGCGTTGACGGCGCTGGTGACACTTGTCATCCTTTCCTTCCAGCGTAAGGAGGAAGAGTGCTCAAGTGCCAGTGAAGGGGGTGGACTTCCCTATGCCTCATACGCTTGGAGGCTTGCCACAGAGGGCTGCCTTCAACATAGCACTGGCAAGATGGTTACTAAGACGGAAGGCATGGGTCTGATGATAATCTTGTAATGGTTTGGGCAAAGTCTCCAGAAGGTGAAGTACTCCTCTATTGTCTTGAGATAAGTCAGTACTCGGCTCGTGTCATCCAAGGACTTTCTATGAGATGTAAAGGCAAAATCATCTGCAAACTTCCTACGTGAAGTGAGTTATGTCACCACATGTATGTTAAAAAGAGCTCTACTGGAGTTAGTTTACACGAATTAAAGCCACAATTAAGGAGGTCATATTCAGAGTCCTAATACAGCTGGTCTGGTTTCCTAGAGCAGTCATGAATCTGCAAGTGCTGAAGAATCAAGCAAGCAGACAGTGTGAAGTTGTTATAACACTGCTTTCAGAATGAGGCAGACTGTACACATCTCAGAGGCTCCCTTGAATTGAAAAATGAAAAAAAAAATGGTGGTAAAATTCATCTACCTTCAGAGCAGTGAAGCCTTCCACCTACCATGGTTGCATTTAGGCAACAATATCAACATGTCTATTGTCAGATAGCTCTGTGGATGGTTGCTACTGGTAAGGTTGGGCTTTGGATCTTCTGTAAACGAGTGCTAAAGCAAGTTCCCATGTCCTAATCCTGTCTCTATGACAAGATCAGCCAGTGACCCCTATGAAGTACATTGTAAGGCAATTGTAGGATTGCAGGGGTTGCGGAACTGAGGGTTAAGCAGTAGCAGAGGTGGGGGCAAACTACAGGTGTAAAACAAGCCCCTTGACTAATGAACCCATCCAATTACACATACAGTATATCCATCATGAATCACCTGCGTTCTACTAACATTGGTAAATATTCCATAATTTTAAAATTCATCATTGATGGAAAGGTGTGAGCAAATTAGGCCTACTCATCTCCAGACAGAATGTGTCAATTTTTCAGTGGCAAGCAAAATATCCAGATTTCCTGTTGTTTTTACATATCTTGTTATTTTGAGCATGTTGAGTTGCAATAGGTGCCTACATATGAGGTCAAATCTGTTTCAGTGGGAGTAACTATGCACTTCTCACAGTTGTGTGGGGTAAGACAGACTTTTTCCTGATAGCAGTAGCAATGCTCCTGACAATGACTCACTCTTATGATATGCGTCTTTCAGCAACATGTGCATCAACTCCATTACAGTGATTGCATTCTTAGACAAGCTTATGATTTCATTGTTGGATGTTACAAACTAAGACTACTGTGGTGTGATGACTCTCTGTTTTCTTACTTTCTGTTTACAATGAAAAAAAAAAAATAACATGGTGGATACTACTATCAATACTTTACCAAACTCTTTGTAATTCTCCAAACACAAGTCCATGCTGTTACATTTTAACCATCATAAGGAAATTGCAGAACCAGTGGTAAATCTAATCTATATCAGATGAGGCAGAAGGTAATTTGTCATTTGTATTTCAACATGAAAAACTTCTGGGCATTTTTTTTTTCATTTCATAGATTTCACGACAGAAAGTGAGGTGGTCCCTTTTTTCCACTTTCACCTGCCTCATGTTCTTTCTCGAATGAGTGAACTGAAAAGTTTATTTGATATGGCTTTAGATAATGTAGAACAGGACAGTTAATTGGATATTTCATTTGTGTCATCATCCAAGATTCAGTCTTTTTATTCTGGAAATCAGAGTAATTACTATGATGTTGAACATCTCAAGGCAAGTAAGTATCAAATGTTCATATCTAATAATTCCTGATAAATGATCTTGATCTTGGCATCAATTCAAGTTTTGGTGGATTTTTTTCAAAATTCCAAGGGCAAATTCATATTAAGGTAGCAAATTTGGATGTTTGCATCAAAAAATAAAATAGCTTTTGTTAGTAACAACCTTCTGATTTATAATGAGCACATGAATTGAATAACAGTGTACCTGAGTGATAGTCAAAAAAGACAATTTGTTTATTTCCATGTACACTTTGCCGTTCATATCGTGCAGGGGTATATGAATAGCATCCATTTTGAAGTTTTGCATTAAGAATATATAAGCCCGCCTCCCACCAAAAAAAGAAGAAGAAGAAAACAATATATTTTCTGTTTGTTTGCTTGTTTGCTTGCTTATTCTGCTAGTGGCACTCATCATATTTGCATTGCACATGCAAGACTTGATAAAGCATAGGTATGTGACTGAACATTCGTCTTCTATTTCTACGCATATTTTCTTCCTTTTTTTTTTTGCCATTCATATAATACCTGAGTATAGGAGTGGTGGCCATTTTGAATTCAAAATAACTTAAAATACTAAATGTACCTCTTCAAATGAAAAATTTCTAGCATGTGCAAGTAGAATTACTCAAGAAACAAAAATTAGAAAAAAAAACCCTTGATGGAATAAGTGGACATAACTGGGATTATCGATATCACAGCCAAATTTGCTTATCTGGTGGCCATTTAGGATTTTTGCATTTTGCTGAAAATGCTCAAGGTTATGAAAGTGGCATCAATCGGATTTGGAATCAGCACCCTCGAATTGACAAGAAGAAATCAGAAAACATTGTATATATATTTAAAAAAAAAAGATTAGGTGCATTTTCCATGGAGCCTAGCCTGGACTAATTAAGGGTAGCTGGTCCTGTATACGAGTAATTAGGAATCTGTGCATGTTGCATACACTGAACTCAGAGGTTAAACAATGTACTTAGAATGAACTTTTGTTACATCAGGTGATCAGTCTGTATGTGTTATGGTTAACAAACAAATTAACTGAGTTGCAGTAGGAAATTGCCTTGTTATATGATTTTTTTTATCCACTGTAAACAATATGCCTTGAAAAATCATGGAAATAGCAATAGATAATGCAAACCTTTTCATGGTGTACAGACCAGTGACCCCTAAGAGCTCTGTGGAAACTTGTGAATTCAACTGGGCCACTTCCTGATGACAGGACTGCTCTCAGCTACCTTGAATCAACAGCTGATGTTTCCTTTAAGTATAAGAATCAATGAGAAATGCAAAAGGATAATGCAAATAAAACATAACAGTCGAAACGACACTACGAAAAAAACAAGAGGCCCAGAGTGTTCACCTGTATATCATCAATCAATACATCCGACACAGAACCCCATGCCCCCATCCCACCCCATAAAAGCAGCTTGAAGAACTCCCTACACCCTGAGAATAATACCTGCCAAGTTGGTTGCAATCCATCCACTGCATGGTTCTGAACATGATAAAAATGTGTTTTCCCATTGGGCCCACTCCTCAAAGCTTTCAACACTTGTAGGAGCTCTCCCATGTGGCCATCTAATTTTCCCTTCATGACTAAAACATAATCATAAGGGTATCTACAGACATGTACAGCGTATTTTGACTCTACAGTTTTACGGTCTGGAGAAGATTTTTATAGTCTTCCCCTTTATTTCCTTTCCCCCTCCCCCTTTCCAGAACCTCTGGGGACGAATTGTCCCGTATTAACAACTTTTGGTATCTATAAACACCTGAAGATGATCCTCACCAAGTTTGATTAAAATCTGCCAACAGGTTCCAGAAAGAAAATGAAATGTATAAAGTTAATGCATGACGGATAATTGACCGAAACGGACAACAATAGCTCACTTGAGCCTTTGGTTCAGGCAAGATAAAAAAAAAAAAAAAAAAAAAAACACAGAACAAAATGGTCACTGTAAGCAATATCACATTGTGGATTAGGAACTATTGGAGGTGCTTGTTGTTGTTTTTTGTGTACTTTTTGCCAATTTGGATAAAAGAGGTGTACATAATAAGCAATATATAGTTTTTTTTTTTTTTTTTACAGAACACACTAAAGGTTCTAAATTTGTCATTTTCTGTCTTAATCTTATGACTATTCCAATGCATTTAAAAGCCAATAACAATATAGAGTACTCTTTCCACCTGTAATGGCTACCTTGTACCTCACACCCATTCCCTGTTTCTTTTTAACAGTTTTTTTTTTCTTGCTACAAATTTCTGTGCCCACCCATGAAAAAAAAACATAACTGCTTCCTTTCTGGTTTAAACATGCTACAAAGAAATATCCTCTTATTTTGGTTTGTAGACATGCTAAAGTGCACCCTTCCTCCAGTGTGCACCAATCACATTCTAAGTAGTTGGATGTTATTTTTGACTGCTGCTAAGGAGAAAACTGTGAGCATGACAAAGATGTTGACTTTGAAAGTCAATATTGTAGAACAGTCTTATTACAAAATCTCAAGACCAAGAAAAAAATGCCTACCGTCCAGCTGTTGAATAGATAAAGTGAGTTCTTGAGCAGCATTCTGAAGGCAGCACTAAGCTCAGAGGCAGACTAGTGGTAGAACCAAAAAACCTTCCCGTTGAGCTCGGACTCCAGATGCTTGAAATTCTGTTGGCAATGCAACTGGCTGTATAAACAAAGTAGATATTTTAATCAAATCAATCGCTTCTCTCTCAGCTTTTATTTCTACTTCCTCCTTACCACCACCCGCCTCCCCCACTCCCCCCTAAAAAAATACATATATATAATTATATATATATATATATATATATATATATATAACAATAAATGAACACAAACAAACTTCAACACAACTAGATCTATGTATTGATCTGAAAGTCCTCTTTCAATCAGGGCTGGATTTAGAGGAGGCACATATGGTCTTGCAACTCCTTTTGAAGCATTATTTGTAGAAAATGTGCTCTTTTTTCTGTAAGTGTGGTCCCACCCACACCCCCCTCGAATCCCTTCTCCTTGGGATTCTTATCCAACATTGGTTACTTAAAACATGATCAGACCCCCCCCCCCCCACCATATAAATCAATAGGCTATTTTTTATAACACATGCATTATGCTACAACAGTATGTACATGCCTTAGTATTACAGTGCATATCACATTCAGTATATAATATAATATATATATATATATATAGAGAGAGAGAGAGAGAGAGGAAATCCATCTCTGGAGGACCACCTATTCATACATGTCAGCTATGAAGAGGAAAATGTTGGTTGTATGGAAAGAAGAAGAGTGATACCTAATTATGTTGACAAATACCATGCATGACTGAGCTCATGAACTTCAAAGGGGATGGCTTACAGTAACTGATCAGTGGGAATCAGTGGGAGTGCTGGGGGTGATCATTCCAATTCTTGTGAGATTCATTTAAAATTACATTATATGTCTAATGGCTGTGTTTAGGATTTGTTTGTAGAGGTTCTTCTAACATTTTATGGTTCATAAGCTTTAACATTTCCACCTGTCAGATAACTGGTCACTTCCACTGTAAAGCAAACACATATGATCCATTCATCTCTATTCATAATTAACACATTCTAGAAACTATGTAGATTGAATATGAGCTTAAAAAGAAAAAAAAAAAGAATAATTGGTAAGTCTTTGTAGGAGTAACCAAGTTGTCAAGATCTGTGCCATGTTGAAGATATTGGACCATAAAAAGTTAATGTCAATAATGCCATTAATGAAAGAAACCCTAAACACAAACCTGCAGTCATCCCGGTCGGGCTGTTATGGACCTGACCACTTTCATTGACAGATCCCATCCATTCAGTGAGAAATTCATTGTTCCCTTATGTAACACTCAGCCCTTGGAAAAAGTGCAATTTGTCATTGTCTTTTGAGTTCATGTGCTCAGTCATGCATGACATTAAATTTCTCAACATAATTTAATTAGGTATCAATACTGACACTAGAAAGACAAAGAGTTCTTGTTTCCTCAAAACGTAGAATCTTCTCTCCATAGCCGACAATAAATTGATAAGAAATGGTCATGATGGCATAGGCCTCTTAATTTTGACTACCTTTTTTCTTTCTTTCTTTCTTTCTTTTTATGATAGGCCTACACTCTGTAGAGTAAAGACCACTCTATCAGTTAGACCTACATGTTAGTACTGAGGAAACTTACGGGTAGATCAAGAAGTTAATGCAGTTTTGCTCTTGAGTAGTTTGGGGTCTTATGGATTTAGAGTTAGGCCAATTCTAGCTGCGTGATGTGTCTGGCCCCTCAAACACTGCAAAAGTGGAGACATTTTCAATGTCGGCTAGAACTGTTTCAAGGTCTACTTTGAAAATGTCTCTAGACTTTTGTAATTTCAACGTGTCCATAATTATGACCAAACAAATGATACAAATGGGTGGAAAATGGCCAGACACAGAAAGATCACATCAGTCAAGTTAGACTTCACTGTTACTTAACAGGTCTAACGTTACCGTTAGACTTTCTTCGGGCTGGTTGTAGTGAGAGACTAAAACTACAAAATGTCTATTAAAATCCTACCTGTAGAAATTAGGAATGTGTTCACAGCTCAACTCCCGAAGCGAGTATCGTTGACCATGTGTTCCTCGTCGATGTCGATCACAGGCCCACAATATCCTTTAAATGATACAAACTTCGAAAAGAGGTAGAACCGTGACGACGTTCGCACCAACCATGTTTCTCTATAGCAAAAGCGTGCCTATCATCATGTAGCTTAGGATCTCGGCGCGGCCAGGACGCCTAGCGCCTGCATTGCTAGCATTGCAGGCGTATGAAATTAACAGTACAGTCGTACCTAGAAAGGTACACACGTTACCAACGCAACCACCGATCGACATACGGATGGTATCAAATGCTGATCATACAGAGGCGTGCCCAGGAATTCCTCAAGGAGGGGTGACTTTCTGTTTTTTTTTTAACAAGAAATAAAAGGGGCGCGCCCGGTCATTCCCCTCTGGATCTGCCATTGGATCATAATTTACTTCTTTTTTTTTCTTTAAATATGAGAGGATAATAGGATAAGGAACTTAGAGTACAGTAGAAGAAGTATAAGAGAGGGGAAGAGGAGAATCTGAAGGGAAAAAAGTAACAGAAGAAAAAAGGAAGACGGTAAGAATGAAGAAGGAAGTGGAGGAGAAAAAGAAATTAAAAGCCAAAACTTAAAGAAGAAAGTGAGGAGGAAGAAGAAAACAAGAAAGAAAACGAAGAAGAAGAAGAAGAAGATATATTAGAGGGAGAAGGATAAAAGGAGACTAGAGTGTACAATGAAATACAGCCTTCCTTGTTCTCGAAACCATTCCCCAATGCCCGTGTTAATCTTATTAACCCTTGGTTAGATATGGCGACCTGCGGGCCAGATCAGGCCAGCCCAAAATTTCCAGAAAATAAATCATCACTATCACATTATACATGTGATTACACCTTGATTATCTGAGTTCGCTCGCGTCATCTACTATACTAACTTAATAACTTTTATCAACCGACGTGGGGCACCACTATCCCCACCCATCCCCCCTTAAGGTGTTGGGTCCTTTTTGGGGGTCGCGGTGAAGGGGAAGGGGCACCGTGCCAATTCCCCCTCCCCTTCCCTGATGGAGCGCATCGGGCCCGCTTCCTTTTTCACATTTGTAAAACCTAAAGAAATTGAAGTAAAAAATAAATAGGGGGTCCTGATTTTTTTTTAAGGGGCCTGTCACCTCCCCTTTACGGAATTCCTAGATCCGCCCCTGTAATGCAAGCAATGAGTTTTTCCTTTTGTGGTTGACGCAATGATGGATCGAGAGGGGGCGCATCCCCCTCTGGTGCACCCTCACTATAATTATTAGGTTAAAACAACAGGGGAAAAAAGAAATGGGGGGGGGGGGGTGTTCGCGCCAGCCTTTGATTTTGTAAAGGCGCCCCCCCCCCCCCCCTTACGGAATTCCTGGATATTCCCCTTTGACGCGTTGTGGCATTTTTGGTCGACGTGTTATGACATTTGAGGTTAATCCTCGATTTTGACTTGTGGTTGACGCAATAGCAAATTGAGGGGGGTGCATCCCCCTTTAGTGCCCCCTGTCTTTATTTTGTCAGCACAACAGAAATAAAAAGAGGAAAAGGGGGAGGGTCGCGCCAGCCTTTGATTTTGTAAAAGCGCCCCTCCCCTTTACGGAATTCTTGAATCCGCCCTAGCTGTAATGCGAGCAATGAGTTTTTCTATTTGTGGTTGACACAATGATGGATCGAGAGGGGGCGCATCCCCCTCTGGTGCACCCTCACTATAATTATTACTTATGTTAAAACAACAGAAAAAAAAAAGAAATGGGGGGGGGGGGGTGTCGCGCCAGCCTTTGATTTTGTAAAGGCGCCCCCCCCCCCCCCTTTACGGAATTCCTGGATATGCCCCTTTGACGCGTTGTGGTATTTTTGGTCGACATGTTATGACATTTGAGGTTAATCTCCGATTTCGACTTGTGGTTGACGCAATTGCAGATTGAGGGGGGTGCATCCCCCTTTAGCGCCCCCTGTCATTATTTTGTCAGCACAACAGAAATAAAAAGATGAAAAGGGGGGAGGGTCACACCAGCCTTTGATTTTGTAACAGCGCCGCTCCCCTTTACGTAATTCCTGGATCCGTAGGCCTGATGCAAGCAATGAGTTTTTCCATTTGTGGTTGACGCAATGATGGATCGAGAGGGGCGCATCCCCTCTGGTGCATGTGCGCCCTCACTAAAATTAGATTAAAACATCAGAAACAAAAAAATAAAAAGGTTGGGAAGTGTCACGCCAGCCTTTGATTTCGTAAAGGCTCCCCCCCCCCCCCCCCCCTCCTTTACGGAATTCCTGGATCCGCCCCTGTGACGCGTTATGACATTTGTGGTCGACATGTGTTATTACATAATAGTGATTAATCCCCGATTTTGACCTTATGGTTGACGCAATCGCGGATTGAGAGGGGGAGCACCCCCCCCCCCCCCTTTAGTGCCCCCTCTCTATTTTGCCAACACAACAGAAATAAAAAAAAGAAAAGAAAATGGGGGGGGGGCGAGGGTCGCGCCAGCCTTTTATTTTGAAAAGGCGAATCCTCTTTATGGAATTCCTGGATCCACCCTTATGACGTGTCATGATATTTGCAGCAAATTTGGAAATTTTGACATTTGTCGTCGACGCGTTATGACATTAGTGGTTGATCCGATTTTGACATTTGTCGTCGACGTGTTATGACATTTGCAGTAAAAATGGAAATTTTGACATTTGTCGTCGACGTGTTATGACATTAGTAGTTGATCCGATTTTGACATTTGTCGTCGACGTGTTATGACATTAGTGGTCGTTTTGACATTTGTCGTCGACGTGTTATGACATTAGTGGTCGTTTTGACATTTGTCGTCGACGTGTTATGACATTAGTGGTTGTTTTGACATTTGTCGTCGACGTGTTATGACATTAGGGGTCGTTTTGACATTAGTGGGCGATTTTGACATTAGTGGGCTCTACAGGGCGCATCGGGCGCAACTGCTGGCAATTACTGACAGCAAAATCAGGAGAATTGCATAGCGATTGAATGCGAGCGAGCGAAGCGAGCGAGCTTGAAATTTTTGACAATTTACAGTCAACAAACTGCCGTTTGTAGCTATATTTTTTCGCTCTGGAAATTAAGGAGAGGGGGCGCACCGGGCGCAACTGCTGGCAATTACTGACAGCAACATCAGGAGAATTGCATAACGATTAAATGCGAGCGAGCGAAGCGAGCGAGCTTGAAATTTTGACATTTTATAGTCCCAAGACTGCCGTTTTTAGCTATATTTTTTTCGCTTTGGAAATTAAGGAGAGGGCCTGGGCGCACCGCGCGCAACTGCTGGCAATTACTGACAGCAACATCAGGAGAATTGCATAGCGATTAAATGCGAGCGAGCTTGAAAATTTTGACATTTTACAGTCCCCAAACTGCCGTTTGTAGCTATATTTTTTCGCTCTGGAAATTAAGGAGAGGGCCAGGGCGCACCGGGGACAACTGCTGGCAATTACTGACAGCAACATCAGGAGAATTGCATAACGATTAAATGCGAGCGAGCGAAGCGAGCGAGCTTGAAAATGTTGACATTTTACGGTCCCAAAACTGCCGTTTGTAGCTATATTTTTTCGCTCTGGAAATTAAGGAGAGGGCCTGGGCGCACCGGGGACAACTGCTGGCAATTACTGACAGCAACATCAGGAGAATTGCATAACGATTAAATGCGAGCGAGCGAAGCGAGCGAGCTTGAAAATTTTGACATTTTACAGTCCAAAAACTGCCGTTTGTAGCTATATTTTTTTCGCTTTGGAAATTAAGGGGAGGGGCGCACCGGGCGCAACTGCTGGCAATTTCTTACAGCAACATCAGGAGAATCGCATAACGATTAAATGCGAGCGAGCGAGCTTGAAAATTTTGACATTTTACAGTCCCCAAACTGCCGTTTGTAGCTATATTTTTTCGCTTTGGAAATTAAGGGGAGGGGACGCACTGGGCGCAACTGCTGGCAATTACTGACAGCAGCATCAGGAGAATTGCATAACGATTAAATGCGAGCGAGCGAAGCGAGCGAGCTTGAAAATTTTGACATTTTACAGTCCAAAAACTGTCGTTTGTAGCTACATATATATTTTTTCGCTTTGGAGGGAGGTGGCGCCCGGTGCGCCCCCTGGATCCGCCACTGGTAGTCAAGGGTGTCGATTTATATTCATGATTGGGGGAGGTATGACCAGCGAGGGGGCGTCGAAGTGACCAAGCGGGAGAAGGATGTCCAAAATCTGCACTTTATAGATCATCCCCTAATTTGTTTGTGTTTGTGAGTGTGTGTGTTTCATATACATGTAGATGGAAAAGTTAGGAAATAGCCAAGGTCAAGTCTTATTATTGGCAATGCAAGGCATTTTAATATAGACTATAGTATGTAGACCAACACTGCAAAATCAATGATCAAGCTTTGATAGCAAATGTGTACAACCTATTAAACATCACATTGCGCAACATTGCTGCGACTCTTTTTGCCATTCCGATGTTCTCAGTAACACTGCGCACATCCTGCTTGTATTCAAAATGCCAACCAGGAATCACACTGAATCACAATCTTTTGTCGTCTCCGGGCTTTTTGAACAATGTTTCACTATAATACCTCTTTAATTATATGGTTAAAAGAAATCTTAGAAAAAATATCTTTTTTTTTTTTTGATCATCCTTTCATCTCGATTTCAAAAGCAGTTTACTAACCCTTGAATTACCATTTACTTTTTTTCTTCCTTTTTCTCTTTTTTTTACCAACGTGCCCCCCCCCCCATGCCCCCCCCCCTGTAGTTACGCCACTGTACATCAGAGTCAGGGGGTCTGTAAAATGTCCCAACTAGTATAGGCCTTGTACATGGTAGTTTGACTTCAACCCATAAACTTTCCAAACCAGGTTGTTCAAGGTTGACTCTGCGAGTATATGAAAGCTTATCTGTTACATACACCACAACACCGCCTCCGCGGCGGTTGCGATCTGTACGTTCAATCATATAGCCATCCAAAAACAATTCAGCATCACCTATTGTTCCATCTAAATAAGATTCTGAAAAAGTTAGCACATCAAAGATCTTATTTGCAAACTTATCCCTAATGTGGTCAATTTTGGGATAAAGGCTACAAATATTTAAATGAGCAAACTTCAAACCTTTAGATTTTACTTCAATACATGAGTGTAAATTAGATACATTAGACTGCTCATTCATATCATTTTCCTCATCAGCAGTAGCTTTCTCGAAAAAATTGCTTGTATTCTGATTTAGCGTTCTTTTTCTGGCCCGTCTACCGCGATGTGTTCTTTTGCGTCGTCCAATCCGAAGACTGCAGATTCGTCTCCATACATCAGGCTGTAATCTATGACACTGGTTATTCGTGTTCAAAAGATGTAGTGTATGGGGGGTTATACGTAATTCGTTGAGACACACTGTGAGGAATCTCATCATGGTTGACAGGTAATTCACTGTCCTCCTTCTGAATAGGTCCAGGGTTTGGATCAACATCACCGCATACCAGTATTGATGAGTTAAATACAGCTGCGCAGTTCGGATAATAGGATACTGGGGCCCCATAATGCTTAACACTTGCTGCTGGTTCTTGGATCTCCTTCCATTGAATAGCAGAACAGTAAAGCTGGTATTCAAGTTCACTGGACAAAGCATTCCTCAGCAGGAAGATGAAGAAGATAGTCCAGGCTTTCAAACACCCCATTGTGCTCCAGAGACCTCAGTCCAGTGTAATGGTAAAGAAGCTATAGATGATCAGTAGAGTATGAAGAGGTGTAGAAAAACATTGGGCTGTGTAGTGTAATGGTGGCCAAGCTCAGTCCAAGAGAAAGTTCCATCTCTCTCTACCGTCTAAATCCGCAAAAATATAGAGCAGAATTTGTCCCATCTAGTCAGAAGGGCATCCCGAACAAGTTTCTCAAGTAGAATAAACAAAAAGTCACAAATGTACGCCACAATCACCAACTCATTAGGAGCACACACGAAGGGGCTACCTAGCTAGGCGCACACCTTTTCCTTTTATCGGTCAATAGACCCACGAGCTATGAATCTGACTTCAGGGCCCCGTCTTATAAAGCCTTCAAATCAATCACAAGTCCCCAAATCAATCGCAACTTGCATTGAAGCTCTCAAAAAACTTGTGATTGATTTCTATCACAAGTCTTTATAAGACAGGCCCCAAAGCATTGTAACTTTTGGCGGCCATAACTTGGGGGGGGGGGGGGGGGGGGGGCTTCCAAAGAACAAAAGCACTTTCAATGGGCCATGCGATAAGCCAGGTACATTGGGCCGAATGCATAAAACAAGCAATTTATTAGCAAAAGGTCTAGCTCAAGCAATATTCATAACCTTTTGCTAGTGCTTATACCTTTTGCTTATGCAATTGCTTGCGTTTTCACCAAAAGGGACGTCACGCCTGTGCGAACACAGGAACAACGGCGAGTATGACATCACGTATTTGAAAGGGAGTGTGTGTGCGGAAACATTTCCTGACATAGCAAAGGAGCTATGAAACGACACTCATAAATGCACACACAGACGCACACACACACATCTATACACACACACTTTTGACTGTTGATTCCCATCACTGCTTACACTAGCCAGATCGCACGTGGAGAGAGGTCTCTTTGCTCTCCACCGAAGTCAGACATCCTACCTGTTTTTCACCACATTCAAGCTGATCACACTTTGCATGCTAACCACTGGACATTCTAGTAGACTTGCTAAGGGGGTAAGCGCTGCATTTTTTAGTACAAATGTCCTACTTGGCACAGATGTTCCCAAGGGCAATTGAAAAATTTTCATGAAAAAGACACTCTGTATCTATGCAAATAAGCCTTAATTTGCATGATTTATGCAGAAATACATATAAAAATTATTTAAAAATATATGTGCATCCAGCAGAAATACCTAATTTGGTAAAAGTATTCTATAGAGTAAGTGGAAACAATTCCTACAAAAATTGATTTCATACCTATGTAAATAAACATAAAATTTGCATAATTACGCAAGTTATTGTGCAAAATTCTGCATTTTTAAAAGAATTTCTAATCTATTAAGCCGTGGATCTTGTAGTACAAAGTTTGAAGCTGGCATGGATGTTCCTATGGTCAAAAGTAAATGATTCATCTAAAGAGACAAACTGTCTCTATGCAAACAACCTGTTATTTGCATAATATGCATATCAATACCTACACATAGATAATCAGAACAAACAAAAAAACATTATGTGACAATGTCTTAAATCGCTTTGAACTTAATAGCCAAAAAGCTAATAGAATAAGGCAATATTCTCACAACAACACTTTTCAGTTGCTTAAATTGTTTCCATATTATTTAATTAACTTATGCATTTTATGTAAATAAGTATACAAGACGTGACATTTCGAAACATATTGATCTTTGAAATAATTTTTGTTATCAATTTTACCAATGTTTACCTCATTGCATAAATGCTTTGCAGAGTGGGAAAAATAGCAACCAATAGTGACACTCTTTAAATATGATTATGCAAATATAACAGTAGGGCCTACATAATTTATTATGAACAGATGCAAATCGGAACAATATTGCTTACAAAAGGATTGTTTTTCCTTTGCAAACAGTACACAACTGAGGTCATGGTTGGAAAATCATTACAAAAAACACTACCATAGTGAAAGTGTGAATTCTGATTTTCATTGTATTTCGTTGGCAACCAAGCGAAGAACTTACAAGCTTGAATTAGAAACAAAGTCTGTTTCTGAAAAAAACAAAATAAAACAAAACAAACCTTCCCTCAGTATACTATGAGCTGCTATGGCATGGAAACTATGCTAGGAAATGTTTACCCAATAACATTTTGATAAGGCAATAATATGCAAAAATTGTCATGTGAACAACATAGGAGATGTTATACTTTAAGTCAAATAATCTTAGTCTCTGACTTAAAATCAGTCAATTTCAACCATAAATCAAAGCAAAAATAATATGTTCATAGTTATAAAAGAGTATATCAGATGGCCTTTACAATTACTAGGATGTGATTTGTCAACAGATCGTCACATGCTACTGTTTACGACGATCGTAAATGTCATATTCTTCCTGGTCGTGATTGTTTTCCCTTGGGATAATGTAACTCCCTGGCGGTCCAAAGAATGTTATATTCCACCACATATCAGCTAATACCTGTATAGACGATCATAACCTACATGATCTTGAAGTTCCCCCCCCCCAAAAAAAAAAAAAAAATACTTAGGCCTAGGTTAACTGTTTATGTGTAAAGATGTCAGAGGTTGAAATAAAAAAAAAAAATACACAGGTAAAAATGTAAAAGGTAAGAATGTCAGAGGTTAAACTGTAAACGTGTGCATCAAAATTAACTTTCATGC
Source organism: Diadema setosum (assembly GCA_033980235.1). NCBI lineage: Eukaryota > Metazoa > Echinodermata > Echinoidea > Diadematoida > Diadematidae > Diadema > Diadema setosum. The sequence continues at coordinate 2,760,911 of CM067080.1, forward strand.
GACCCATACATTAAATGCAATGACGGTGATGACTATACCATGTCAATGAATTCCATGTCCTTTCCTACTTATCAAGAGGAAACAAAAACACTTGAGAGGGGAGGACTTAACAATTTTTCGATAATCAACAAGGGTATCACTGTCAAGTAGAACATGCACAAATATGTACTAAGTTTCATGGTACCTTGATTCACATTCAAGATATGGAAGAAAAAGGCAGGAAATTTCCCAGAGAATATCCATTAGGTAATACATGTATATTAAGTTTCGAGAAAAATCCTACAAGCATTGCAAAAATATGAGGGAAATAGTGAAATTTTGAGGGCCCAATTGACCTTGATCTTTGACATCTGACCTTTGACCTTTGACAAATGACTCCTAAATTCCCTAGAAAATCCCTGCCAGTACCAAGTTCCATGAAGACACCTTGATCCATTTGCGAGATACAGAGAAAAAAAGTGAAATTTTAACATTTTCACCTGACCCTTGACCTCTTGACCTGAAACTCTCTGGAGAATCTTATGTTGGTAGTAAATTGTATGGAGTCACTAAGTCACTAAGTTTGAAGAAAATACCTTCAGACATTGCATAGATATGGGGGAAATAATGAAATTTTAGCATTGACTTGAACTTTTTGACCTTTGACCTCTTGCCAATTTTACTTAAAAACTGCTTCATTGATTGCCCCATCATACGTCGTCCTTGGACAAGATTTGGTGAAATTTGCTTAATCCAGTCCTGAGTTATCACGTAAACTGATACAATTTCTTATGGTAAAGTCGACCTTGACCATTGACTCCTAGGGCATTCGGGTATCAATGAGCACAATATGCTAATTAGGTGGTATTTGCATAGAAAAATAGTGTTTTGATATTACAAACCATTTCCTTTTGACTAAATCTGTATAATCTAAAATTCAACATGATTTTATTTCCATATAAAGTAATACAAAGTAATACACATAACGCTTACATGAGTACATAATATTTAAAGGAACTTTGAATCACCTAAGTTTCAACAAAACATAAATACAATTATTATAATGGTATCAACTCTGGTTTGGATAAATAAAGAAGTAAGCAATACAATCTTGATTTATAACTCTACATGGAAAAGCGGAATTCACAAGAAAAGCATAGCTTGTAAAATTTGTGAATTATAGAAGCGTAGATATGCATAGTACTTTGGTAGTTTTCATCATAAAACGCAGTTCTTAGACTGTAAGAAAAACTTTAGAAATAATATATTTACTTCACTTTCTTTAGTAATTATGTAAATTGGCTGGTAATGGTGGTTCAATTATTCAATTTTTTTTTTCCTCATTTTGTTTCATAGAGTGTTTCTAACGGGTTATATCTATCTAGGATGAGATTTAAGGGGGTTTCATTATTCATAAATCAATTTGCATAACTCACATAATTATGCAAATTTTATGTTTATTCAATACATAGGTATGAAATCAATTTTTGCAGCAATTGTTTTCACATACTCTAAAGAAAACTTCTACCAAATTAGGTGTTTCTGCTGGATGTACATATATTTTTTAATACTTTCATATGTATTTTTGCATAAATTATGCAAATTAAGGCTTATTTGCATAGATACAGATTGTCTATTTAGATGAAAAAATTCCAATTGTACCGAGGAACATGTGTGCCAAATAGGATATTTTGATCGCCCCCTTTTTTCACCCTTAGCAAGCCTACTATTCCCGTTGTTGAAACGAAAAAGTTTTTTACACTACACTAACTTAGGAGTAATTTCTAGTAGATTTATACCACTCCTTTGTCGGGTACAAACACAAACTGTGTCTTCCATAACTACACGTATAGATCATTACTGAGTATACTTACCAAATTTGAAAGAAATTGCATAAATACTGTGGAAGTAGTTCCCTCCATAATATTTTGGGAAAATCACCAAATGGTTTCAACCGGGCACATTGTTCCCAATGCTTGAATGAATGAATGACCTAAATAATTTTTGCACAGAATGGAAAGATATTTCGCTCCTTCTCTATCACCTCCGTGGTCAATGTTTGTACAGACCTATGTTGTATCAATGGAACCTACATTGTATATGCATGAAATTTGATATACGCACAATAATACCAAGGAGGTGCAAGAGTCACAACTGTCTGATTTCCTTTGAACCCATGTTTGATGTCGCCACTGGAAAATATTTGAAGCATGTGCCAAACCGGATCTGCCACGCAGATGGGAATACAATTGGCAATTGCGTTATCACCAGCCACCAGGAAGATGTCTTTGTGATAGTAATTGCTTTTCGCCATCCCTACTTACACAAGATCATATAATTGATGTGTTATAATGGTAAAGACACGGGATGCGCGAATAGAATTGCGCAAAAAAAAAAAAAATATGAAATGAAAATGAAAATTACTCGACTGGCCATGCCCTGGCCACTGACCACGCTATTCTCATATATTTATTAATAAAGAATAACTCTTATAAGATTATTCCATTTTCAGTTTTATTTATCGGAATTAAGTGATATAATAAACAGACTTTCTGGGAGGGTACAGTTTTCAACACTTTCACATGAAACAGCCCTGATTTACACTTTTGCACGTTTTTCTGGACGGGATTGACTTTTGTTTTATATGCTTTATCATTGAGTGAGATTTCATTTCATTTAATGAATGAACAAGCAAAATAATATGGCCATCATTATGTCAAGGCTCAAAATGAATCTTCAGAGTGCTCAGCAAGAAGGCGGCATCAAACCGGGCTATCAAAGGCACAAATACACCTGTGGAATTCGTTTGTACATCAATAGAAAACTGAAGACTGTATGAGTAATTGCAGCCAGTTGGAACTCCATCTCTTAAGCCTCCTTGATAATACTTTAAGCATTGATGCAAAACCTATAAATATCCTGTACAAAATAATTCGCGAGCTCATTTATATCAAAGTCTCCTCCGAAGGGAAACGGGAAATTCGCAATGATTCATGGTGCATGCTTTCTAAGCTGTAGTGTATAACCAAAACAAAATGCACACACGGACTGTACGTCTGACAAACTGTTAAAAGCTACTGAAATCTGTGCATCTGATTTGCTGAGAGCAAATTTGTCCTACAAAGTTGTCGGACAAAATGCTTCATGAAATGCCCCCAGGTCTAGTTATGGTTCCATGACAGTTGCTCCCATGACATACATGTATGCTAAGCCGAACATAACTCTAACCCTAATAGTAAACTTTATCCTCACATCAAAATATATCAACATAAAACCCTATTACAACCTTAGCCCTAGCCCTAACCCTAACCCTATCTAATGTTCATGGAGAAAATAAGACCGGAGCAATGTTGTCGCAGGAAAATCATGTCGTTCGTGTCACAAGTTGTGGCATCATCATTTTCACAAAAGATGGCGTCACAATTTACATCACATCAAAACATAAACAACGATCTGTGCGTGGAATTTGATCATGCCTGCACATCCTATAAAGAAGTTAGGTGAACAAAAAAGAAGAAAAGAAACGCTTTTCATCCTTCTGAGTAAATTTCAATATGTCGATATCATTTTACAGTGTACTTCATCAAACCGTTAATCTCCAGTTAAATCGGTACGTGGGTGAAATCCGTCTGAGTAAATTAGCAGTGTCTGATGTTATTGAGTGTTTATAGGGCAAGTTTTTAAGTCCTTGAAATGCGTACTGGTTCAAGTTGTTGTTCACGGTTCAATTACTGTTACACTGCAACAACTTGCCCGTCTATTGAACAGCATTGAGATGTAACAACCATAGTTACTCCAATATAGTTTCAGTTTAGTTATGTTTTGTTCCTTACTGGGAGTTTTGATTTACAATGTTTTTTTTTTTTTTAATAACAAAATAAGCAAGCGGAAGGGGCATATATCATGATAAGTAAGTTTCCCTTAAAACAAATCTAAACTTCGTGTACTTCATTCAATTTAATTTTTGCAACTAATTTAAACATTGCCCTATACATTGAAAAAATGCAATAAATTAATCTATGTTTTAGAAATAGTATTTAAGCACTGATTAATTCACCGCTTATTCTTTACGTTGATGTATAGGGCAAATTACTTTCTCTCCACCTAATCCCTATTTGAACAGACCATCATCTCGACTGCAACAATGGTAATGTGCTAAACATCATGTCGCCAAATTTCCCAAATCGCTACAACAATAACGAAGAAAGGATCTGGAACGTTGGTGCCACTCCGTCCTCGAGACTCATCGTGAGATCCTTGCATTTTGACCTTCAATTTGACGACAAACTACGAGTCATCGACCGTGATGGCAGGGAGACGACATACACCGGAAACAAGCGATTCCCACCGTACCTATCTCACTCAGATCACATCATTATTAGATTTTGGTCTGATGGCAGTGGCAGAAAGACAGGTTTCAACCTAACTGTGGAATGCTATCAGCCACAAGGTGAGATCGAGCTGCACTTTCCAGAGAGGGGAAAGTCTTTCTATGCGGCAGATATATTTCCAGAAAGACTCTTCTGCTATTATATGCTGTGGTGTCCTAGACTTTAGGTGAATTTGCACATTGTGGCGTTTTTAGTACAGTAATTCTGGCATCTATTTCCAAGAGTCTGTGTAACAGGTGAGATTTTCATGAAAGGGCTTATCCTCTTACACCATTTCTTTTTTTTTCTTTTTTTTTTACATTTGAGACTTTGTTTTAATGTATGTCACTCAGCGGCGTCGATACGTTTTCACGATTGGGGGAGGGGGCAAAACATGGAGTTAAAATATCTGTGCGAGGGAGCGGGGGAGCCCCCCTCCCTCACCAGGGAGATTTCGCATTTTCAGACCACACATATGCTGCACACTTCTTGATGAAATATTCTGAAATTTGTCAACCCCCCCCCCCCCAGACGGTATGGAAGGGGACCTAACGTGGGAAGGTGTGGGAGGGTGTGGGAGTCTCTGGGCACTAGGCCCCCTGGGCAACTACCTGCCGGATAACTCCCACCCGGATAATTACCCCCCCCCCCCCCCTCCGGGCAATTATCCCCATGAGCAATTCCCCCTAGGACAGCCACCCCGGATAACTACCCCTTGGGTAACTACCCCCTGGATAACTACCCCCGGATAACTACCCCCCGGATAACTGCCATCCGGATAACTACCACCAAGATAATTCCCCCACCCCCCCCCCCCCAAAAAAAAAAAAAAACACAAACAAACAAACAAACAAACAAACAAAAACAAACAAAAAACAAACAAACAAAAAAACTATGCCCCGACAACCTCTCCCCCCCCCCCTCCATGACGACCTCCGGATAACTATCCACTGGACAACTCTCCCAGGACAATAACTCTCCGGGGCAATCCCCTCCCCCCCCCCCCCCCCCGAAAACTACCACCCGTTGTAATTTTTCCATAAGTTTATAATACCATATCAAAGACAAACTCTTGTACTTGAAGGCGCCTTTCTTTTGCACTGTCATCATTCCGTCTTTTTGCGTGTCATTTATTATCGTTATAACATAAGACGATAAACATAAGAAAATGAGAGTTGATTTCACTGCAAGTCATATGCACATAAAGAGAGGGGTCCTCGATATAAAGACATAATTTCTGATTGGGCAGAGTTTCATTAAAGTTGTCAGTCCTGACAAGCTGTCAGTCCCAGACAATTACCAGTCATTGTAGGAAGATCCATGTAGGTCAATGCTAAAACAAGTCAGTGACCAGAGCTTCTTAGGCAATCAGAACCCAGGATTTTATTGAAATTATCAGAGACTATTCAAGTTGTCATATAGCTTTTATCAAACGGTGCCCTGATCTATCCTAAGAGTGTAATTACAGCCTATAATATTTCCATATAAGTATAATTATGCTAGTTTCCAAATTAAATGTTGCTCATACTTAAAGGGACTACATAGTATTGGTGGAGATGAGGATTGGGCTTTTAACTTTTTGCGAGATACCAAGAAATCAGAGAGTATGCATTCAGAGCATACCATTCTAAAAGGAATTCAAAGTTTATATGATGCAAACAGGTTTTGGAATGGCTGAGACGTCCAAAAACAAAGGAGACAAAGCGATCCTAATATAAAAGATGGGTCCCATCTTTTATTAGGGTTGCCCTGTTTTACCCCAGCCATTTCAAGCACCATTTTCATCACAAAAACGTTGAATCCCTCTCGGAATTACATGTTCTTTCATATTTCGTAAGAGGTTTCTAATTATCTAACCAAAAAGATGTTAGAAACCTGAAGTGAAGTCTCAACCAAAACCTTACAATTCATTTCATTCGAAAAAAATGCGTGTGTGTTTGTCTTTTTTTTTTTCAATTCAAATAACTAACGATGTTCGAAAATAACAATGGGAGACGTAACTTTCCTGGGGCAGGGTGATTGTCAGAGGGGTGATTGTTTGGGGCCTAATTTTAAGGGGTAATTGTCAAGGGAGGTATAATGCTCCGTGGTAATACCAAGGAGGTGGGAATTTCTTCCCACATCCCTGATTAAACTAGTTGTTAATACCCAATGATGCAGCAGCTAGGGCAATTCTGAGATGAGCGTTTACGGTATAACAATAATAACCGAACTTAACCTGAGTAGTTGTCTGGGGAATGGGGAATTGCCCTATGGGGGATATTGTCCGAGGCAAGTACAGAAAACTGGTTAGAAATGGAGGGGACTGCTAAAAAGCAGAGCTTGTAGTCTGCAGTCCCCTAAAAGAAAAAAAAAACACTTTTAGTTATAAAATTGATAAAACGAGGCAAAGAAAGTAGTAAAGCAAGACAGAGACGAAGTACACACATACAGACACATTAACACACACGAGACAGATCCCTTATAATGAGGGAAAGAGGTAAGGTAAGTAAGGGTGAAATGAATGACAGGAAGAGACTACCTTCACAGTGGACAGAGAAAAGGGAGAGGAAAGCGGAAGATTATGGATCAAAACCATGGCACGTGAGGCATGAGATATAAGCTCCCCAAAATAAATAAGTGTAAAGCGGAGTTGTGGCTAAACGATAGACGATTGTGGTAAAAAGAAAAAAAAATAGACTAGAAATTTAAGCTAACAGAAAGTGTAACTCATTCTGAAATGTATAATTTCTTTAAAATTTCTTCAATTTAATGGTAAAGGTATTCAAACTTAAAACTTCTTTTAAACTACTATCAAGTGATATTAAAAAATTTTGGAACAGAAAAAGAAGATACAGATTTTGCGAAAATAGTTTTTCTTAAAGGCAAATGACATCACTGGATTGCCGGGTAGGATATGAAGGGACAGTTTCGTTTTTGATGAGCATACAGTCAAATATAGAAGGGAGAAATTAAGCTTGTTCATAAATACAAACGGTACAAATCGTAAATCTTTAAAGATGTTGTTTTCATAAAATAAAGCATCAGCATGGCATCTCTATGATTCCTGACAAATAATACAAAGAACTTTGTTTTCTGTAGTAACAATATTCTTTCTACTAAAAGTAAGAGTTTCGGGGGGGGGGGGGGGGTGCAATCACCCGGGTGGTAGTTGTCCAGGGGGTAATTGATCTGGGGCGTTATCCGGGGGTAATTTTTCATTTCATTTCATTTTATTGTTTCTGTATGGCACAATATAATCAACTATGATCACTTTCAAAAATAAACATATGATTCACAATAATTCATGGCTGATATTTGCACATGACAGGTAATCAAATCTTAGTGACAAAGAACGAAGACATAATGATAATAAACAAAAAGTCAAGGTACCATACAGGAGGATCCCCAGTAAGTCGAGCTTGATATTGGGGCCTCATACACAGATAAATGAATAAACAGTTTCAACCAACTGTCGGTTTACTTAACTACAACAAGACAAACTAGTTTTACACAACAAAAACAGTTACATAACAAAACATACACGGACATGTACGCAGGTGATGCTAAGAAAGAAAAACACAGAAGAAGGGGATAGCGATAATGAAAGATGATGAGAAAGAACAGGAGAGAGAGAGAGAGAGAGAGAAATAGAAAGACTCCTCGTTCACTGTACAATAACACACTGTGCAAATACAACACTATTGCAGGTGCATACACCCTGTTGCCAGGTAACGGCTGGGTGTAGCAACGTACGGACCAGTTACATCTGTATATAAAAATAGAGAAACATTCCATGGCACTACAACAGAAGGCAGAGTACAACATAAAATATAAGATGGTTCAAGTAACAAAAGAAATTCATGTTCTGGATATGTTAATTAAGTCACTGATACTTAGCAACAAGCATATGTTTAACAAATCTTTTAAAGGAACCAATCGTGCGAATTGCACGGGACTGAGATGGTAAAGAATTCCATACGTCTGGGCCAGTGTGCCGAATTGGTTTTTTAGCTTAACAAGTTCTGGGATTTATAAGATGAATATTGGAGGCATTTCTTGTAGGGTAGGAGTGGATTTGTTTATTGAGTTGGAAAATATTCATAAAATAAGGAGGTAAACACTGAATGTTGTAGCGAAACATGAAGTTAGCAGTCTGTAAAAAAATTTATGTCATCAATTTTCAGAATTCTATGCTTTTGAAATATTGGGTCTGTGTGAGCTCTATCAGTCCCAGCACAAATACGCATGGCTTTCTTTTGGAGCAAAAATATTGAATTTGTACTACTGTATGAAGTTGCCCAGACAATGTTGCAATAATTTATATATGGCAAAACGAGTGAGTTATACAATACAAAAAGAGTTTCTACCGGAAGAAAATACCGTAATTTACGTAGAACACCAATATTGCGTGCAATAGGATTTGATATATGTCTGACATGATCAGACCAATTTAAATATTCATTAATAGCAACACCCAAAAATTTTATACATGATTTTTGTTCAATTGCAATATCATCAGTATGAGTAACACATTATTTTCTGGATCATGATTTGTTCTTCTATAACCTTTAAAATGAATAAAACTCGTTTTCGACAAGTTTGAGAGATAACACGTTGCTCTGGAACCAACGTGACAATTTCGGTAGTTCAGTATTCAGTTTCGAAATAAGACTATTGTAATCAGCATGGGAAAAGAATACATTGGTATCATCGGCAAAGAGAATATATTGCAATGGATCTGACACATTAACCAAATCATTTACATATATCAGGAATAAAAGCGGGCCTAAAATGGATCCTTGGGGGACAACACATGTTAACGGAAGCAAAGTAGATGAATGAGAATCGTGAACAGTATATTGATATCTGTTTGATAAGTAACTAAGAAACCAATCAAGGGCGACGCCCCGTACACCATAATACTGCAATTTGGAAAGTAAGATACCATGATCTAGAGTATCGAACGCCTTGCTGAGGTCCATAAACACGCCTATCACGTGCTTATGGTCCGCCAAGACGCTCGATACTCTGTCGTATAGTTTCAAGAGTGCAGCATCAGTGGAATGGGCTTTACGGAAACCATACTGATCAGGATTAAAGCCCCTTTTACACTTTCACGGATTACTTCACGGATGACCACGGATCGTCATCCGTGATGTTCCGACATGCAAAATATCAATTGTCCTCTCAATGCCGGTGTGAATACGATCCCAACTACGTGTCTACACGGACAAGTACGGAGGCTACACGGACAAGCACGGTGCCTACACGGACAGGCAAGGAACGAACGTGGACCAAAGCGGAAACGATACGGAGCTAACACGGATATCAAGGAAGAACACGGATGCAACTGGGTCCCTTCGCGGTCTTTACACGGAATTCTCTAAAATGTTGACAGATGGCATTTACTTTTGCTTTTGATACTTTATCATTCTCGGGCAACATGCCTCCAGAGCTAATAACAAGCACACCGTGAGAAAATCTACAACAGCCTACATACGCCTGGGCTTGTAGACATCAGGCAAATCTGTACTTGCAAACTCTGATTTTGCGGGAACATCATGACATAAACAAAGCAAAACTAGAAATGTCGCTTTGGCGACTGGTATGCCTCCGCCATAATACATGATTTTCCCAATAGGTCTAGATAGTACATGTGGACAATGTGTGACTACATTTTCACAAAATTGGCAAAATATTGAAATTACAAATTTCTCACAAATGTGTTGAAAGTTCACCTTCCTTGACCTAGGTTTAATTGGATGAATAGGAGAGCATGTATCTAGGGATTTAAGGACTTTAACTTGACTTTGACCCATTCATACATTTAGGCATTGAGTAATTTTCAAGGTACAGGTGTGGAGAATTGGTGTGAATTTCTGAATTGAATAGTAAATTGTTACCATTTTCATCTGGCCCTTGACCCTAAAATTCATAAGATAATCACTTTCAGGTAGAACATGCATAATATGTACTAAGTTTCAAGGTAACTTGAGCCACTTCCGAGATATGGAGGAAAAAGTTAGTTCAGCACTTTCACTTGATCTTTGACCTTTTGACCTTTGAGGCAAAAAAAAAGAAGAAAAAAAAAACTTTCCAGAGAATTTCTATTAGGTTACACATGCATACACCAAGTGCAAAAAAAAAAATATAACCCTGCTGGCATTGCATAAATATGAGGGAAATAGTAAAATTTTGAAGTGTTGCACTTGACCTTTGACCCCTGACCTTTGACCCCATGAACCCTACATTCTCTAGATACAATCAATTCCAGTCAGTACATGTATATACTATGTTCCATGAAGATACCTTGAACAATTTTCCAAGGTACGGAGAAAAAAAAAGAAGTTTTAATATTTTTACTTGACCTTTTGACCTTTGACCTTTGACCTCATGACCTAAACTTTCAGCAGAGAATCTTCATTGGGTAATACATGTATACACTAAGTTTCAAGAAAATATCTTCAGGCATTCAATAGATATGGTGGAAATAGTGATATTTTATGTATTTGACCCTGACCTTTTGACCTTTGACCTTTGAACTCATGACCCAAACCTTCACCAGAGAATCTTCATTAGGTAATACATGTATACACTAAGTTTCAAGAAAATATCTTCAGGCATTCCATAGATATGGAGGAAATAGTGAAATTTTATGTAATTGACCCTGACCTTTTGACCTTTGACCTTTGACGTCATGACCCAAACTTTCACCAGAAAATTTTAATTGGGTAATACATGTATACACTAGGTTTCAAGAAAATATCTTCCGGTATTCAATAGATATGGTGGAAATAGTGAAATTTTATGTATTTGACCTTGACCTTTTGACCTTTGACCTTGAGCATGTGCACCCAAAACTTGATAGGCACAACTTCACCCCCTAATACACATACATGCCAAGTTTCATTAGGATACCTCAACAGGTTTTGATAGTTACCTTGTCCACAAAATTCATTACGGACGGACGGAAGGACGGACGGACGGACGGACGGAAGGACGGACGGACGGACGGACGGACAACCCGAAAACATAATGCCTCCGGCACCACTTCGTGGCGGAGGCATAACAAAACAAAACAAAACAAAACAAATCAAAACACACACACGCACACACACACACACACACACACACAAAAAAAAACCATCAAGGAAATGTGTGTGGGTCACTGAAGCTTCTCAGGCTACAATTATTATTCGAAGAGTATGAGGGGTTGCTGGCTGTACCGATGGGGGAAGATGTGAGCAAATTTCGTGGACTTTATGAACTTGTATTGGCGAAACACACGAATTTCTCATCCCAGATGGAGCCGATGCTAATACGGAAGTCCCGATGTCTTACGGATTGTCCCGGAATGAGTACGGAGGCAACTCGGAATAGCCGGTGCCTTTAAGGAAGGAATTCGGAGGCAACACGGAGTAGACGGTGCCAGCAAGGAAGAGTTCGTATTGATTTTCATCCGTGATGTCCGGGATGAAAAATTAGGCAAGCTTAATTTTTCCCGCGGACATGCCGGGTGGTCAAGGATAATGCCGGATAACTTCACGGAGTCAACACGGTCATGCCGGAAACAGTACGGATGATCCCGGATCGACGATCCGTGGTCATCCGTGATGCGATCCGTGAAAGTGTAAAAGTGGCTTAAGCAAATTATTGCGTGTGATAAAATTATCAACTCTGTTATACACAATTTTTTCAAGAATCTTTGAAAAGGCAGGCAGAATAGAAATGGGGCGGTAATTCGATATATTTGTAGGATCATCCTTTTTATGGATTGGTACCACCTTAGCTACTTTAAATGACTGTGGATATACACCTGTAGATAATGAAAGGTTGAAAATATATACCAGTGGTGTCAAAACATATCGTATTATTTTCTTCAATAAATATGAGCTGATTTCATCATGACCAGTTGCATAAATATTTTTCAATGATTTTGTGATTTTTAATATCTCACTATCACTTACAGGATAAAAAAATAACGTTTTGTAAAAACTTCTATTCAAAAAATCTCGAAAATTAATTCCATTCCTATCAATTTTCTGAGCTTGATTTTGACCAATTCCGGTAAAATACTCATCAAATGTATTTGCAATTGTTAATGGTGTGTCATATGACACTTCTTCAAAAAATAACATATCAATCTTATTAACACGACCTTTATTCAAAATTTCTCTGATTACTTTCCAAGCAGAATTACAATCATTTCTAACATTTACAAGTCTATTATGAAAATATGATTTGCGAGATACCCTTATTATTTCTGTCAATTTATTCTATATTTCTTATATCTGTTAAAACATTCTAAATCAAATCTATTATTTATATGCAATTTATATAACATATTCAGTCTCTTAATTGACCTCAGAATACCATTCGTGATCCACGGGTGCTTTTTCTTCTGTTTAACATTCATTTCTTTTAAAGGCATATTCTTATCAAAATAATATAAAAATTTATTCAGAAAACAATCATAGGCAGAATTAACTCCCTCGCATGCAAAAACGTCTCTCCAAGTTTCTACTGCCAAATCATTTTTCAATCTATTAATTGAATCAAAAGTTATTTTACGTTTAACATATTTGGCAGACTGAGAAAATCTTTTTGAAATCAAATTGGTAAAGATCAAAAAGATTGGAAGATGATCAGATATATCAGCATAAAATATACCTGACTTTAATATATCTCGTTGCATATTAATAAAAATGTTGTCTATCAGAGAAGCTGACTGAGGTGTAATTCTTGTCGGTTTATCAACTGTATTATAAAATGAATGTGATAATAAAATATTAAGAAAGGTTGAAGTTGAGTCATTTTCAGTTGCCAGATCAATATTAAAATCACCCATTAAACAGCACATCTTATTGGAAGAGTTAATTTTCCTAAGCAGGGTTTATAAGTCCTCAAAAAGTAATTCCAGGTTTGTATTTGGGGGTCTGTAAATTACACATATGACAAAAGAGTTACCAGGTGTTACATCAACTTGAATAGAGAGTATTTCAGCACTGGATAAAGAAAATGTCAAATCATTTCTAATTTTGGGGACCAATGAATGGGTAACATAAAAACCAACACCTCCACCTCTACCACATTTCCTGTCAGCACGAATAAATTTATAACCATCAATGTTTACAAGATCAGGAGATGTATCATTCAACCACGTTTATGTTACCCCAATGATAGAAAAATTTAACTGTATGGAGGACAGAAAATGAGAAAAATCATCAAAGTTTTTTACTATGCTACGAGTATTAACATGTAATAAGCTTAAATCGGAAGATACACTATAATCTGACATTTGCTGATAAAATTCGTGAGGTAGAAAATATCTGCAGTTGCCATCTAGATCAAATTGTTGATCATTTGTGTTATCATTAAACATAGTGAACATGGGATATCAATGACTTATCAGTTATCAAAGTACAGATGTAACGAAAGCATGGCTTTGCTACATAGAATCGAACGAGGAGGAAGTAAGAGGGATAGGAGAAGGATGCATCACAAGGCACATGAACTAGACTTACAATACAAATAGAAACAGAATATATCGTCAACATGTAATTATAAAGTATGATAGAATGAATTGTTCCTCTCCACTTTTAGTCTGGGTGCCAAAACCACTTTTTGGGCCTAACCTTGTTTTACCGTCCACCCAATGTTTTTTGATGGTTTTACCCTATTTCGAGGGTGCTGAATCCGAATCTGGATGATGCAACTCTTGCATCCTTGAGGGTTTTGAGATATTCAAGATGGCCGCCAAAATGGCCGCCCAAACCGGAAATTCTCACGTATTTCATTCTCAATGGTGAAAAATTGAAAACACTTGATGGTTTTACCCTATTTCGAGGGTGCTGAATCCAAATCTAGATGATGCAACTCTTGCATCCTTGAGGATTTTGAGATATTCAAGATGGCCGCCAAAATGGCCACCAAAACCGGAAATTCCCATGTATTTCCTTTTAAATGGTGAGAAATTGAAAACAATGAAGGTTTTACCCTATTTCGATGGTGCTGAATCCGAATGTGGATAATGCAACTCTTGCATCCTTGAGGGTTTTGAGCTTTTCAAGATGGCCGCCAAAGTGGCCGCCGAAATAACCGCCAATTAAAACCAGAAATCCGGATGTGAGAAATTGAAAACAATATGTTATTGATGGTTTTGCCCTGTTTGGAGGGTGCTGAATCCGAATCTGGATGATGCAACTCCTGCATCCTCGAGGATATTGAGATATTCAAGATGGCCGCCAAAATGGCCGCCCAAACCGGAAATTCCCATGTATTTCCTTTTAGATGGTGAGAAATTGAAAACAATTGATGGTTTTACTCTGTTTGGAGGGTGCTGAATCCAAATCTGGATGACACAACTCGTGTATCCTTGAGGATTTTGAGATATTCAAGATGGCCGCCAAAATGGTCGCCAAACCGGAAATTCTCACGTATTTCATTCTCAATGGTTCAAATTGAGAACGATTGATGGTTCTATTCTATTCGGATTTCAAAATCGCCGCCAAAATGGGAAATTTCCACGTATTTCAATTTTAATATTTCGCAATTGAGAGTAATTTTATTGATTATTCTACCCTATTTTGATCACTGTGCTGAATGCGAATCTGGACGAAACCACCCTTGCATCATTGAGAGTTTGGGGAAATTCAAAATGCTCGCCAGAATGGTGAGAAATTGATAACATTTGATGGTTTTACCCTATTTCAGGTTTCGTCAATGGCAAAATCTAAATCCAACCATACTCTGCTGATAAACGAATGCATATTGTACATCCCAGTTTGAACTTGCTGTATAGTGAAACCAGCTTTACCGGATATCTTAGAGTTTGTAAGATACAGCTGTGCCAGGAATGAATCCTGAAAGACTACAAATGCGGTTGAATATTTGAAAGATTACACTGTTTCATCTACATATCATGGATATGTTTTGAACACTAACAATCAGTGGACAAGACATACCCATCTCGATAATATTGTGATAGTGATGTAGAGAAGTTTACTGAGATTCCCAATAATATCTGTTTTAATCCATGAACAGTTTTAATCGTTTCATCCATGAACCAGGGATGTGTTACAGAGATGGAGTGGCAAATCTTCGTAATTCATGCAAACACATGTTTGGGTTCAAGGCGTTACAATGGGATGTCTAGCATTCCATTACGCTTTGAAGTCATGCTCGGCGCCGCTCTGGTTTGCAAGACGAAGTTGGGAGACGAAGAACGCATTTCACCTTTCGTTGAATTACAAGTTCTATTTCACCGTAAAATTTTAAATGAAATAGAAATGTCTACTCGAATTGATTTAGAATAGTTTAGGAAAGAATTCAATATTATAAACATGTATTTCTAGTTTCTTCGTAATGCGCAAATCCAAATGAAATGAAAATTAGGCCCTCTTAAAAACCTAATATTTTTCTATAATGCGCATATTTGTGCATGTTAGTTTTTTAATCTTTTAATCTGGGATATTTTGATCTTTCAAATACAGTACTCCGCTAAAGCGTATTCCAGCGTGCTTTTAAACTATTTGCTGTTAAAATTGTTAGTTTGACACTGCATTTTGGTTCGCTGCTCCAATTCAAGTCACAAAAATTCTTGTTGCCATCACATTGAAAGAGAGAGCGAATTGCAGTAGGGGCAAGTATTTCTAGATGTGAGAGCGCTAGTCCCGATTATTGATGCTCTCTTTTGTCAAAGCACATGGGTAACACCTGTAGTTGAACGCATAACTTCTCGGCGGCGCCGCGCATGACTTCAAAGGAGAGCAGTAGTTGTCTCTCCTTCTCTAGCACCACCCTGCATGAACACTCACATTGGTTGATTGGTTTATATTGGTGGTCTTGATGACATTGTCCAAGACAAGAGTTGGACATTTTTATAGTTCTGCTTCAAATTTTCCTTCAATATGATGTAATATTATACATATGTAAATATATATATGAAGACCTGAATATAAGAACGACCCAAGTAAAATTTTTGGCCAAATTCAGTTTGATATGGGAAATTGTAGCTTATGCATGGACTCATCTTGTGTATAAATGATAAATCCTAATTACCCCCGGAAGTGCCTGAAATGAATGAGTTAAATCTTATATTAATGTAAGAATGAAGGACTTGGGTCATTCTTACATTCATAAGGGCCCTCTCTCATCCTTCTCTCATCTTTATAGCAGAATATCATGTACATGAATCAAAGAACGACCCAAGTCCATATGAATCAAAGAACGACCCAAGTCCACGACACAAAATGGCCTCTCCACAATTAATGTAAATGTTAATTGTCATAATAATATATGTTCTAATTTGTGTATACAATGTTGCCTTCCCATCATAGTTAAATAGAATATCATTGGACAAATAAAAAAAATATGAAGTTTTTTTTTTAGTTTACTCGAAATGGTCTTCCATGGACTTGCGTCGTTCTTATATTCATATACTCATATATATATATATATATATATATATATATGAAGAGTTTGTTTGCAAAAACCGATAAGTCCATATTTGCCAAATGGAGATATTTGCGATTAAAGGTCAAGAAAAATAAAGAGAATAATAAGAAAATTTTTGCTTCTTTTGACCATAACTTAAAAAATATATACCTTTATACCATCAATAGTTTTTCCAAATGGCCGCCAAACCGGAAATTCCCGTGTATTTCCTTCTAAATGGTGAGAAATTGAAAAACTATTGATGGTTTCACCCTAGTTCGAGGGTGCTGAATCAGAATCTTGATAAAACTCTTGTATCCTTAAGGGTTTTGAGATAATAAAGATGGTCACCAAAATGACTGCCAGAAATGGAAACTCACATGTAGAGTGACCCTTTTTCCTTCTAAATGGTGTAAAATTGAAAACAAACTGATGGTTTTATCCTATTTTGAGTTTGCTGAATTTGAAGCTGCAGGATCCAGCTCTTGCATCCTTAATGGTTTTGAGATTAGAAAGATGGCCGCCAAAATGGCCCCCAAATGGCCGTCAAATTACTTTTCACTTGTTTTCTTAGTATTGTTTTTAATAAATAAAATAATAAAAAGAAAACCAAACGGAAGTCGAGGACATAGATGATATGGTGGCACATGGCATGTAGTAGCAGAGCAATTTTCTATATTTTCTGTCCCAATACATTATGACCGCTTAAAAGCGTATTAGTCTGGGTGCCAAAGGCTGAACCTTGTTTTACCGTACACCCAATGTTTTTTGGTGGTTTTACCCTATTTCGAGGGTGCTGAATCCATTTAGAAGGAAATACATAGGAATTTCCGGGTAATTTGGCTGCCATTTTGGCGGCCATCTTGAATATCTCAATATCCTCCAGGATGCAAGAGTCGCATCATCCTGATTCGGATTCAGCAACGTCGAAACAGCTTCGAACTATTAATTGTTTTCAATTACTCACCACTAAGAAGGAAATACAGAGGAATTTCCGGTTTGGGCGGCCATTTTGGCGGCCATTTTGGCGGCCATTTTGGCGGCCATCTTGAATATCTCAAAATCCTCAATGATGCAAGAGTCGCATCAGCAAGATTCGGATTCAGCATCCTCGAAATAGCTTAGAACCATAAATTGTTTTGAACTTCTCACCATTTAGAAGGAAATACATAGGAATTTCCGGGTAATTTGGCTGCCATTTTGGCGGCCATCTTGAATATCTCAATATCCTCAAGGATACAAGAGTCGCATCAGCCAGATTCGGATTCAGCACCATCGAAATAGCTTAGAACCATCAATTGTTTTCAATTTCTCACCATTTAGAAGGAAATACATAGGAATTTCCGATTTTGGCGGCCATTTTGGCGGCCATCTTGAATATCTCAAAATCCTCAAGGATGCAAGAGTTGCATCATCCAGATTTGGATTCAGCACCCTCGAAATAGGGTAAAACCGTGAATTGTTTTCAATTTCTCACCATTTAGAAGGAAATACATGGGAATTTCCGGTTTGGGCGGCCATTTTGGCGGCCATCTTGAATATCTCAAAACCCTCAAGGATGCAAGAGTTGCATCATGCAGATTCGGATTCAGCACCCTCGATATAGGGTAAAACCACCAAAAAACATTGGGTGGACGGTAAAACAAGGTTCAGCCTTTGGCACCCAGACTATTTGTACAGAAACAGCGTAAAGACAAGTACAAGGATTGTGTGGCTACTCCATGTTGGATTATGCAGAATAGAAACAATTCAGAGTTAAGCGCACAAAGAATGCAAAAGGTCTGGGAAGAGCAACAGCGTGAATGCAAGACACAGGCAAAGGAGGGCAGACAAGCATACAGATGTTACGAAGAAATGCACGTTCTACTCAATAATGCATAACAAAAGCGTTGGGAAATTGAGGTGGCTTAAAGCTACATTGCACTAATTAGTCAAAAGTCATAGGGGATACCGTTGTAGGTTCGCCATTTCCCTGCAAATAAACGTAATTTGGTCCCTTTCGCGTACAACTCCTTCACTTCTTTCCCCCACTTTTTCTTCTCCTCTAGGTCAGGCTTCGTGAGATCGTCGATGACGTAGAACGACTCCCTTGCGAGATTTTTCCGTGCATTTTTCATGATCTCAACTTTCTCACGATACGACAACATTTTCACCAGAATGTGCCTTGGTCGATCATTAGCTTTCCTGCCGTCGCGATGAGCTCGCTCAACTTTCGTATCCATGCCAAACTTCTCCTTCATGATTTTCTCCACAATCTTAGGGCAATCCTCCCGGGCGTTATCCTTGGCTTCAGGGACGCCGACGATGCGGAAGTTGTTCCTTCTGGAGAAGCGTTCGGCCTTGTTTACCTCAACTGCATGGGGGCTGAGCTGATCCTTCATGGATGAAACTTCCTTTTCCATTGCTGCTACCCTTTCCTCCAGGGGTTTGTTTCTCTTTTCCAGTTCGTTGGCTCTGGCACTCTGATATTCCACAGCCCTTTCCACATTCTGTATGCGATCAATGAGTGAGTCGACCGCTCTCTTGATCATTCGTTCGAAATCGGCGGTTGCAGCTTTAAAGTAGTCGTTAATAGACTGTGTAGAGAGTTCAGGTGCTTTCTGCTGCTCAGGCGTATCGGGGATCTCATCAACGTCAGAACGGGCAGCTTCCCCGACAGCAGTGGCGCCAAATCCTGTCCCAGACGAACTGTCGTCGCTACAGGTGCCGCCATCTTCCAAATCCAGCAGTTTCCCACGTTTTGGATACCTTTTGTGTCCGTCCTTGCTCATGGTGGAATTAGCAGATGATGATATGATAATAAATCCAGGTAAGTATTCCGAGAAATTAGGCTAAATCCAGGAAATGGAATCTAAAAGTGGAGAGGACGATTCGCATGTCTACCAATGACGAGGCGCCATCTTTTTTTTTTTTGATCATCCATGGGAAGTAATGGGGGGGGGGGTTGTTGAGTGATAATCGGGAAGGGGGGGGGGGTGTAGTTAACCCGGGGGTAGTTATCCGGGTGGTAGTTATCCAGGGGGGTAGTTATCCGGGGGTAGTTATCCAGGGGATAGTTATCCAGGGGTATATTATCCAGGGGTAGTTATCCGGGGGTAGTTATTCAGGGGTAGTTGTCCTAAGGGGGAATAGCCCTGGGGGTGATTGCCCTAGGAGGGTAGTTGTCCGGGGGTAGTTGTCCTAGGGGGTAATTGCCCTGGAGGGTAATTGCCCAAGGAGGGTATTTGTCCGGGGGTAGTTGCCCCAGGGGGAATTGCCGTGGGGGAGGGGGTAGTTATCCGGGGGTGGTTTTCCAGGGGGTAGTGTTCCTAGACCCATATTATCCAGGGGTATCCCCCTCCCACGGTATTCCCCTCCCACGCGAGAGGGATTTTGCATTTTTGCAATTGAAACTCAACAATCTGTTGCACAACGGGTGAATTATTTGGACAGTTAAAAAAAAAAGCAATAAAAATGACATATTTTTCCCCTTGTCCTCCATAATTGATGCCCATCCATACGAGGTAGCTTTGCATTTTTAGAACTCAAATAAAAATGTCTCGTAAACACATTTTTCTTTAAATCTAAAAGTGTACTAAGTCTATGGGAAAAAGGACGAACGGGGGAGAGTGTAGGAGGGGGTATCCCCTTCCCTATCCCCCTCCCACGCGAGAGAAATGTTGCATTTTTAGAATTGAAATTCAGCAATCTAGTGGCGACACTTCGGGTGAAATATTTGGACAGTTTTCTATCAAAAAAAAAAAAAACAAGAAATTCTTCTCATCTAGGGAATTATTGGGGGCAAAGTTATATACCCCCCCCCCCCATATTTCCATGGGGGGGGGGGGGGGGCGATCAACGCCCTTGGTATCATTATCACGATTATTACAATGATGTATACGATATTCTGCTTAATGCTACCATTAATTTTACGACTTAGTAGGGCCTATATAACGAAAGTAATTGAAAATTTTTGAGTGACGCCAGACAATTCTGGAAACCTTTTATCGCACTGAGGCAATTGTATCTGCTGCGCTGAGAAATGAAGAATGTATGCAAGTGAAATGCAGAAAATTTCTTTTTTGCTTTCTCCGCTGTTGACCTGCGTATATAATACATGGTTGTAGGTAATACCATGGAGCTACTGTGGTATAGCTCCATGGTAATACAGTTGTACATGAGGTTTGCTGCATATTTATACGCTTAAAACGATATCTATCTCCCTAGATGACACCTTCACAGTTAGTCTTGTGGGAGGTCTGGCTCCTGATGAAGGTTGGTTGATCATCAGAAATATTTTCCAAGGTCTCCAGCTTTGCAGCGGGAACCTCCCCTTGGCTGACACAGTGTGCCACCAGCTCGGCTTCCCTGGAGCACGTCGCATTGACAGTCGGAAATGTCAAGAAGCAGGTTGTGATGAGCACTGGCAAAACGACACCCTCACGGTACAGACCGTGACATGTTCAAAGAGTAAGTTTTGCGGAAATATGACGTCGTAACTGAGTATAAGTAAATTGAATGAATAAGTCATTAACTTGCTCTGGTAAAATATATTTAGGGCCTACTAGGCCTATATTTCATTCTCGGTTAATAAAAAAAAATAAATAATAAGAGTTCTATTTACTTCGTGTGGAGAACGCTGACATGGAGATGCACCCACATAATTGAAAAACGGTACAATTACACTTTACATGAAATATGAGATTCAGTTAATAAATTCAACGCTCGATATCAATATTATAATAGCTTCTTACAGCGTTTACTGTTTCCATAAGTTGCCTTTGCTTCATCTTAGTTCTTCACTCTTACTCTTTCGCTGATCGATTTAAGGGCGTAGAAACATTGTTAACAGTTTGATGCTCTATGTAAGAACGACTGGTTATTGTTATTACCACTATGATCATAATCGCCAGTCAAATGAAAATCAGTTTATGAAAATCGTGACAGAAAATTGCCCTTCGAGGGAGAAAGATAATGTATACATTTGACATTTTCACAACAAAACAGAGAAACTCAGTTGATGTATGATAAAGCATGTGATGTCTTATTCTGATACTTTCTCTAACAACTGGGGTGGTATTCTGAGGTCGTAATTTAGTCTGTAATTAACTTCGTGATTAAGTCGTGAAGTTAATAGGCCCTTAATTATGGGCAAAATCGGTATTCTGAGGACGTAATTGGCCCAAAACCACTATTTCGGCGCAATTGGTCAAAAATCGTGTCGCTTATGTTCCTACTCACCTAGGAGAGATAAAAAGCTCTTTCAAAATGCCCCTGTGATTTTATGTGATGCCAAGGGACATATAAACAAAAACTGAAATCATTTCGAAGGCGAAATTATACCAATAAGCCATTGGTGGAGGTTTAAGTTCGGCCAACAGGCTTAAAAGTGCATGTCGCCAATGATGAGTTTTTATGTTTTCTCAACTTTGTGGGAAAATATGAGCATAAAGAGGATGCTTACTCACGGTTTCAGAAAAGTGGCTTAAGCTTCTACGAAAACCTAACACAACTTTTTAAACTAACCATTCTTTATCAACAAAATAACTGATGGAAATGTGTCGCCAGATCCGCTGAAACATACGTTACCATCTTTGTACTGCCAACCTGGTTATGCTATTACAGTGAGTACTACACAATTGTATTGTTTTTCTGACCAAAAGGGGTGTAAGTTTATGTTAAAAGATATTTCATCACTCAGCTTCAAACGACATGCGACTGCTAATCTCGCAAATATAGATTTTAAAAAGGTAGATTTAAGAGAAGTAACATACGTTACCATCTTTGTAAAAAGTATGAAGGTGCATGGCTCTGAATGATTGTTCTAGAGTTGAGACTAATGGAGTAGATTGTCGTCATACCCATGGGTTGCAAAAGATTCATTATTATGTTGCTAACTTATACGATTTAATCCACAAGTGTAACATACGTGATGTAACTTACGTTACCACCAAATGACAGAAAGCTTAATTACACCATTAATTACCACCTAAATGTACATTTCTCGAATCTGTGCCGTCGATTTGAGGTCATGGGATAGCTCAGCAACTTCTTTCAATGGCATCTTGAGCATTGGCAGCGCGTAAAATACCTTTACATGATGTGTTGAAAAACTGAGTAAGTATTTGATTGTTGGAAATGTGTTGTTGGTTTTTATAGAATCATGTTTTACTTCTGTTTATTGTGTCTTTATTAAGTCAATAGATTCCACCGTAAAAATCCAGTTATTGCTTTGCTGTACAGGTTTATTCTTTTGAAGTAAATCACTCAATTTATTACGTAACGTATGTTTCAAATTTTGGTAACGTAAGTTTCAAAATGTTGTCATGTTGATAACAGACAACCCACAGAAAAGCCCATTTAATTTGAGACAATTTAATTGTTGCAGTTATGATGTTGATGAGTTTCTCCGTCAAAACATATCAAATTCATTTACAGCTGTATGTTCTTGTTTGTTAGGAGGATGCAGTAAAAGGGGACATAATCAGATAGTATCTTTGAAAAAATCGTTTGGTGGGCGTTGATGTTCAACTTGGCTTTAATGATGTCATATTCCAGGTATAAACAATGAATTTAACATTGTTTTAAGAAAATTCAATGAATAGCTAATAAACTTAGGGATTACGCAGATCTCTACTTCAAAACTATTGGATCAGGTCACTGCATTAATATAGTAACGTAAGTTTCTAGTTTTGGTAACGTAAGTTTCATCAATTCATGTCATTGAAAAAGGATATTGTAGAGAATGTGCGTTGATAAAAATAACATTTAATTGTTCTAGAACTATAGTTGAAGGAATTCCATAGGGAAATAAGTCTTTTCAGTTATATTTATCTTCGGTTATCATAAATCAATATGGTGACTTACTACTACCTGACTATTCTTAACGGAGAAAATTAACTCAAATTTGTGTCGTTATATCGTTGATGATCTCAAAGTGAAGAAAAACACATTTTGAATGAAGAAAAGGTAACAAAAATACATGTGCATTAAAGAAATGTAATTTTAACTATTACTGAGTATACCATCATAGATCAGGCCTACATGATAATAATAATGCTAATAATAATTATAGTGATGTATGTTTCAGTAAGATATATGTTTAAGACATCAACATTTTTTGTTCTTCCTTCTCGTTGAAGTTAATGCAGTTGCAATGGGGAAGAGCAGTGCTGAGATTAAAACCCCATATATAGGGAACGTATAAGCTGCAATCAGATTGGCGAAAAATCATATCTCTAAGCAAAGATTCAAGAAAAACTAGAAATATCACTTAAGGTGATTAATACCCCCGCCCCGTGACGACAGTCTTACCCAAGGAATGATCTTTCCTTGATCTTCTGCCATTTAAATGCCGTTACCATGGCAACGCAGCTTCCGACACGTCCGAAAAATATGTCTTGCACATCTTCCCACCAAGACTATTGTGTGCGCCACATTTCATAAGCTTTTGTCAAAAACTGAGGAAGTAGTTCAATCCACAAGATCTTTCCTTGATCTTCCGCCATTAATATGCCGTTACCATGGCAACGCAGCTTCCGACACGTCCAAAAAATATGTCTTGCACATCTTCCCACCAAGACCAATGTGTGTGCCACATTTCATGAGCTTCAGTCGAATACAGAGGAAGTAATTCAATAAGCAAGATCTTTCCTTGATCTTCTGCCATTTATATGCCGTTACCATGGCAACGCAGCTTCCGACACGTCCGAAAAATATGTCTTCCACATCTTCCCACCAAGATCAAGGTGTGTGCCACATTTCATAAGCTTTGGTCAAAAAACTGAGGAAGTAGTTAAATCCGCAAGATCTTTCCTTGATCTTCTGCCATTAATATGCCGTTACCATGGCAACGTACTTTCAGATACTGTCAAAAAATGCGTCTTACACATCTACAACCAAAGGCACACATCTGTACCAAGTTTCATGGAAATTGGGCAAAAACTGAGGAAGTAGTTTGCAACACAAATTTTTCCATCATTTTGGCTCATAATATGTGAGCTGTTACCATGGCAACATACTTTTTGTCACTGTCAAGAAATGTGTCATGCTGACCTTTATCCTAAGACAAACATTCAATATGAATTCCATGAGAATTGGAAGAACACTGATGAAGCAGTTTTGCCATGAAGCATTTTGCCCTATATTTTACCAATATCATGCCGTTACCATGGCAACGCACTTTTTGCCACTGCGGAAATATGTGTCTTGCACATTAACATATTTAGATGAACATCTGTACCTAATTTCATAAAAATTGATCAAAAACTGTGGGAGGAGTTTGCGACGCAAGATTTGTACCCATTTTTGCCCATAATATGCCGTTACCATGGCAACGTACTTTTGGGTACTGTCAAAAAATACGTCTTGTACATCTACAACCCAAGGCACACATCTGTGCCAAGTTTTATGGGAATCGGTTGAAAACTGAGGAAGTAGTTCGCGACGCAAGATTTGCAACGGACCGACCGCCCGACCGACCGCCCGACCGACCGACCGCCCGACCGACCGCCCGACCGACCGCCCGACCGCCCGACCGTCCGCTGATTCCTATATACCCCCTTCAAACTTCGTTTGGCGGGGGTATAAAAAAAAAACATGTACCCGTCGCGTAGTTGACAAAAAAAAAAAGAAGAAGCAAAGTCACGCATCTTTTTTTTTTTATTTACCCTACCAGGGTAACTATAGGGGAGGGGGTTCGAGGTCCCCCGCCCCTTTGGCAGCTGTCAAAATATAAACAAAAGGAAATAAAAAGAAAAAATGAATCGCAGAATCCTCCTCCCCAGTTTGATATAAACAAATAAAAAAACATGAAATTGGGCTTGTACTGGCAGCATAGAATTAAGCTGAAGCCTTTCTTTATATTTCTTCAATTTTCTTTTCTTTCTTTTTTTTTTTTCTTGCTTGTCAGTCGATGAAACCCGGTAAAAGAAATGAAACAAAAGGAAAAATGGCACAGGAGCTTTTATTTTACTCCCTGTCAGGTGATTAAAACTGGAAGTAGTCGACTTTTTCTAACTCTGTCCCCATCCCCCACGCCATGAAAATCCTACTTACGGGCCTGCCTGTAATCATTATCAGTACCTTTGTTGTGCATGTATAGCAACTTGTCCTTTCACTTTTCTTTTGAAAGATTCAAAAACATTTCTCCATGCAGGAGACAATTAAAACAATTAAAAAGGAGACAATTAAAACAATTAAAACGGTTGTTTGAGGCCTTATGATATGTCTTAAGTCACTGATAACATATTTACTATACACATTCCTTTGTCGTTTGTACTTGTTTTGAAATGATCTCGATTTTGTCTTCATATTGATGACTTATGTCTCCATAATGATGACTCATGGTATCTTGAATCCTGTTGACTCCATCCGTTTTTATGAAATCTGTATAGCATAGGCCTCCACCACCTGTGGCAAGTTAAACGTAGCTCAAAAAAAAAAAGAAAGAAAGAAAGAAATGTTCCCCAGTATTTTGATTAGATTCTACGGCATAAACGCCTATTGATACTGCAAGGTCTTTATACTAATTATTTGTATTATTATCTAACGGTGGGCATTCCGTTCCACATTCTAGCTTGCGTGATGTGCACTTTCAATTTTGTAATTGCCAGTCCGTAGACATTTTGTGATAAGCATGTAAGTACGCAACCAATTCGAAAACCTATGCGACATGCACAAGTGTTGCCACCTTGCAACTATCTCGGTACCTAACCCCCTTTACTATTTCACTATCTTTGATTCGGATGTGATTTTGTAACCTTCAGTACTACATTGGCCATATTGGGGCTACAACCGACAACAATTTAAATTCCTAGTACTTTAATTTATACGGATTACCTTAGGTTTCTTCTACTGTTGTAACCCTTGTCGCCGTCCTACATCCATCCTATCAACCAATAATGACTAAAATCAGATATTGTTTATGTACCTCCTTGATTAAAACTTGTTTTTTGCTCCATACAATTGTTATGTGCAATTTAGTAACAGCAGTGCAACTGCAAATTAATGCTACTGCATACTACAATTACTATAATCACCAAAAGTTTGTAGTACACATTTTTCAGAAGGTAGACTTCTGTGAGGATGAGGATGGCGAAGTAGTTCTGGCATATTAAACTCTAAAGGTCCAACTCTGTTGGAATGACGAAATAAGCTTTGAATAGGTATCAAAGGGAGAGTTCAGCTAGCTTAGACAGAGTTTGGAATAACCCCTTCGAGGTTGTATACGAAATCGCTTGGATTACGAAAACTTGTTCTTATGAAATATATTAACTTCATTAATATACTGTGAAATTAACAGAGAAAAAAAATAAAATCTCACTAATTTGATATGTAAAAGTAATACATTTTGGTGTGTTATACAGTATATTCTAATCTATTAAAATTAATTTTAATTAATTTACAAGTGATCGTTACCTTTCAAATTTAATGCGTTTGGGAATGAAATTTGAGTGTCAATTTGATATTGTTTTCAGCCAGAACACCCTTCTACCAAAAATACTGAACTCCCCCTTTACGCCAAGTATGTGGTTATATTGCATACCTTGCCCAGGTAAAGGGGCTTTAAAGGGACATTCCGGACGATTTTCATGATTTCACATCATGTACAAATTTTAGTACATAAATCGACAACTCCATGTATAGATCTCTGGAATTTATCATGGTTTTTGAGCAGAAAAACAATACTTTGAAAAACCTTAAACAAATTGCACTGAGCAAGGATGGTGACATGGGGGTTCACATATTTCAGAAATGTAGCAGTGTAATTCCATTACAATACTGTTTGCTTGCGAGTTCACCTGTGTATAATCTATGCATGCCGCCTTCTTTTGTTCTGCTTCCTGGAGCCCCAACTCATGCATTCTTATGGTGACTCTGCCATGTCGTCATCCTTGTTCATTGCGTTTTGTTCTAAATTTTGAAAATATTCTTATTCTTCATCCCAATCATCATAAATTCTGAAACCCTGTCCTCAGTTTAACTAATTTATAGTTGTTCAAATGTAAAAATCTGAAAATCATCCGGAGGTCTCCTTTAACAAATTATTCACGGGGCTGGTATGGCGCCCGAACAGAGAGTGTTTTGATAGTAGCCAACCAACATCTTATTCGAAAACGTTATTAGCATGAAGGTTGGCCTATTATCACAACATGCCGACTCCAAGGCGATCCACAAATTCGTATTGGGCCAGGTGGATATCTGACCTAGGCTTTACTAACTTAATTCATTTACTCACCCCTATTCAATAGCAATATAATAGGGACGCCATGTCCCCTGTTTTGTTGTACACTTATCCGAAATCATGTCTTTCACGCAACAGTATTTATATAGTCCCCCAATGAAGCACCTGCATAAACTCTCACAAATTTTCTTCAGCCAGAATATCTCCTTAATTGTAATTAAAATGATGTGAATTCATTGACTGCATTTCAAATGTCAGCCATTCTAAAAGTGTCACTGTAATGTGCATTATGATACAGAGTGCCGAAGTTTTGAAGCCACAATTTTATGCGTGTGTATTGCAGTAGTTAAACGGTCTTAGTGGGGCCCTCGAGGATGATCTCGGGCTATGCATGTGAATCGCAAAAAAAAAAAAAAAAAAATCTTACCCTTTATTTTTAATTGTTCCACTCATCCTTGTATGCCTGGATTTGGCCTGTCTGTGGGAGGTACACTCGAATGGTTCCCAATGGTTATCAAACGAGCCTAAGTGGCACTACAGTGTTCTGTGGCGCCACTGTTAGGCACTCTGCATAGTTACATCTGACTCTACATTTTACTCTAAGGCATAACTTGTCATTATTTTCCTATATCACATCCACTGTAAAGCTCCATTTCAGAAAACGTTTGATTTTATATAATGTAGGTCCCTCTTTTTGATATCAACTGGCATACAATTGTAAATGTCATCGGTTTCTGAGTCCTTCATGGTTGTCCGCAATTTCTTTATAAATAAGATTTTATAGATTTAGTCCTACTCACTTTACGGGAAAAAAAAAGACCCAACAAACTAATATTTGTATAATTTATCATACGGTTGATAATACCTCGCATACAGTATACTGTTTATCAATAGTTCATAGGTAATATAACATTTATACCTGTCTCTTAGTTGCATTCTAATTTCTGTAATTACTGTCTCATTTTGTAAATCAAATTTATAATTGCATTTCCTTAATTACACCCATTGTGTAGCAGGGAGCTTCCTCTGGTATCATGCTAATGTTTTGCATTGTTTTTTTTTTTTCAGCTCATGTACATACCCAGACGCTGACCATGCCCTTGAGTACCATCCGTAACGATGTTGATTTTGTCTCATGTGTGTTCATGTTCGTTTCTTTGTTCTGTGTGTGTTTCATGTTTCTCTGTACATATTTCGTTTTCCTTTCTTCTTCTAGGTCTGCATACCCCCACGTAGCTGCTGAGTCAGGTCTAGGCGAGAAGCCAGTTATTAACTCCCGAATGTTTTATTATAACCATGGCTAACATAACAAATTTTGTTTTCAATTCCTTGAATAGTGATGAATTTTATGACACAGTAAGGCATTCTGAATCTGACCATGCAAATATTACTTCCAGTTTGTATGAAGATTATATATCCAATAAATACAATACCTCAGCACAAGAATTTGAATATAATTTCGACTCAAATGATCCAGTTCAGAGTCCATCATGTGTTTATTTGACTGAAAATCAATATAAGAATCGTATCATGAATACAGACAATGAAACATTGTTGTTAACTCACTTTAACATACGCAGTATCAACAAAAACTTTGACAAGTTGCGTTTACTCCTAGAAAACCCAGATCAAAAATCTTGCTCCATCATAGGACTAACAGAAACATGGTTGAACTCCAATATCAGTCATTTATTTTCTTTACCCGGATTCGAATTTGTATTTAGAAATAGAAACAACAAAGTCGGTGGTGGAGTTGGTTTGTACATCTCGAAAAAAATTAAATATATTATACATGAGGAGATCAGTGTTATGAACGATAAACTCGAATCCCTTTTTATTGAATTGATAAATCCACATGGAAAAAACATTGTGATTGGCGTAATTTACAGACCCCCTCGGTCGAATTTGAATGATTTTCTGACATATATGCAGGATTTAGTACAAAATCCCATTATACTTAACAAAGATACATTTTTAATGGGCGATTTTAATATTGATCTCATGAAATGTAATTCCCAAAACCCACAAGAATTTATAGAAATATTAATGTCTGCTTCGTTTTTACCATTAATTTCCAAGCCTACCCGTGTCGCCAGTCAATCGGCTACCCTCATAGACAACATTTTTTCTAACGTTCTTCCACTTCCTGAGTCTGGTATCGTCCTCTCAGACACCACTGACCATTATCCTATATTTGCCCAGG
Source organism: Diadema setosum (assembly GCA_033980235.1). Classification (NCBI taxonomy): domain Eukaryota; kingdom Metazoa; phylum Echinodermata; class Echinoidea; order Diadematoida; family Diadematidae; genus Diadema; species Diadema setosum. Next base: position 2,791,044 of record CM067080.1, read on the forward strand.
TTCCAATTAAACTGACTAAACAAAATAAGTATCACAAGCGACGTAAGATTACTGCAGATAAGCTTATAAGTCTCCAAAACAGCCTCAAAGAAATCGACCGGTCCTTTGTATACAACACCACCGATGTCAATTTGTCTTATGACTACTTCATATCTACTATTACCTCTGAAATTGATAACCATATTCCGCAGCGTAATATAAAAGATAGATATAAGCAAATTCCAAAACTCCCGTGGATAACCCAGTCCATATTACGATCTATAAATAGAAAAAATAATTTATTTTATAAATACAGATGCAATCCTACTGAAAAAAATAAGAAAAAATATGTTTCATATAAAAACACACTCACCACATTATTACGTACGCGGAAGAAAAACTTTTATGCAAATCAGATAAATAAATATAAAAATGATATTAAAAACACATGGAAAATATTAAAAGATGCTATGAATACACCTAACAATTCATCCAATATTACTGAAGTTCGATGGGGCGATTCCTCCAGCAACACTCCCGCTGGCATGGCTGAAATTTTTAATGACTTCTTCTCTTCAATTGGACAAAATCTTTCTCAAAATATTCCTCTTTCAAGTAAAACTTTTACTGATTTTTTAGATACACCTAACTCCAAAACTATATTTTTTGACCCTACATATAAAGAAGAAATAGTAAGGATTGTTGCCAATTTGAAAGAAGGAAAAAGTCCTGGCCACGACGGAATTGATAACCACCTGATAAAAAACATAATTCCTCAAATAGTGGATCCCCTAGTACATATTATCAATTCATCGCTTACAACTGGCCATGTGCCAAATAGCATGAAAATTGCGAAAGTAATTCCTATTTTCAAGAAAGGGGAGAAGGATGATGTCAACAATTATAGACCTATATCTTTATTATCTTCTATCTCCAAGATTCTTGAAAAAATAGTTTACATCCGGACAGTACGTTTTCTTAAAACCTGTGACATATTTTCAAATTTTCAATTTGGATTCAGGGAAAACCACAGCACAACACACGCATTACTCGCCCTCATCGACAAAGTCACACACGCACTTGACACATTTTCACACACGATAGGTATCTTCTTGGACTTCTCCAAGGCCTTTGACACGATTAACCATGGAATACTTCTCGCAAAATTATCCCATTATGGCATACGTGGAAAGGCCTTGGAGTGGTTCACGAGTTACCTATCAAATAGATCCCAATTTGTACATGTCAATGGCTTTGATTCTCAAAATAAAACGATAACATGTGGTGTCCCACAAGGGAGCTTACTAGGTCCGTTGTTATTCATTATTTATATCAATGATTTTCATAGATCCTCGGAGAAACTATCATTCATATTATTCGCGGATGACTCTAACCTTTTCTTTTCCCATCCCGACCCAAATATTTTAGCAAGAACAGTAAACGAAGAACTGAAAAAGGTTATACAATGGATATACGCAAATAAATTGTCACTTAATATTCAAAAAACAAAATTTATGCTTTTTAGTAACTCTTTAGATAGCCTCCCGGGAAATATATCATTTGATACTACTCCCCTAGAAGAAGTTTCTACTTTTAAATTTCTTGGTGTTTGCGTTGATAACAAGCTTTCATGGAGGAATCATATTGATAGCATATGTAAAACTATTTCACGAAACATTGGCGTAATGAACAGATTAAAATATTATCTTCCTTCATATGCATTATTAACTCTTTACTCTAGTTTGATACTACCGTATCTAAACTACGGGATTCTTGCTTGGGGTAATACATATCAGATATTACTTGATAAACTTTTTTTATTGCAAAAGAAAGCGCTCAGAACTGTTTTTAACCTAACTACACGAGAACATACAGATCCTTTGTTTTTTTACCATGAAATACTAAAAATAAAAGATTTGTATGTGTTTCAACTTGGTCAGTTCATGTTTAATTACAACAGCAACTTTTTACCCAAAATATTTCACGACTCTTTTCATCGAAACAGTCATGTACATAACTATCCTACGCGACGATCCAACGAATTCCATCTTCCATTCATGAGAACCGTACATGCCCAAAATACATTTATGTATACCGGACCCAGACTTTGGAATAATCTAGATAATAGCTTAAAAGACTCACCCTCATTCCTCACATTTAAATACAAATTCAGAAAACATTTGTTATCTACTTATAATTCTAGATAATCTGAATTAATTGTTGAGGTTTCACCTGTCCTGATGTCGCAGCACTTGGCGTGTTCTGTATGCAGACCTCTCTTCTCTCTTTATTCTTCTTTCCTCTTCCTTCCTGTCTTTGTTCCTCGTAGACTTGTATTGTCACCGTCTTCTCTCTTCTCGGTACTGTCTCGCGTCGTATATGTGTGTGGGTAACTGAATGTCTGTACGAGTGTGTCGTCCTTCTTATAATTATTTTCTCGGTACACCAGTTCAATGAACACCGTCTGGGCATTAGCATTGATACTTATTTTCTATCATTGTCGAAGCCAGCGTATAGCTATATTTTTACAAACGACTTAAGTAATCTATATTCAATATAAATGCTGTAAGAAAATAATAAAAAAAAACTTGAATAATATATTGCTTACTCATCAATTATCTAGGGATCCACGTCCTACAAGCTTAGCTTTTTTGTGGATCGCTATTTTCCAAAATTGAAGTTATTTTCTGAAAGCTCGCGAAGTATACATGTATACGCATCGTTCCTTCTGATTATTGTACATATGTTGATGTATATAATTTATTTCGTATATTACATGAACCTTTTGTAAAAGTGTAGACAATATCATTTTATGATATGTATACTTTGTATTACGTTTTGATTTTCGTTGATTGGAAATAAACTATGATTGAACTTGAACTGAACTTGAATTTCCAGATACGGCAAGAATTATTAATGCAAGACTTGTTATTCTTGTTATCCTTGTGGATTATACTGTCTTATGCATACATAACAAGGACAATCGAGTACATCATTTCACTAATGACAATTTCATTCATCCTACCCAGTATTGTGCTAATGCAACTATGTAATTTGACGTTATTTCATCGACCTCATTTGCCATAGTCAACTTAGTAAAGTGGTCATTTATTTAACAAAGAACATTTCTTGGTTCCTTCTGTACCTATCTCTTGTTTACCGAATTCAGAAATTTCAAATACAAGCAATACGGCGTTATTGTTCATTATGAAGCACTTTAATAGAGTAACCATCTCGTTTCTGCCGTTTCTTGTTTCATACAGGTGTTAAAAATTTTGTGAATACTATTGTATTGCAACTGCTATTTTCAAACTGTTCCTGCATAGAATAACTGTTGCGACAGCAAAGTTATGGAGTCTGTAAAGTTATGGATTCGAAACATATCTTTCAACAGTATGAAGTGACAGCTGAAGATAACAAGTTACAAGACATCAATATGAAGATAACACGTTACAAGACGTCAAGCATACGAAAACTTCCATTATGATAAAATTGAAGTGAAACCTACGTTACCCACCACTCGTTTTATATTACACGTACATCATGACAATATTTTCGTCCGTGAAGGCACATGAAAGCATGTTCCCAACTCTTATCATTTCAATGCCATAAATTCATAAGCATGAAGCCAATTGTCTTCAAAATATCAACAGTAACGGATTAATGTTCTACTTCAGAGTTTATACGCGGACATATTATAAAGTCTTGCAGTTTTACAACTATTTCAATTGTAATTTTTGAGAATAATATTGTATCACCATGATATTGCGACATCTATAATATACGTTCACTTAGAGTTGACGAGAAATTAATGTAAGAATATATACCAAAACCAAAAAGAAAAAGTACCAAAATCAGTTGCACATGTAGTAGTATTATCTTTGTAACTTACGTTACATTAACGTGAAACATACGTTACGTGGAATCTGACGAATATATTTTTGCGCACATAGATTCACATGTTTCATCGATGATACTCAAGAATTGGCTGGCAATTTGGGACTGATAAATGTTGAAAATATTTTCTGAAGAAAGTCAGACATCAAATTATCGAGAAAACAAATGAACATTACATGAAATAAGATTTAACACAATAGGACATGCTGTGTTCAGTATAGCATACAGGTCATTTGCCATCCTTCCCATCTGCAGGCAGCATTTACAAACATGGCAGCCGATGGTATACTTCACATCTGACGCATAATTATCTCAATCATAGACTGTAGTCACCAATATTAAAGCATTTGAAATAGAATGACATTGGTAACGAATGTTACATGATGAAATCTACGCCCTATGAAAGAAATTATCACACCACAAAAATAAAGCAAGATTGTGTGTTCATATTTTTCAACTACAAACTTGAATATTTGTGTCATGGATTGGTATAAAAATGAAACCTATTCTAAAAACTTTAATTTTCGCGTTTTGCGATTGTCCAATTGTGCCGAAATAGTGGTTTTGGGCCAATTAAGGTATGATTAAGTCCCTTGTAATTATCTTAGGTCCCTCCCATCTAATTGTTATTCCATCCAATCAGACGCGTTGTTAGAAGGCAAAATGATGACTATACGCGCAAATATGCCCTCAATGCGCGTTCCTCCACGCCCCTGTAATTACAACCCAAGAGCTCCGTGCGCACACTCCGATTATTTGATTACAACCCCTCACCTACGCACGCGAAGATCTCAACTTCTGTGCTCACATAAAATGACAAAATTCATCGAAGATCGGCTATATTTCTTTTTTCTCTGAATTCTACTGATACCATGATAACAAGATTCAACCGCTCCTCGGTTACCGAAGACGGTAAGCATCGTTGTGGCAGAGAAAACACGATGTAATGCGTGATATCGGAGCAGTTAATGACACTCTTTGGTATCATTAAGTTTTCCATTAACTTTCATACTTAAAGCCCAAAGAAAGTTCTGGTTCGACTGCAAAAGTTGTCAAATTTCGCTCCCAAATGTGAACGTATGCTTAGGAAATGTGCAGGATAATGATGTTATAACAAGATATTCGATAGGTAACGACGAAAATGCGAAATATTAACCAAAAAGGTTCAGTCAACCCTACTTACCCGAACGGGGTCAGGCTAAACTCGGACTCGAGGATAACTCGGCTTCGCTTTGATGACGGCGGGATGAGTTGTAATGGTTGTCCCTCTGTGTACAGTGTTGTCCTATGGGAGCGCCCTGTATAAACTAGCGCTTCGTGTTCTGGCTACTTGCAGTAATGGTCCGAGTTGTTACAACGCGCGCATCAAAAACCTCTTTTGCGCGCATGCAAAATAAGTGTGCGCCTATCAAGCACCTCTAAAACAATCAAAGGCGCTTGATAAACAACAACAAAAACTCCAAAGACCGCGCGTCTCAGCAACTGAGGACCGCGCGCTGTCATTTTTATTTTGTTTTGTACAGGATTTACGTAATACGTTAGCACGCACTTTCCTGTCCATTCAGTTAGGCCTCATTCTTCTTCTTCTTCTTCTTCTTCTTCTTCTTCTGGTCAAGTCTGCCTCCTTCAATAGCCTGAAGATTCTTGCAGACTGGTGCTATTTACATTATAATACAATTTATTTACAGGTATTTACAAGCACATAGAAAAACATTTGGTATTATGCAGTGGCCAGTAGAATGTGGCGATCACGAACTGCGTGTGAATTGTCTGAAGTAGGGTCGAATTTTTCCCGAGACCGAGTTAGTCTGGAGCCTTTTGGAATAAAAGTCGGTTTTCCTACTATTATTATTTTTCTCAAAATACTCCAAACCGACTCATCATTCCGGCAAACCGCGTCAGCCAGGTAAGTTTCTTAGTAGACTCTTTCGATATATTGCAAGAAAAAATGAAATGGTGCTAGACGGGTTCTCAAGCACTTACCGAAACTTAGTTTTCACTTTAATTACAGCCTCAGAATACCGATTCGTCATTAACTCTGTGATTAAGTCCTCTCAGAGGTGCACGCGCATTGATACGCGCAAACGCGTAGGTCCTTCCCGCCAAAACGCTTGTTGCTATGGTAGTTAATATACCCCCTACTTAATCATGCTCTGCATGCACCGAATAGTGTTTGTGGGTCCGTGTTGTCAACCTCCTTGTGGTGGGCCCGGGGCAACTGATCGATCAGGTGACTGATTTATCAGGCGAATGACAACAATCTGAGACAGCAGCAGCAACAGTAAAGCTCTAAATAAGATGAATCCTTCATGTTCACAGCCCGAAGCTGACACAAAGTTATCAGGGCAATCATCTTTTGATGTCATACAGGAAGGCGTCTCCGTGCTGCAACTAAACGTCGAAGGCCTAACCAAAGCCAAGATCAATGTTATTGAACAGTTACTTCAGACACATAAAGCAACAGTAGTTCTTCTACAGGAAACTCATGCTAAGGACAGCTCTTATCTCAAGATCCCTGGCTTCACTCTGGCCGCACATACAGTAAGCGAAATTCATGGGATTGCAACTTTTGTCAAGAGTACTCACAGTTGGAAAGCATTGGTTTCATGTCCATCAGACTCACCAGTGGAGTGGACGGCAACGTTAGTTGAAGAGGTTACCATTATAAATATCTACAAGCCACCCTCATTTCGACTCCAGCCAAATACCCTTCCTATCTTCAGTGCTCCTTGCATCTATGCTTGAGATTTCAACAGTCACAGTACTTCATGGGGCTACTCATCCACTAATCCAGATGGTTTTGCACTAGAAGATTGGTTCTCAACAGCTGGTGTCCAATTACTGTTTGACCCAAAACAGCCAGACAGCTTCCACTCTTGCAGATGGAATACAACGTCAAATCCTGACTTAGCCTTTGTCAACTTTCAAGGCCCATCACCTCACCGGATTATCTTAGACCCCTTTCCCAAGTCACAACACAGGCCATCACTGCTCATACCGGTAAACCCAGTCCGACCAGTCACAACCAAGCCTGTTAAGCGTTGGAATTTCCGCAAGGCCGAGTGGAAAAAATTCTCGAACTTGGTAGACGAGGCCGTTTGCAATCTCCCTCCACCAACTCCCCGTGACATCGACCAAGCCTACTCAGACTTCTGCAATATACTTATCAAGGCAGCAACGAATTCCATCCCGCGCGGTTTTCGCCGACACTACATCCCCACCTGGGACGAAGAATGTGATGCTATCTACAAGCAGTTCTTGCGATCTGAACCTGGAGACATGGCTTCCACCAAAGGCTCAGAACTGACTGATTGTCTGGACAGGAAGCGCCGTAAACGTTGGGAAGAAACCGTACAAGGGATAGACTTCACTCACTCTAGCAGAGTTGCTTGGAAGACTCTCAAACGCCTCACTGGAAACAGTACCAAACCTAGAACATGTCCCGTGTCAGCCAACTCCATCGCGGGAAAACTTGTTAGCAATGGGCGATTCAAGGACTGTGACAAGGCCCACACTCGATCTGTGAAACAGGAGACTACCAACCTATGGCAGGCCCCGGGAGTGGATAGATGGTTGTCGGCCCCCTTCTCTCAGGAGGAATTAACTAATGCTTTAGCCCTACTTAGGAGTGGAAAGGCCCAAGGTCCGGACAACATCCCACCGGAATTTCTTATTCATTGCGGGGTCAAATGCCAGAAGTGGTTAACAGATTTCTATTCTTGCTGTTTCACCAACCAAGTCATCCCTAAGATATGGAGAAAAGCTACTGTAATTGCTCTCCCAAAACCAAACAAACCAGTTGATGACCCCAAGAGCTACAGACCAATCTCCCTTCTCTGTGTCCCTTACAAGCTTCTGGAACGTCTCCTTCTGGCGAGGATAGAACCTGTGGTTGACCCACAATTACCAGATGAACAAGCGGGCTTCCGCCATGGTCGGAGTACAGTCCACCAAATTGTCAAGCTGACCAATGACATCGAAGACAGCTTTGAAAAGAATCACAAAGCCGGTGCCATCTTTGTCGACCTCACTGCAGCCTATGACACTGTGTGGCACCAAGGTCTGACTCTGAAATTATTAAAGACAATCCCTGATCGCCACATGGTGAGGTTCCTCTGCAACATTCTAGCCAACAGGAGGTTCGTACTGAAGACTAGTGATGGACAGTCCAGCAGACCACGGCAACTGCGGAATGGAGTTCCTCAAGGCTCTGTACTATCCCCCTTGCTCTTCAACATATACATCAGTGACATCCCCTTCACAACCTCAAGACAGTATGGCTATGCAGATGATCTTGCCCTTCTTCACGCTGACAGAGCCTGGTCAAATGTAGAGAATACCCTCACTGCAGATATGTCGCAAATCGCGAAGTACTTCAGGATCTGGAGACTCAAGATTAGCATGTCCAAGACAACGGTAACAGCCTTCCACCTGAACACCAAGGAGGCTAATCGGCAACTCAGTGTCATTCTTGATGGAACACCTCTTCCATACAATGCTACACCAGCCTACCTTGGAGTGAAGTTGGATAGGCAGCTGACCTACAAGGAACAACTCAAGGCCATAAGTGCAAAAGTGTCTTCAAGGAACAACCTCCTTCGCCGACTTGCAGGCTCAAAATGGGGTGCCAGTGCAACCACTCTCCGCACTAGCACTGGTATACAGTGCCGCGGAATACGATTCCCCTGCGTGGTGTAGGAGCTCTCACACCAAGAAACTTGACTCAGTTCTGAATGACACCATGAGATTAATTACAGGATGTCTCCGGCCTACACCAACAGAATTCCTACCTGTTCTCTCAGGCATCGCTCCCGCCCCCATGCGCCGAGAACATCACACACATAGGTTGGTCACCAAGGCCTCCAGCAACCCGGACGACCTCCTCCACGACGTAGTTGAGGGCTCTGTAACTCTGGGTCAGCGGCATCAGCGACTGAAGTCTCGCCGCCCTTTCTCCCGCCATGCAGCAACGCTGAGAGGATCAGACTTCAACATCTGCCAGACTTGGAGAACAAGCTGGGAAGACACCCAACGACCTGCCCAACTCGTTGTCACGCCCAATACATCTGTCCCCCCAGGAGCAAACCTCCCAAGGAGTGAGTGGGTGTCTCTAAATCGGATTCGAACGGGAGTTGGGCGTTTCAATGCAGCAATGCATCGTTGGGGGCTACGCCCGTCAGCAGCTTGCCAGTGTGGTGCCCCAGAACAGACTGCTCAACACATCTTGAGTGAGTGCCCTGATCTCCGCCCTCCTGACAACATGGACCTGACACACCCTACTCCACAGACTGTAACTTGGCTACAACAATTGAGGGACATTATTTAGCTGCTGCTGCCTCATAAGCAAGAAGAAGATCATGCTCTCAGAATACCAATTCGGTAATTAAGTGCTAATCAGACACTTAATTAGCTCTCAGAATACGGCCCCAGCAAATGCAATGCTCCCCTTCCCTGGTACATTCGACACACATGATATATACCTACACGTTTTGACACACTGCTTTGCATTGATCAGCACACAGCATAATATGACATGCTATTCTGACTGATTTTACATCAAATATACCTTTGATATTTAACTTCCAGACATTACTTGACCGGACAGAAAATGGCTCGTGTGACTATTTACTTCACTGATTAGCATTTAGAGCAAACTCATACAATGTCTTCATTCAAATCCAATCATCAAAATGTGAATACACTCTCTGAACAACAGTACACATATTTGCAGCATTGAAGCAATAAACAAAGCGTGTTTTTACGGTGCGTTGTGAATAATACTTATTGTCCTGCTGGCTGAATAGATATGTAGATAAACGCAGGCATGTTTTGTTTGACGCTATAACCTGTGTTTAACTCTATGAAGCGGCTGAAAGGAGTATAACGATAGAATGTAGGCCCTACATGTTCCTTGTTATGTAAAAAGTAATGGTGAATAATTTCTAATATTTTCTCCAGACAACTTCAGATTCCAAGACTGTACTTTTCAATCATCCAATCCGTGCAACGTATGGACAAAACATTACATTTTCTGTCAAAGTGAGTTTTTTTAAATCTTTTCAATGTATTTTTCCTGTGTTCATGTCGTATGTGCACTCGAACATGATTACTTTTAGAGATTGCGAGTTTGCGTGTGAAAGTTCAGATTTGCCGCATTTCCTAATTTACACGTTACAATTAATATTAAATCTACATTTACAGTTTCACGAAACACACGATTAACATGTAGTAAAGAAGCTGATCTTTGTCAGCATTTGTATTACACTCAGATCATCTCAGCATTTCCCAGCTCCAGCAGAACCTTACTAGCCCTCCGAACTGACATGTTATAAATATATCTTTTTTTTTCCCATATGTCATATTGATGTCCATAACTCTGTAACATATCTGATTATGTAAGCTCATTTTTCATTATCATAATGGTCGGCGATTCGAGCACCGGTAACTTTACCTTTTAAAACTGATTTCCATATTTTTCCAGGTTTCAAGCGACAATGCTCATCTTCAGATCCTGTACGAGCTTGAAAGCAATGTGTGGCAAATAACGACGATGTATACAATAATGTTTTCAACTCCTTGCAGAACCTGGATACATGGGCTGTTTTGCCATTGACACCGAACTACCGCAAGGGGAACCAGTCGACACTGTGACAGCTTGTATATCTCACTGTGAATCAAGGAGAAATGAGACTTCCCTTCTAGCCATACACACCAGGCAGAATACATGTCACTGTGTGAGGAAATCTGACATTGATTTGAAAGACTACGATCAGCTTTGTCAGCCTGAGCTTGATGAAAACGACAGACGAGGAAATATTTCAGACTGTGACGAGTGCTCAGAGTCTGCGGTGTATAACGGTAAATACCAATCATATACAAGTATGTGTCAGAGCAGGGAGGTGACTCAACTCCCCGGTCAGAGTTATCATTAGCTCTTCATGTATATTGCATATCATAACCACAAGAAGAGGTCTGAAAAAAAATAGACGTGATATTGGGTATCATCCCCAAAATAGATAGCGTTTTGTGCATATTATACAAGACACTGAGAATCTGCCATGCAAGGATATTTAAAGTCAAATGTTATGGTGATTATCAATGTTGAATAATGCCAAATCTCTTCGATTACAAATCGTGGATGAAGATCTTAACTTCAAAAACAAAACAAAACAAAAGCAAAAACGAATAAACAAATAAAAAGACCAGCTAAAAAATAGAAAATGTTTATTTTTGTCCCTTTGAATACTAGTATTCTGACCGTTAGTTTCAGCAGGTGTGTGTAGAAAGGATGAGGACGTCAAACATGGTGAATGGCTTGGAAATGACACTATGTACGGGTCAAACATCACTGTACAGTGTGACACAGGCTATGAACTGGAAGACAATACGACTTCAACTCTACAGTGTCTTGCTGGGAACGGATCGGTATACAACCCTGTCTGGAGTGGGAGAAGACCGGTGTGTCGCCCGATTCCAAGTAAGAAAATTTATGATGTCATTTATAGTATTACTTATCACGATTATGTTATGTTATGTTGGGCTAAGCAGGGCGGGTGCAGGGATTCCGTAAGGACCGGGGGGGGGGGGGACAAACAATATTTCTGGTGCTACTTCCGGGTGTCATCTCATTTTCTTTTTATTTCTTTTGTTTTAACAACTAATAAAGAGGGGGCGCGCGCCCGATGCGCCCCCCCCCCCCCCCCCCCCGCCGGATCCGCCACTGTGTAGTATCTATATTTTACTGCTCTTCCTGACTTAAACACGGAGCACGTGAACGATATGCGAAGGACGGGAATGGAAAAATCTAATATTCGGAAAAGTTTTCCTCCGAATGTGTTCCGACAATGAAGCTGAAAAACCTTGCGCAATTTGTGCGAAGTTCTCACGACGTATGTGCGAATGTCGTGTGTATCATTGATAAAGTACAGCATGATACGTACACGAAGAACACGCGACGGAAATGCGAACAACGCAAATTTTTCAACAATCATGGGAGAAAAATGTACCCAAGGAGAGGTCTGAGCTGTCTTGAGTAGAAGTTTTTTTTTTTCTTTCCTGTATTTTCCTTTCTTTTTTTTTTTTTGGTCATTTCTCTATTGTCTGCGTGCCTAGAGTTTTTTCTTAGGACCTATCTCCACTAGTAAACCATTTGATTTTTTTTTTTTGCAGTTTCTCCAACACATAATCTCGAGTTTCAAATGTAATTTTACCATACTTTAGATTCATTTTTAGTGTATTCTGCGATTTTTTGTACATCAAACATATCTTTCTCTTTGCTAGTCTTTAATTTCTTTTTACTACAATATAGTTGTTAATTAATGATTAATGTTTACATGTATGATACGATTTTGATTTGTAGAAAAAAAACGTAGGTCATACATCCCCCAAACATGCGCTAAACGTTCGTGAGAATGTCTAAAAAGGTACGCGAACAGTTTGCGGTTACGTCGTAAAATGATAGGAAAAACTTCGCAGATTTCGCGAAACATACGCGAGACATTCTCCAAATTATCGGGGCCTGTTTGGGGTTTCACGAACATTTTGAGAACATCGCGCTAGTCTTGCGAAGGTCTTGCGCATATGACGAGGCCTTAAAGACACTTTCGAGAACAAATCACGAGCAAATCACGACCAAGTGTGCGGAAAAGGTTCGCCAAAAATTTCAACATTTTTTTTTGAAATTCTCGCCGAAGTAAAAACGACATTCGCGAAGAATTAACGACGTTTCCGAACCCTCACGTTCGTTTGGCGATCTTTTGCAGACTAAAATACGAATGCTGGATTTTGCCATTCGCGTCCTTCGCAAATCGTTCGCGTGCTCCGTGAAATCACACCTTAACGTTAGTGGAACTGAATATACAATGAAAGCGTGGAGATGTTTCTTTTCCCATGTATCCGCAGTGTCATTTTGTATACAGTTTACTTTGAGTAGATATTGAAATAACTACCATTAGGCCAAGGGGTGAGCCGGTTTTTTCGCTTGTTTCGTTCCGACAACTGCGGCACTAAAATTTCTCCACAGCTACGTGTAAACAAATAACCAAAGAGGCTACAGGAAAAAGTTCGACACAAACCTTCCTGTAGTATTTTGGTAATTTAGGGGGAAACAGTGAACTTTTTTGTCACTGAGGAGCTGAATATGTACACTTTGCCGTGTACGATATTCATTCGCGAACGATCATGTGATGTATGTTATCCAATCCGAATCGAGAATTATTGTTTCCTAGTCAAAATGGCCGCCCCCTGTGAGCCTGTCGACGCGTCTACGTCGTCTGCTCTGCCGAAACTAATTTTAAGATGCGTTATTATGCATGTAACATCGATGAAGTTTGAAAATTTCACGGCTATGACAAACCTAAGATAGACAAAAAAACCTATTTTGTGTGCCAAAGAGTGGATCAAATTGAGTGGAGGAGACCGTGAAATCGCAGACCAGAACGAAGTGATTCAGCTGCTCAGGGGGACTGACTGCAACCTACGTGTACATAGGATACAGGTTAGTTTACGTGCGTACAGTCGTAGCAGTCGACACTGCAGTGCAGTCTCTCTCATATGCGTAATGTTAATTACCATGATGTCTTAGATATCTTGAATTTCACCTTGGCATGGCATAGCGCCGTTATAATGTAGCCTAGATGTAATTTTACATGTTGTTCTATGTACAGCCCAGGTTAGGTTGATGTAGCTATCTGTGATATTGTTTTGTAAAAATCTTGACACACAGGACTGGATTGAAAAAGGCCTAAACTGCATGTAAATTTATATTTTCATGATCATGGCCATGGAGTATTAATATTAAAAATCCATCTTGTCTCTCTCACCCCGAAATTGGCGAATCTTCCCTCAAAACACACATTTAGCATCTCATTAAATAGGTCTAAAAATACCAACAATGACAATAACATAATTTCAACAATTAAACTCCCTAAAACATATGATTACCCGGTACCATTGTTGTGCCAAATTATGAAGCAGTGGGTGGCGGTGATAGTGAAAGGCCAATGATTACTAGTATTAATATTGATAAGGCAGTTGTATTCATAATTATGATAATTGATATTGTGATCAGGTGCTGAAAGCTGAAGATGTAATTTAAAATCAGTAATAGACCTTATGCATTGACGTCATCACTCGCTTGACAACCTCTCGCGACGCCATCTTAGAGGGCAAGCGAAGTCCTTGACATCGCAGAGGCGTGCAGCTTGTTATGTGCTTTTCCTATGCGCGCTAGCTGCGATCGCCCCACTCGCCGCCAGTCCCCAGGCTAGTGGCAGGTTTTTTTCTTACCATCAAACAAGTTTGACATGACATGACACATTATGCAGCAATATTTGGGTAATTTTCTCACATTGTGCAATCGAAATACTCACAGTAACTACAGAATTCCTAGGTTATATCGCAGAAATTTGTATCCATAGCGCAACATCGCCGCTCGCTGAATGTATGTCGCCATTTTGAATTTCATTAGCCAATCACATGCGAGGTACGTGTTTTAGTAAAAAAAAACACGTAGAAATCACAGATTAGTTGAATCAAGTAACTGGAAATAAACTCACTGTTTGCGACGTTTCGCCAATTATCAATTGGCTTCTTCGGGCGAATGAAGCTCCCGATGATGGAATGGCCCTTAAATAGTGCGAGATTGTGCAGAGCGCACTGGACCTTTTCCAGCGCGCGAAAGACGGCTTGGGATTTTGCGAACGGCCCGGTCCCACGCGTGCGATAAATTGAAGCGGAGACCTCCTCTCTTGTTAAAGGCATAATTTACCATTTGCACATGAAACAAAAACCCAGCATTAGTGCTTTAAAATAGTTCTAAAATGTGAGTTAGGGATAGAAACAATCACTGTAAAAATTTGAATCCTTATAATCCATGTTACGTATTATTAAATACTCAAAATGTGAACAATAGGTATAATAAAAATGTTTCCAGGCTAAACCGTGTACAGTTATGGTTTATTGAGAAAAATACTGAGATGTCCTTTTATTTTAGGCTTTATTGCGAAAATTTTATTTGGTAGGATGTTTTTGTGATACAACAGACCTACACATATTCATCAAATGTGATATCTTGAAAATTTTTCAAATCACTGCTCCCAAAGGTAAACAGGACCTTTAAGTGTAGGTCTCTCCACACGTTCCCAGATGGCTTCCTTGACGCCCCTCTCAAACCACCTGGATTCCCTATCCAGAATAATCACTTCATTGGTGTTAAATGAGTGTTGGCTGGTGTTGATGTGTGTGTATACTGCTGAATACGGAATGCTTTCTGAGTTACTGGGTCTTCTGTGTTGATTCATGCGAGCTTTTAGTGATTGTTGGGTCTCCCCTATGTAGAAGTCATGGCAATCCTTCTGGGAACATCGGATGCCATAGACTACGTTTCTCTGTTTTTCTTTGGCGACTCGATCCTTGACGTGGACTAATCTCCGCCTTAAAGTGTTGTGGGGCTTGAAAGCAGTAGTGATGCCCTGTCTCTGAAACAGCCTTTTGATCTTGTCCGACAGATCATACACTTATGGGATAGTGATGGTGACTTTCCGTCCCTGTACACCGTGGGTTCTCCGTGTGTTCTTGTTAGGTTGTTTCGGGGTGTCGGCTTTAGAGAAGGCCCAGTCTGGGTATCCACATCCAGCTAAGGCGTTTTTGATGTTGGTCTTTTCTTTTTCAACCTCAGGTGGACTGTGAACTATAGTGTCTGCTCTGTGGAAGAGGGTTCTGATGACTGCAAGTTTGTGAACCAAGGGGTGATGTGACTGGAAATTAAGATATTGGTCCGTATGGGTCGGTTTTCTGTACACTGAAGTGGAGAGGGTACCATCTGAATCGACGTGAACCTCAACATCTAGGAATGCCAGATGTCCATCCTTGCTTGTTTCTTGTGTAAAGGAAATGTGCGTGTCCAAGGAGTTGATGTGACCGAAGAAAGACGCACTCTCTTCTTCATGGAGGATGACAAAAGTGTCATCCACGTAACGGAGCCAGATACGTGCACAATCTGCACAATCTCGCACTATTTAAGGGCCATTCCATCATCGGGAGCTTCATTCGCCCGAAGAAGCCAATTGATAATTGGCGAAACGTCGCAAACAGTGAGTTTATTTCCAGTTACTTGATTCAACTAATCTGTGATCTTGTACTTCGACTGGATGAATGAGAAGAATTTACATCAGTCAACACGTAGAAATCTACCTCACATGTGATTGGCTAACGGATTCGTAGGTTGATGAGCTGTTACGACCGCTGGTAGTTGCATCTTTTTTCATGAAAATTGTGCCAAAATGTTGGATATATCATTAACCTGGTGAGTGCAATGCATACCTCAAATGTCGATTTTGCTATACAAGCTTGAATTTCCCGATCTAGGGCTGTAGATTACATGCAATAGAAAAGACAGTAAAAGAAGCACCGATGTTGTGTGTAAATGCCCATTGCCTCGCGTGTAAAAGCACGCTCTAGCAACGCATCGCTTGCCCTCTGAGGGAGGGCGCCCTTCAGTTGGTAAGACCGTGTGACGTCATATGCATAAGGTCTATTGCACTGCAACTACAAGTTGAAGTAGTTGATGATGACAATGATCATGAGTTGTTAATGATTAATTTGCTATGGTTAATCTGATACCTGGCATAGTACTAGGGCCTATTGGTAATTACAAGATTCAAATATTGGCAGTCAATAGTATACCGTACATTTATTGAGTGTAATGTTCAACCCCTTCCCCTAGCGTTTAGCCTTTTATTCCCCCTAACAAAATCCAACGGCTAATCATTGCTATTCATTTCTCCATTGTATTAAATAGGATTCCATGAAACATGCTACAAGAGAGATAGCAAACGCCTGAATCTCGCTAGGAAACAAAAGCTGAAGGAGGAGCCTGGTCCGTCAGCAGGAGCATCTGTTTCCTCCCCTTAGACGCTCTCATCAAGATCAAGATTTTCTTCTGGAAGCTCTTCCGGTTCTGCTGCGTTGCCTGTAAAATGCATCATTTGCAACAGAGTCAACCTGCTCATTACTTGCCAAGGGAAATAGGTCAATATGATTAATATTGAAGCATGAAAACATTGTCATGTTACTATAAGTTGTCCATGATAACATGGAGCAATACACCACT
Source organism: Diadema setosum (assembly GCA_033980235.1). Classification (NCBI taxonomy): domain Eukaryota; kingdom Metazoa; phylum Echinodermata; class Echinoidea; order Diadematoida; family Diadematidae; genus Diadema; species Diadema setosum. The sequence goes on from CM067080.1 coordinate 2,808,031, forward strand.
GAAACATTCACACACAATGCAAAGAACTTCAGTGCAAAGTTCAGAAACAACAGAATGTACTGTATATGCACAAATGTTTTGGTCAATGTGATTGATATTCAAGAGTTGACATCTTGCCAAAGTTGTGCATGATAAAATGTCTTTGTAATACAGATTGTTTCCTGTATTTTGAATGCCAATGTTTATGCAACATGTTTTGACTCCTTGCCTCAGTATGTGATTGTTCGCCCTGTAGCAAACATTTCTGCCCATTATTATGATATGATTAGGGTTGAATTATTCTAAGAACAAAGATGTTTTCCTAAGTGTGTGTTTGTTTTTTTCATAAAACTGAATGACTACAATTGAAATTTGTTTCTCCCACTCTGGAAAAAAAAATTAACTATTATTAATACTGAAACAGAATGTTCATGTAGAAAGGTCAGTACAATGTAGGTGTGAGTACAAAATCACTTTGCTACAACTAATACCAGCCAAATGAAAATTGTGCATAAGTTGAGTCAGGTTTGCACAGATCCTCTGATATTGGAAGTTAATTGCAATGTTATAATAATTTTTTAATGCCAAACCTGTTTTATTCTCTCCAAGATTTTCAGGTACACATTGCCTCCAATACAGAATCCAACAGTTTTCACTCATGGATGGGTAAACTATAATTTTGCCTTTATTTTATATATTGACATTTTTCAAAACTTTTACACCCTTTCAAGGACATTTGGACCATGGAATGTTCCAGGAAATTTATTAAAACTAGAAAATTTGACTGATTATCATTTTGAGCTATCTTACATGAAAGGAGGTAGTGTCCCACCATGTTGTAACCTAATGATAGCAATGAAAACTTCAGGAAATTTTATGAAGATTAAATTTCGTAAAGTACTGTATAATATTTCATGAACAACATGATTGCTATGTGATCTAAATATATTAAAGCTTCTTAAGAAGAAGAAGAAGAAAAGAAAAACATGTTTACTGATAAACAATATGATTTGTTTGATAGTAATGTCTCGTGTGTAAATGAGTTTTTATGTGTGCGTGTGAGTGTATATAATACAAACATGTCAGTGTTTTTATGCACCTGTGTATGTGTAATGCACTGATCAATACATGTATTATATCATTGTGTGTGTTCATGTTTATGATAATCTTTTTTATGATGCTGATGTGATAAATGGCCAAGGCATGTAGAATAATATTTTAATACACTTAGGTATATTGAATCTTCATAACTATGTGTGTGCGTATGTGTGTGTGCATGTGAGGGTGTGTACGTGTGTGTGTGTGTGTGTGTGTACAATAAGATTCTCCCACATGCACGCGGATACCCACACAAACAAATGCACTGATTTTTTTTTTTTTTTTTTTTGCCTTGAATGATTAGTCATTTGATTAATAACATGTCTTTGAACAGAATATAAGGCATTTGCCTTGACCTCTGACGGTCAGTCAGTGCTCTCTCTCGTGGTCTCGAACCACTTAGCTCTTGTCCTCCTTTGCATTGGCAGCATCAGGAAAAGCTGAAACATGAGATATAATGCAACTATTAAACCAAAACTTCACTTTTTTTCTAGGTATATGGCTAAAAGCAGTGCTTTCCAAATGTGTATATTATATGTATTTCAGCTTAGAAACACTATGGGAACTAACTGCGGCTAGCAGCCCCATACGCATAACTGCGGCCAGCAGCCCCATACGCATAGCGTCATGGGGCTGTGAACTGTAGCATACAGGATCATGACAAAGTAATATCGCGGACAAATATCAACTTAAAATCGGTGAAAATTCTTCAATTTGAAGACTTATTAATAAATGCGAAGTATTGATAACAGAGTTCGTGCAAGGTTTGCTTCTGCAAATAGTTCCTTTCTGTTCAAATTGATGACTAAATGTGACTCGGTCGAGAGGAAACTGGGAGAGCTACACTGAATTGACGGCCAGCGCATGCGCACACAGACCATCTTATCCAGTCAATGGATTCGAAATTTGTGCGCAGTGATGTGTGCGCCTCCGCTGACCGTCAATTTAGTGTAGCTCTCCCAGATTCCCGTCTCGACCTAGTCATATTAAGTCATCAATTCGAACAGAAAATGACTATTTGTAGAACCAAACCTTGCACGAACCCTGTTGTCAATACTTCAACCTTACTTGCAAGTCTTCAAATTGTAGCATACAGGATCATGACAAAGTAATATCGCGGACAAATATCAACTTAAAATCGGTGAAAATTCTTCAATTTGAAGACTTATTAATTAATGCGAAGTATTGATAACAGAGTTCGTGCAAGGTTTGCTTCTGCAAATAGTTCCTTTCTGTTCAAATGGATGACTAAATGTGACTCGGTCGAGAGGAAACTTGGAGAGCTACACTGAATTGACGGCCAGCGCATGCGCACACAGACCATCTTATCAAGTCAATGGATTCGAAATTTGTGCGCAGTGATGTGTGCGCCTCCGCTGACCGTCAATTTAGTGTAGCTCTCCCAGATTCCCGTCTCGACCTAGTCATATTAAGTCATCAATTTTTAAGCCTCTTTTTTAGCTTCACCCCATGGCCTACATTGCCGTGAGACAGCATTGTTTGCAGATAATTGCCTTTTCTGTGTGTGTTTCAGAATTTATCTGTTACTTACATCATTTGTCAATCATACGTACTTAAAGTTATGAAAGACCCTACACACCGCGTTCTACTTTTAACTGTGTCGAGCATTGCATCAAAAGGGTTTCGGATTTTCTTATCACACAAAGGAAAATTGAGAAAATAAAAACTTTGATCAATATCGACAAGAGGAGCGAAAGCGAGGAGTTTGACCGTTTGAATTTGAGGAGTTATTTGTCATAATTAGCTCTTGGAAACACACACACACAGGAGTGTAGAGAAAAGTCAGTGTACAAGTGTGTGGAGCTTGTCTTCTGCTAATATTGACTGAAGTCTGCTTGAGCACTGAACCCATGTCACAAGTGGCGTACCGTGGGTCAAGACATGGGGGGGGGGGCACCTCGTGGAAAAGTTATTTTGAGGGTGTGAATGCTTGTGCGTACGTGCGTGTATATGTGTGTGTGTGTGTGCGCGTGTGTGCGTGCGCTGTCAGTCTGCAAACTTAATGGGGACTAATCAAAGAGATTTTTCTCCTCCCCATCACTAGAGGGCGGACTCTACAATGGAGTCAGTGATTTCATGGGGTCTGCCATTGTTCCACTTAACAATGGCGGACTTTGCGTACTATGTATACATTTCTACAGCGCGTATTACGCGAACTTCTGAACTTTTACGCGAGTACACACTTGATTTTGGCTGCTCCTCGGTTGCTCGTTTGCTAGCGTGTTAGCACGAGGGGTGAGCCTACCGTTGTACCGCCTCGTTGTCATCCAATGCTCCCCTTGCGCTCACAAAACAATACTACAGGGTGTATGAAGACTCCGCACTCTAGCAGAGTCACTGGGGAAAATCTCTTTGGGACTAATACATAACGGAATGTGATACATTCCACAGCGCACTCATTGAGCAACATTGTAAGTTTTCCTTACATGGATTATGGAATGACGGTGTGAAACGACAAATAAGTTAAGCAACGTTTACACTTTGGCGAGTTGGAGTCGCGAGTCGTGCACGAGCTGTGCGAGCTCCAACTCGCGTTAACTCGCACAAACTCGCGTGAAATGTAATTTTTTTCCTGGAATTTGCATGAGTGATATAAGACTCAACGCCGAGTTCACTACGCTCGCTGTACGAGTGAACCGAGCTCGAAACGAGACATACCGAGCTTAGTATGAGTTGCAGTGACCTTTATACGACTTAAAGCGAGCTTTAAACGAGTTGTCAAGATTTTATTAAGAGTAATAAGAGTTTTATACGATCGAGGGGCGGGAAATGCACATTTTTGGCGCTCAAAGATGGATGCTAGAAGCATTTTCGCTCTGCTTGAAGAAGAAGAGACCCTAATCTTCTGCACGATTGGTGCGACCCTGTTGTCAAGGAGGCGCGGCAGAAAAAGAGATGCTCAAGAGAGGACCAAAATGCTTCAAAGGAGGTTTTGGACAAGACCCTGGTTGTTGAGGAGGCCAAAGTACGGACACTATGAGACGCTGATGGCGGAGTTAGCTGGTGAAGACCTTGACGGTCTTGCGGGGGGATATGACGAGGCGAAAGAAGACCTTCGTAGATCTCTGACCTCATCTGCTCGCTGGAGGAGCTACAACATAATAAAAGGATACCAGTCACTTCAATACTCAAAAGGGTACATCGTTTATATTTCACCATGTTACACAAAACTAGTAAGTTATTGAGCAGTTACCCAGGAATTATACGGTATCACGAAATTATCTCGAGAGTACTGAAACAAAAACAAAAAATCACAGTTAACCAAAATTTTCTGCACACGTAATAAAACATATTTTGAGATCTTGAGATTAATGACAGTTATGTAACAATTTACTGTTCCTTTTCTTTAATACAGAACAATGTTCATTATCATAATGTTTAATCACCTATTAATGTATCCCAGAAAAACCCCAAGAACTGAATAATTTTAGTAATAATTTTGTGCGTTATTTTAATTCATGTTAGTGTATGGGACAATGCCTGATCAAAATTTTTGTTCACTGCAACACTTAGTGTTCAAAGCTTGTTTTAATATCGAGTGTTAATGTACTTGCGAATCTTTATTATTTAACATCTGCCATATTAATTCAAACATAATTATGTAGGTGAATATATACAAAACTACAATATCAGCGAAATTGAGAACAGTTTGAAATTCACATGTTAAAAGTAAGTAACTCCTTTATAACATTGAGATTAAATATTTCCAATTACTCGGGTACAACTGGTTGACGAAAATGTAAATTTAAAGAAATGCCTATCGTGAAAGCATGCATATAATTTTACTTTGACGGAGTTAACTCAAACAAATAAGGTTTCTGTGTGGTCAATCGCAATTTACGTGTTTAATCTCTTGTTTTGATGTTAGAGGTAATACATGTATTTAACATTATGGTCAGTTAAAAAAAAATGAGCTGCATGTCAAAGTGCTTTCAGAATATATGTTTGGATGTAAAAGTTACATTAAACATAATTATGCTTCACAGTAAGCATTCTGTCCTTCCAGAGTGAAAACCTAAAACTTCACCTCATGGACAACTGTACTGGAATGATTATTCTAGCAGATGATAATTACAAATTTCATTAAAAAAATATGGGCTGCATGTCCTTACATGTTTTCAGAATATATGTTGGGATGTAAAAGTTATCCTTTGAAAAAATTATGCTTCACAGGAATCATTTAGTGCTTCAAAAGGTGAAAACCTAAAACTTCACCCCACTGTTCTGGAATTATTACTGTAGCAGATAATAATAAAAAAGATCATAAACATCTTGGTAGTGAATGTGTGTCGTTCGTTATTTTCATATTCTTGGTTGTTTTAATCAATCTGAACATAATTAGACAGGCCATGCAGCTCATTTTAAGAATATTTTAAAAAATCGACCAACCACAATGTTGCAGTGGCCTTAATGGATATACGTGTTGAGTATCCTTTTCACCGGTTTTATATCATGACGTTATCATGATAAACACACGAACGGAGTTTTACCCTCTAACAATATGGTGGATTAGTCATTTTTGTTATTCGTACATGTACTTGTATTAAAAAATAAATGTTCATAAAATACATGTATTACTCGATCCGTACTCTCTTTTCTTTACAAAAATTCACCCCACATTCACCTTTTCCAGCAGTTCTCTGTCCTTGGCTTCTTCAGAGGCCACCTTGGGGGTTGTACACCTCCCTTTCATTTTGCCCTTGCCCTTACCATATTGATAAGTTGGTGTAAGAGGAACCAGCTTCATGCTCTGCTGGGGGTCATCAGCTTCTTGGGTGGTCTGCTCATTCTCACTGCTGTCATCATGCCCATCAGTCTCGGTATCCTGGTAGGGGGAAGAGTATTTAATTCGTCGTCTCTTGGCTGGGATGCTACTTGTCCTTTAGAGGTCTGCAAAAAATAAGTAAATCACTCGATCAACATCTTTTACAAGAAAGACACACGATGGCGATTTCTATATTTTGTTTAAATGTAGCTTATTACAGATCATAATAAAATCAAATGCATATTTACCCTTCCCAATGTTCTCCCTTTCATCCTCACAATAATAAATGTCCCTCCAGGACGCGGAATGTATTGAGAACCCACTGATCTCTCTCACTGTAAGGTGTGTCTCTGGTCCCCTTTCCAGACTTTGGGTTCGTCAGACGGCTGTACTGTGTCCTCATAGACTTGAGGAAATTGTTCAGCTGTTCAACTGAAAAAAAAAAAATCGAACACTGGGAATTTAGATCACGTAAATTAATGGAAAGAAACAAATAACTTTATTAAATTCTTGTTTCTCATACAGTAAAGTATAGCTAACGGGATAAACGAAATGTGGGGGTCAAAGTTTTCAGGACTAAATATTATGCATGTCATGTTGTCAGTTGTTTACAGGATTTTCGATAATTATGGCAATCATAATCATGGTAGTAATCATGGTAATGAATTCAACAAAATATATTTAGCGAAACTCCGTTTTGCCGCCAGAGCCCCCCCCCCCCCCCTAAATAATAGATATTGATATTCATCTTCACTTACCGGAGCACACCGGATCGTACTCCTTGGCCTTCTCTTCGATCAGCGTTGTCTTCTTTGCCAAAGTGTTTGCAGTATCCGTGTATGACTTTAGTCGCCTGTTATACAGACAATCGTGATCTTTGTACCACTCTGCTTATTCTACTTCTTGCTCTTCAGTGAATGTGTATGCAGTGAGGTGTTTTTCGTCTCTTCGGGGTGGACTTCTTGTTTGGGGTGGACTTCTTTGGGGGGGGGGGGGTTTCCGTCTTCCCTGGCGTGCCAGACGGAGAACCTTGCGAGTGGAGAAAAATGGGTTCATTTTCCTGCCCAATCAGCTCAACAGGCGAGGTCTGATGCTCAGTAGTTTGAGCTTGGACCTGGTCTAGTTTGGTGTCTTGTTCTTTTACCTGTCTCTGCTCGTCATTGATCTCCTCTTCCGTCTCCATTCTCTCTTCCTGCACTTCTTCTATACTTCTACCTTTGTTTGGATGACATTATTCTTTCGGTGTTTAACTACCTGAATGGCCACAACTCCTGGATCTCTTGGGTCGGGGCATATTCCTCTCCTATTTTTGCTAGTTGTAATAATACAGTGACAATGGCCGTTTTAAAAGTACGTGTGCATGCGAGGGTCGATTAAAATGTGCTCTCATATATATGGAAAAATATAGAACACCGGATATTTATTATTCAGCTGGCATGTCAGTGTGCATTTGCAACGCAATCTGACTAAACTCATACGAAACTCGCTGTAACTCGGGGTGCTCGATCTGCACTCGCGCTAATCTCGCGGGCACCTCTCCTTCACTCGTAATACGATCGCAGTGCTCGTATCTCGCTCTACTAAACTCGGAATGCACTCGCGTATACACAAATATGGCGAGTTATTACGAGTTATTACGAGTTTATCTCGAGCTTCTTTCGAGTTATTGCGAGTACCGCGAGTATATAACGAGTCTAGCTGAGTTCAGCACGAGTTACAGCGAGTTAGCAAAAATTTTGAACATGTTCAAAAATTTTGGGACTGCTCACGACTTCAAGGAGAGTTGTCCCGAGGTTGAACGAGCTCCGCCGAGCCATGCCGAGTTGTCAACTCGCCATGTCAATTCGCCAAAGTGTAAACGCTGCTTTACTGGCAGCAACATCAGGAAAATTGCATAACAATTACATGCGAGTGAGCGGAGCGAGCGAGCTTGAAAATTTGGACATTTTACAGTCCCCAAACTGAAGTTTGTAGCTATATTTTTCGCTTTGGAATTTAAGGAGGGGGGGGGGGGGGCGCACCGGGCGCAACTGCTGGCAATTACTGGCAGCAACATCAGGAGAATGGCATAACAATTAAACGCCAGCGAGCGAGCGGATCGAGCGAGCTTGAAAATTTTGACATTTTGCAGTCCCAAAACTGCCGTTTGTAGCTATATTTTTTTCGCTTTGGAAATTAAGGGGGGCGCAGCGGGCGCAACTGCTGGCAATTACTGGCAGCAACATCAGGAGAATGGCATAAAAATTAAATGCGAGCGAGCGACATTGAAAATTTTGACATTTTACAGTTTAAAAATTGCCGTTTGTAGCTATCTATAGTTTTTCGCTTTGGAAATTAAAGGGGGCACACCGGGCGCAACTGCTGCCAATTACTGGCAGCAACATCAGGAGAATGACATAACAATTAAATGCGAGCGAGCGGAGCGAGCGAGCTTGAAAATTTTGGCATTTTATACTTCAAAAACTGCCGTTTGTAGGTATATTTTTTCGCTTTGGAAATTAAGGGGGGGGGGCCGCATCGGGCGCAACTGCTGGCAGTAACATCAGGAGAATGGCATAACGATTATGCGAGCGAGCGAGCTTGCAAATTTTGACATTACCACCAGTCCAAGAACTGCCGTTTGTGGCTATATTTTTTCGCTTTCGAAATTAAGGGGGGCGCACCGGGCGCAACTGCTGGCAATTACTGGCAGCAACATCAGGAGAATGGCATAACAATTAAACGCCAGCGAGCGAGCGGATCGAGCGAGCTTGAAAATTTTGACATTTTGCAGTCCCAAAACTGCCGTTTGTAGCTATATTTTTTTCGCTTTGGAAATTAAGGGGGGCGCAGCGGGCGCAACTGCTGGCAATTACTGGCAGCAACATCAGGAGAATGGCATAAAAATTAAATGCGAGCGAGCGACATTGAAAATTTTGACATTTTACAGTCTAAAAATTGCCGTTTGTAGCTATCTATAGTTTTTCGCTTTGGAAATTAAAGGGGGCACACCGGGCGCAACTGCTGCCAATTACTGGCAGCAACATCAGGAGAATGACATAACAATTAAATGCGAGCGAGCGGAGCGAGCGAGCTTGAAAATTTTGGCATTTTATACTTCAAAAACTGCCGTTTGTAGGTATATTTTTTCGCTTTGGAAATTAAGGGGGGGGGGCCGCATCGGGCGCAACTGCTGGCAGTAACATCAGGAGAATGGCATAACGATTATGCGAGCGAGCGAGCTTGCAAATTTTGACATTTTACAGTCCAAGAACTGCCGTTTGTGGCTATATTTTTTCGCTTTCGAAATTAAGGGGGGCGCACCGGGCGCAACTGCTGGCAATTACTGGCAGCAACATCAGGAGAATGGCATAACAATTAAACGCCAGCGAGCGAGCGGATCGAGCGAGCTTGAAAATTTTGACATTTTGCAGTCCCAAAACTGCCGTTTGTAGCTATATTTTTTTCGCTTTGGAAATTAAGGGGGGCGCAGCGGGCGCAACTGCTGGCAATTACTGGCAGCAACATCAGGAGAATGGCATAAAAATTAAATGCGAGCGAGCGACATTGAAAATTTTGACATTTTACAGTCTAAAAATTGCCGTTTGTAGCTATCTATAGTTTTTCGCTTTGGAAATTAAAGGGGGCACACCGGGCGCAACTGCTGCCAATTACTGGCAGCAACATCAGGAGAATGACATAACAATTAAATGCGAGCGAGCGGAGCGAGCGAGCTTGAAAATTTTGGCATTTTATACTTCAAAAACTGCCGTTTGTAGGTATATTTTTTCGCTTTGGAAATTAAGGGGGGGCGCATCGGGCGCAACTGCTGGCAGTAACATCAGGAGAATGGCATAACGATTATGCGAGCGAGCGAGCTTGCAAATTTTGACATTTTACAGTCCAAGAACTGCCGTTTGTAGCTATATTTTTTCGCTTTCGAAATTAAGGGGGGCGCAACGGGCGCAACTCCTGGCAATTACTGGCAGCAACATCAGGAGAATGGCATAACGATTAAATGCCAGCGAGCTTGAAAATTCTGGGCATTTTACAGTCCAAAAACTGCCGTTTGTAGCTATATTTTTTCGCTTTCGAAATTAAGGGGGGGCGCACCGGGCGCAACTGCTGGCAATACTGACAGCAACATCAAGAGAATGGCATAAGGATTAAATGCGAGCGAGCTGAGCGAGCGAGCTTGAAAATGTTGACATTTTACAGTCCCCAAACTGCCGTTTGTAGCTATAGCTATAGCTATAGACATAAAGCAATATTAGGGGCGGGGGTATTAATCACTTTCAGTGATAATTCTAGTTTTTGTTATATTTTGAGTTTGATACATAGTATATAGTATGTTAAGTTATATGAAGAGTTTGTTTGCAAAAACCGATAAGTCCATATTTGCCAAATGGAGATATTTGCGATTAAAGGTCAAGAAAAGTAAAGAGAATAATAAGAAAATTTTTGCTTCTTTTGACCATAACTTCAAAAATATACCTTTATATTATGTAGTGACCAATATATCATTTAAAAGGTATTATTTTGTACTTTATGACAGAGATCGTACTTCAAAATCTTCAAAAATGGACTTATCGGTTTTTACAAAGATGGACGTCGGTACGAGCGGACGTGATTAGGAGGAGCTCTGCGCAACTTGGAGCAAAATGGACTGAAATTACTCAAAATTGCGGATATTTTGTGTAACGTAGGTGGAACCTGTCATGTGTCTGTGAAATCTAGCATCTTGAGAATATTAACTGCAAAGAATAACCGAAGCTTTTGGTGGAATCCAACAAGAGAAGTGACCGGGAAAACACAAAAAGGTAAACGCGGGGCGGCAGCTACCAACCAGCAACAGCCCACTGGCTCCCCCAGAGAGCCCGGGCAGGAACAACCAGCTCTCGCTAGTTGTGCACCGGACCAAGCCGAAGAACCACCTGTGTGTTTAAATTCGGCACCTCTCGACACGTACGCTGATCACGTGACTCGAAACCGGCGCGTACAGAGTACTTCGACGAATGACTCGGCACAGATACCACCCGAGACGGGTCTGAACTCCGCTATAAGACAAGTCATCGAAAACCTCCTCAAAGATGATGTCTTCGTGAACGAACTTGTTCGTACCATACAAGAAAAGTTGCTCCACAATATGAAGGAGTCCATTTGCCAAGAGGTAACCGATCGGTTAAAATTTGACATTGACGAACAGAATGATGAAATAACGTCAATGAGGAAGCAGATCCATGACTTGCAAGACGCCAATGACGAGGCTGAGCAATACTCTAGACGGACATGTCTCATCTTCAGTGGCATACCCGAGACCCCCGATGAGAATACCGACACCAAAATCATCCAATTTTGCAGAAGTGACCTCGGAGTCGATATCTGCGAGGAGGACATTGATCGTACTCATCGACTGGGCAAGCCGAGCACGTACAACCAAGCCAGTGGCGTCTCCACCAGAGGCTCGTCAACGAAAAACGCTTCACGGACACCTACCCGGAACCTGATTGTGAAATTTGCCAACTACCGCAAACGCGAAAGTGTTTATAGTGCGAGGTTCAAGCTCAAGAATGCAAACAACATAGTGTACATCAATGAGAGTCTCACTAAAAAGCGAAAAGATCTGTTCTGGAAGATCAGGAGCAAATACAAGAAAATAATCAGCAGAATATGGACCCAGGATGGACGCATTTGTGTCAAGCTACGTAATGACATGGGACGTGTGATTGTATCAAGGGAAAACGACCTCACCAAACTAGACAGATACTTAAACTCACCTAACTAGACAGGTACTTAAACTGAACTCAAGAATTTCTGCTTCAACAGCAAATTCTACAATACTCCACAGCCTTAAAAAAAAAGTAATATATTGATAGGAATATCTGCGCAATTTTGTATACGAATATATGCCAGTTAAGCTCATAATGTTGTGATTATTTAATACATTTATTTTGTCCAAGCTCCCTCTGTTCGCATTTGTATACGACCTTATAGTGGTTAGTAAACTCTTGTATGTATTACATTATTTTTTATTTTACTGTATATATCTATCTACCCTACAGATCATTTCAGGTAGATGTTAGTGTTTGTTTTTGAATGTAGAATTGTTTTTGTTTTTATCTATGGTTGAATCATCTTTTTGTAACGTTTGTCAAAAACCTGTTAAATGCAATCATAAGGCCTTACTCTGTACAAATTGCACTCAATGGATACACATTAGATGTGGATGTGTCTCGCCTAGACAGTATAATGATACATCTTATCAGTTCTTTAAGTGGGAATGTCCCAGGTGTCTTTTTCAACAAATGCCATTTTGGAACTCTGATATGAATACTAAATATCAGCAGCCCCACCTGGCTGATTTGTCACAAATGTCATGTGATGACGACTCCTCAAGAATTTCATCTGAATTTCCAAAAAGTAAGGGATTAAAAATTTCGCATATTAATATAAGAAGTTTGAGAAATAAGGTTGATGATTTGAAATTATTTTTGGAGAATAACCCATATGAAATACTTTCAATCTCAGAAACGTGGCTCTGTGAAAGTATATCCAATTCTTTATTACACATAGATGGATATTGTTTTGAAAGGAGGGATAGAGACGAAAAAGGTGGAGGAGTTGGTTGTTTTATAAAAGCTAATATTTCATATGTAAGAAGAAGTGATCTCGAAGACAGTGAGCTAGAAATGATGTGGCTTGAAATAAGACTACAAAATCACAGTTCAAAGTTACTTGGTATTGTGTATCGCCAGCCAAACAGTGGAAATACATTTTTTAATCGTTTTGAAATAAATTTAGAAAAAGTTAGTGACTTATCAAAGGACATTTTGATACTTGATGATTTTAACTGCAATATGTTGACAAAGAATAATCTATCGCGGCAAATCTTTGATTTTTGTGATAACATGCAATTTACTCAATTGATCAAAAACCCTACAAGGATAACGCCAAACAGTAAAACTCTCATTGATTTGATTCTTGTTACAAATAATCTAAAATCATTGGAAAATGGCACACAGTCAATGGGAATTAGTGACCACTCATTGGTTTACCTTGTCTTAAAAGAAAAACCGCCAGTATCAAGATGTCCACTGATAACATTTCGTTCATATAGGCATTTTGATGAAGATGCATTTAAGCAAGACCTCGATACCATAAAGTGGGATGATCAGTTTGTGAGAAATGAAAACGTAGAACAGATGTGGCATATCTTCAAATGTAGAGTAAAAGAGGTCTGTGATCGTCATGCTCCCTACATCACTATAAAAAGAAAGTCTAAAGGGTCACCATGGATAACGAATGAGTATTTGAGTATAGCACGTGATCGTGATTATTTTAAGCGCAAATATAAGTATAAAAGTTTGCATTATTGGGAAAAGTATAGAAATATGAGAAATGCAGCAAATGTTCTGAACAAGAAACTGAAACGAAATTATTATAAAAATTTATGTAATAAGAATTGTGATATGAAATCATCATGGAGAGTATTGAAACAATTGTTGCCTAAAAAAAGATTGTAGTTCTGAAATCAAGATTGTTTTGAATAATGAAATTATAGAAGAGAAAGAAAAAGTCGCTGAACTTTTTAATAAAGTTTTTAATAATGTACAAAATGAAATTTTAGGTAATACGGACACCCGAAATCTTAATGCAAATGCATTAAAGACGTTACATCAGACAGAAAATGTATTTAAGTTTGTTGAACTTACATGATATTTGTAAGGAAGAATTTGTATTAAAGGAACTATCTCATCTTGATACGTCTAAAGCAGTTGGAGTTGATGATATACCTCCAAGGTTGCTTAGAATAGCTGCTCCTTACATAGCTGGTGCTTTAACAAAGCTGTTTAATTGTTCTTTAGAACATGGCTGTTTTCCGAGCGAGTTTAAGATAGCAAAAATAACTCCTATTCACAAAGGAGGAAATCGAATGCAACTAGGTAATTATAGACCCATCTCCGTGCTGCCAATATTGTCCAAAATTCTTGAGAAAGCTGTGCATACCCAATTATATACATACCTGAACGAACAATCAATGTTAAGCGAATTTCAATCAGGATTTAGACCTGGTCATTCAACTGTCACATGTTTAACCCATATAGTAGAGAAAATTCTTGACAATATGGACAAAGGCAGAGTCACAGGTGCCGTTTTCCTAGATTTGAAAAGGGCCTTTGATCTTATACCTCATCATTTGATCTTTCAAAAAATGTTATGTTACGGCATTAATGGAGTTGAATTGGCGTGGTTTAAGTCATACTTTTTAAATAGGCAACATTGTACTAGCCTACAAGGGACCATGAGTAACTATCTCACAGTGAGATCTGGTGTACCACAAGGTTCCATTTTGGCGACCGCTGATATTTTGTTTGTTCGTCAATGATATTTGTAATCTAAATCTCCATCCGGAGACAAATATCTCTCTGTATGCAGATGACACGGCATTGTTTAATCAGGCAAAGGATCAACAATCATGTGAAAACAATCTGCAAAAAGATTTCAATAATGTAGTTCAATGGTTACAATGCAATGGTATGTGCTTAAATGCAACCAAAACAAAAGCGATATTTTTTGGCTCTAAGAGAAAAACTCAAAATGCTGACATTTCCATCAAATATAATAGCAATCTGTTAGAATCAGTAGATAAAATCAAGTACCTTGGTATTACGATTGACAAGCATTTACTATGGTCATCACACATACATGATATAGTTAAAAAGGTATCAAATACGATTGTTTGTATTCGACGAGTTCAGCATTATTTATCCAAGAGACTTTTAAGAAAGTTATATTACTCGTTGATACTGCCGCATATAGATTATTGTAACAGCGTATGGGGAAATACCTCTAAAGCAAACATCGCAAAATTGCAAAAGTTACAAAATAGGTATGCACGATTAATATTACGTGCAGATTATTCCACCCCACAAAGCAACCTTATCAGTATTTTGAATTGGCAAACAGTGCAACAAAGGATTAAGTACCAACAGTGTTTGATGGTTTTTAAAATATTGAATAATGTAGCCCCAATGTATTTGAATTCATGTATTAGTAAACGACCAGTATATTATTTTACGCGATATGCTATTAATAGTCCCTTATTTATTCCAAGATGTAAGACAGATTTTAAGGTTCGCACTTTAGCAGTTACCGGAGCAAAACTGTTCAACAAACTACCGTTATTCGTTCAAAACTGTAAATCTTTGCAGTGTTTTAAACAGCAACTTCGGATTTTATTATTTTTGCTTTAAGGTTCAGGGTAAGGTGACATGGAAATCACACATACCATATAGGTTATTTCTGTGACCCTGCACGGGAAGGAGTGCGGGTACCTCTTTTGTTTGTTTGTTTGTCTGTTTGTTTGTTTTGTCTATAGCGGTGCCTTGATCGTTTTGTTTTACCCGTATTTGCATGTTGAAGGTGATTTCCCCATACCACTTTGTTTTATGAAGGTTTTAAGTACAGATCGTAGACGTGTGACATTTTTGTTTTGTTTTTAATCTTGCTATTTTATACACGCACATGAATGACTGTTATCGTACTGTATGTATAGAAAATTATTGTGTATAACACGCGAGCACGTGTATATGTGTACGTACAGTGTAGGCGCACGGGTACTCACGGAGGTCTCACCTTCCCGCTAGTGTGTGTGCATCCCCCATACAGGTACACTATGTATCATGCATGAGTTCGCTATGCATTTGGAAGTGGAGTGTAAGAAAGTATGGGACGATGTATGAGTAAGTGTGTGTATTGTGTATGTGTGTGTGTGTGTGCGCGCGCATGTGCGTGTGCGTGTGTGTATGTGTGCATGTGTGTGTGTGTACATGTGTGTGTGCGCGCAGATGTGTGTGTGCATGTGTGTGTGTATATGTTTGTGTGTGTGTGTGTAACGGTATACATGTGTGCGTGCGTGCGTGCGTGCGCTGGAGTAATGGCAGGGTTAGATTTTCGGGTTGGTCTTCTTCTTCTTACTTATGAGGCAGCAGCAGCTAAGTAATGTCCCTCAATTGTTGTAGCCAAGTTACAGTCTGTGGAGTAGGGTGTGTCAGGTCCATGTTGTCAGGAGGTCGGAGATCAGGGCACTCACTCAAGATGTGTTGAGCAGTCTGTTCTGGTGCACCATACTGGCAAGCTGCTGACGGGCGTAGCCCCCAACGATGCATGGCTGCATTAAAACGCCCAACTCCCGTTCGAATCCGATTTAGAGACACCCACTCACTTCTTGGGAGGTTTGCTTCTGGGGGGACAGATGTATTGGGCGTGGCAACGAGTTGGGCAGGTCGTTGGGTGTCTTCCCAGCTTGTTCTCCATGTCTGACAGATGTTGAAGTCTGATCCTCTCAGCGTTGCTGCATGGCGGGAGAAAGGGCGGCGAGACTTCAGTCGCTGATGCCGCTGACCCAGAGTTACAGAGCCCTCAACTACGTCGTGGAGGAGGTCGTCCGGGTTGCTGGAGACCTTGGTTACCAGCCTATGTGTGTGATGTTCTCGGCGCATGGGGGCAGGAGCGATGCCTGAGAGAACAGATAGGAATTCTATTGGTGTAGGCCGGAGACATCCTGTTATTAATCTCATGGTGTCATTCAGAACTGAGTCAAGTTTCTTGGTGTGAGAGATCCTACACCACGCAGGGGAGGCGTATTCCGCGGCACTGTATACCAGTGCTAGCGCACTAGTGCGGAGAGTGGTTGCACTGGCACCCCATTTTGAGCCTGCAAGTCGGTGAAGGAGGTTGTTCCTTGAAGACACTTTTGCACTTATGGCCTTGAGTTGTTCCTTGTAGGTCAGCTGCCTATCCAACTTCACTCCAAGGTAGGTTGGTGTAGCATTGTATGGAAGAGGTGTTCCATCAAGAATGACACTGAGTTGCCGATTAGCCTCCTTGGTGTTCAGGTGGAAAGCTGTTACCGTTGTCTTGGACATGCTAATCTTGAGTCTCCAGATCCTGAAGTACTTCGCGATTTGCGACATATCTGCAGTGAGGGTATTCTCTACATTTGACCAGGCTCTGTCAGAGTGAAGAAGGGCAAGGTCATCTGCATAGCCATACTGTCGTGAGGTTGTGAAGGGGATGTCACTGATGTATATGTTGAAGAGCAAGGGGGATAGTACAGAGCCTTGAGGAACTCCATTCCGCAGTTGGCGTGGTCTGCTGGACTGTCCATCACTAGTCTTCAGAACGAACCTCCTGTTGGCTAGAATGTTGCAGAGGAACCTCACCATGTGGCGATCAGGGATTGTCTTTAATAATTTCAGAGTCAGACCCTGGTGCCACACAGTGTCGTAGGCTGCAGTGAGGTCGACAAAGATGGCGCCAGCTTTGTGATTCTTCTCAAAGCTGTCTTCGATGTCATTGGTCAGCTTGACAATTTGGTGGACTGTACTCCGACCATGGCGGAAGCCCGCTTGTTCATCTGGTAATTGTGGGTCAACCACAGGTTCTATCCTCGCCAGAAGGAGACGTTCCAGAAGCTTGTAAGGAACACAGAGAAGGGAGATTGGTCTGTAGCTCTTGGGGTCATCAACTGGTTTGTTTGGTTTTGGGAGAGCAATTACAGTGGCTTTTCTCCATATCTTAGGGATGACTTGGTTGGTGAAACAGCAAAAATAGAAATCTGTTAACCACTTCTGACATTTGACCCCGCAATGAATAAGGAATTCCGGTGGGATGTTGTCCGGACCTTGGGCCTTTCCACTCCTAAGTAGGGCTAAAGCATTAGCTAACCCCTCCTGAGAGAAGGGGGCCGACAACCATCCATCCACTCCCGGGGCCTGCCATAGGTTGGTAGTCTCCTGTTTCACAGATCGAGTGTGGGCCTTGTCACAGTCCTTGAATCGCCCATTGCTAACAAGTTGTTCCGCGATGGAGTTGGCTGACACAGGACATGTTCTAGGTTTGGTACTGTTTCCAGTGAGGCGTTTGAGAGTCTTCCAAGCAACTCTGCTAGAGTGAGTGAAGTCTATCCCTTGCACGGTTTCTTCCCAACGTTTACGACGCTTCCTGTCTAGACAATGTCAGTTCTGAGGC
This sequence comes from Diadema setosum, assembly GCA_033980235.1. Classification (NCBI taxonomy): domain Eukaryota; kingdom Metazoa; phylum Echinodermata; class Echinoidea; order Diadematoida; family Diadematidae; genus Diadema; species Diadema setosum. The sequence continues at coordinate 2,825,906 of CM067080.1, forward strand.
TTTGGTGGAAGCCAAGTCTCCAGGTTCAGATCGCAAGAACTGGTTGTAGATAGCATCACATTCTTCGTCCCAGGTGGGGATGTAGTGTCGTCGAAAACCGCGCGGGATGGAATTCGTTGCTGCCTTGATAAGGATATTGCAGAAGTCTGAGTAGGCTTGGTCGGTGCCACGGGGAGTTGGTGGAGGGAGATTGCATACTGCTTCATCTACCAAGTTCGAGAATTTTTTCCAGTCGGCCTTGCGGAAATTCCAACGCTTAACAGGCTTCGTTGTGACTGGTCGGACTGGGTTTACTGGTATGAGCAGTGATGGCCTGTGTTGTGACTTGGGAAAGGGGTCTAAGATAATCCGGTGAGGTGATGGGCCTTGAAAGTTGACAAAGGCTAAGTCAGGATTTGACGTTGTATTCCATCTGCAAGAGTGGAAGCTGTCTGGCTGTTTTGGGTCAAACAGTAATTGGACACCAGCTGTAGAGGACCAATCTTCTACTGCAAAACCATCTGGATTAGTGGATGAGTAGCCCCATGAAGTACTGTGACTGTTGAAATCTCCAGCATAGATGCAAGGAGCACTGAAGATAGGAAGGGTATTTGGCTGGAGTCGAAATGAGGGTGGCTTGTAGATATTTATAATGGTAACCTCTTCAACTAACGTTGCCGTCCACTCCACTGGTGAGTCTGATGGACATGAAACCAATGCTTTCCAACTGTGAGTACTCTTGACAAAAGTTGCAATCCCATGAATTTCGCTTACTGTATGTGCGGCCAGAGTGAAACCAGGGATATTGAGATAAGAGCTGTCCTTAGCATGAGTTTCCTGTAGAAGAACTACTGTTGCTTTATGTGTCTGAAGTAACTGTTCAATAACATTGATCTTGGCTTTGGTTAGGCCTTCTACGTTTAGTTGCAGCACGGAGACGCCTTCCTGTATGACATCAAAAGATGCTTGCCCTGATAACTTTGTGTCAGCTTCAGGCTGTGGACATGAAGGATTCATCTTATTTGGAGCTTTACTGTTGCTGCTGCTGTCTCAGATTGTTGTCATTCGCCTGATAAATCAGTCACCTGATCGATCAGTTGCCCTGGGCCCACCACAAGGAGGTTGACAACACGGACCCACAAACACTATTCAGTGCTACTCGATATTCGTGTGTATCGCCTCGAAGGCTATTTATAGCTGAAAGTTCTTAACCCGTTGAGGACGAGTCCCGAGTATACTCGGGCAAGTGTCTTTGGGAAATGCGTGTTGTAGCAAAATGAAACCGTCCTCAACGGGTTAAGGAGGAATAAAATGGACGTGTCCTTTAGCTCTTGTGACGTCACAAAAATGAATTGCGTCAAATCTGGCTGCTTACTGTGCGTTGCTGAAAGTTAGCTGCGATGACTGAAGGGGATGACGTCACAACGAGGTTTGTTGGCTGAAGATGCGCACTTGTTGCATGTTTCTAGCGTATACGCCTTGTTCCTTAGTAAAGTTGCGTTGACTGCACTGTAAATGGTGACGTCACACTGAGGATTGTTGACTGGTACGCGATACTAATACTAATGTTGATATCTATAGTGACGTCATAGTAGGCTGAAATCCTTGCGTAGGACTATTTGCGCGTACCTAGAACTACTTAGCGTATTTTTGTTTATATTTGTTATTGTTGGACGCTAAGTTTATTATACTTCTTCGACAAAAACGACCAGAAACGAAGAAAAAACCCGGAAAAACTCGCAAACACTCAAGTTACGCAACACATACCAGACATCCGCGGAATCAGCGTGATGAGTGCAATCCAGGCATATGAAAAAGTTTCTCTGGTGAGGCAAAAAGGCGCTGAAATCAGAGCATAAGATGGAGCTCCGCTCCGGCACGTCCGTCCTCCAGCACAACACATACGCATATTCGGGTTGGTGCACCAACGTGTCTGCGCCAAGTGGCCTGCATTGTGTGTGCGTACGTAGGCGTGAGGGTTTGTAATTATTAGTTTTTGTTGGGGGGGGGGGGGGAGGGGGATAGGTTATTCCACTTTTATTCTATGTAAAGAAATATATCTATTGAGATGATTTTATTTCATTTTGATTGTATTATGATAAGTATTCATGTGTGTAGATTTTAATGTTTTACTGTTCAATAATGTACGAAGGTTAACTTTGTGTTACGATGAATGTTTAATGTATTTTTATCATGGGCAGGGCTCTCTGGAAGAGCAGGACCCGCTGGTCTTGATGAGACTACCCTGTGGAAATAAAACTGAAATAAATAAAATACAAACACACCCTTCATACAGATTTGATACTGCAAATTTGATGTTCATGGTATTATATTATTATGTGTTTATTTGTATGTATGTGTTCATGCAGGGCCTCCAAGAACAACAGTGTTAACCCACTGACGGAGCCTACCTGTGAAAATAAAACATATAAATAAATAAAATAAAAAATATTTTTTCGCTTTGGAAAATTAAGGGGATGGGCGCACCGGGCGCAATTTATTGCTGGCAATTACTGGCAGTAACATCAGGAGAATGGCATGGCGATTAAATACGAGCGAGCGCAGCGAGCGAGCTTGAAAATTTAGACGTTTTGACCAAAAACTGTCGTTTGTAGCTATATCCGCCACTGGTAGTCAAGGGTGTCGGTTTATGTTCATGATTGGGGGAGGTATGACCAGCGATGGGGCGTCGAAGTGACAAAGCGGGGAAAGGATGTCCAAAATCTGCACTTTAGAGCATCCCCTAATTGTTTGTGTTTGTGTTTGTGTGTGTGTGTGTTTCATATACAGGGCAAAGTTAGGAAATAACCTATAGGTCAAGTCTTTTTATTGGCAATGCAAGGCATTTTATTATAGACTAGTACACTGCAAAATCAATTATCTAGCTTTGATATACAGATATAACTAAGCGTAAGGTACATTGCGCAACATTGCAGCGACTCTTTTTGCCGTTCGGATGTTCTGAGTACACTGCGCATATCCTGCTTATATTCAGAATGCCAACCGGGAATCACGCTGAACAACACAGTCAGTCCGCAGCACCCGATAATTCGCTCGTATTTTTTCAACTCGTATGCAAGCCCGCTTTAGGCTTGCATACGTAATGAGCTGCGTAAGGGGATTTTGTCCTTGGGCTTTCGGCAACAAAAATACACCTTATGTTCACAAATTTGGTATCAAATTCAAGGAAAATATGTAAACTATCGTCACATGTTACTCAAATTATTGTAAATGAAAAATATCATAGCGTAATTTGAGCTTGAAAAAATGATGAAAAAAGTAATTCGTGCAGTACACTTTCAAGACGTCAAAAAAATACCAAATTCACCTTGCGTCTCAATGAAAATGCTTTATTTGGTAGTCCATCTCCTAATCTTTGTATCCATGTAAATATCTTGACAATTTGTTGCTTAATCCGCCGTCAGGAACCAGTAAAATATACATCGATGTTAGTGCTGATCAGCTTGAAACCGTGCAATCTCAAGAGTAAGCTCTCTCATTGGACAGCGCCTGCACTCAGCGCTTGCATTACGTCATTACGCTGCTACATAACGGTTTCATGCCACTTGCGGTTTCTTGGCACGCGTGTAGTTCAAGCGCTGAATGCAAGCACTGTCCAATGAGAGAGCTCTTTCGCGTCACTGTACACTTTGTGCGGAGCATACTTCCGGCTTAGGAGTGAATTTTACAGACATTTCAAAACGGACAAACTAGTATAAATCATGCTTGCGTCTCCTTGACTCCAACATATGATGAGCATCTAAGTTTCCTCTCTACGAAAAAGCCAAAATCAGAAACAACAGTTTCTTAATCCGGTCAGGAACCAAAAAAGAACTTTAGACGACAAAATCTTCCGTGAAAAGAAGGTAAAATTTACGCAAATTCAACTGATTATAATAGTCATGATAAGATCCTATGTTATAGGCAAATTTAGTATCAAAATAAAGATCAAAGTCTGGAAAAACAATTTACTGTGACTTGTAGCCATGACGAATGTATGTACAAGTCGCTACACTGTGAAAACCATAGCCCTATCAAAGTCTCGCAAAATCTCGCACGACGAGACACCTTTCGAACGCAAAGATCGTCAACAAGAGTGCTGAATAAATCTTGCCGGATCGGCTCATTAGCATACGTGCTGCGGACTGACTGAACAGTCTTTTGTCGGCTCCGGGCTATTTGAACAATATTTCACTCTATATACACCTCTTTAACCCTATAAAGCCCAAGGGGGGCACATTGTGCCCCTCCTACCAGATTTTCATTCGCCACTCCTTCGCCCTTAATCCAATTTTAACCAAATGTGATGACTTTTCCTAAAATATTATTCCGAACATTTTGATATATAATTTAGCTATATCTGATATTGCTGGTTGCCATGGCAACCATAAATTGACAACAGTGGCGTATCTAGGGAAAACGGCGCCCGGGGCAAGCGTGAAAATTGCGCCCCTAATTTCTGAAAAAGACTAGTGTTCAACCCCAACCCCATCCAGGTAGAGACTTTAAGCAAAGTCCACATGATATGCTTTTCAAGCCCTTAAAAGTGGTCTTTTGAGGGTGATTTAAATGTAATGAATTTTGATAAATTTTGGCGAGCGAGCGCAGCGAGCGAGCCGAAAATTTGTGTATTTCAGCTGACAAAACATGGAATTCTTGTCATTTTTTGCTTATCAAATCGTACAATTCGAATCAAGATAGTGACTGCCTTATAGATAACGATTTATCTATACCAACAAACTGAGTACTTTAAAAAATATTCTAAACCAGAGGGGCATTTCATGAAGCATTTTGTCCGACAACTTGTCACACAAAATTTGCTTTCAGCCAATCAGAAGCAAGGATTTCAGTAGCTTTTAACAGTTTGTCAGACGAAATATCTGACAAATTGCTTTACGAAATGCCCCCCCCCCCCCATGTACGCGCGAGTGAGCCGAAATTTGTATATTTCCGCGTCATCATCACGTTTTGTTCTTATCTCCTTTTTAATTTTGATAAATTTTGGCGAGCGAGAGCAGAGAGCGAGCCGAAAATTTTTGTATTTCAGTTTTCAAAACATGGAACTCTTGTCATTTTTTGCTTATCAAATCTTACAATTCTAATCAAGATACAGTGTATAGTGACGGGCTTATAGATAACTATTTTTACCAACAAACTGAAGACTTGAAAAAATACTCTGAATTAGTACGAGCGAGTGAGCCGAAATGTGTATATTTCCGCATCATCATCACGTTTTGTTCTTATCTCCTTTTTATTTTGATAAATTTTGGCGAGCGAGCGCAGCGAGCGAGCCGAAAATTTTTGTATTTCAGCTTACAAAACATGGAACTCTTGTCATTTTTTGCTTATCAAATCTTACAATTCTAATCAAGATATAGTAACGGCCTTATAGATAACTATTTTTACCAACAAACTGAGGGCTTGAAGAAATACTCTAAATTAGTACGAGCGAGTGAGCCGAAATTTGTATATTTCCACGTCATCATTACGTTTTGTTTTTATCTCCTTTTTGTTTTGATAAATTTTGGCGAGCGAGCGCAGCGAGCGAGCCGAATATTTTTGTATTTCAGCTTACAAAACATGGAACACTTGTCATTTTTTGCTTATCAAATCTTACAATTCTAATCAAGATATAGTGACGGCCTTATAGATAACTATTTTTACCAACAAACTGAGGGCTTGAAGAAATACTCTAAATTAGTACGAGCGAGTGAGCCGAAATTTGTATATTTCCACGTCATCATTACGTTTTGTTCTTATCTTGTTTGATTTTTTTGGCGCCCCCCCCCCCCCCCCCGTATGTTCGGAACCGTTGGCGCCTTCTTTTGATCCAATCGGCAATCGCTTCAGAACGAAAGAAATTGCAGCCGCTGTTCAGTGAAACATTTTGTCTGCTAAATATAAAATGACATGTGTGAACACAATAGACATTGTCATTTTGTCGGCTTCATCATCAAATTTTGTTCTTACCTTCTTCTTCTATATAGAATTTAGAGAGCGAGCGTAGCGAGCGAGCCGAAAATTGTATTTCAGCTTACATAGAATTCTTGTGTGAACACAATAAACATTGTCATTTTGTCCGAGTCATCGTTATGTTTTGTTTTTACCTTTTTTTTATTTGGTTTTCTGCCCCCCCCCCCACCACCATTCTTCCCCCCCCCCTCCTTTTCCGGTGAGTTTCTTCTTATTATTCTTCTTTTCTTTTTTTCTCTTTTTTTTCTTCGTTTTTTCTTTTTTTTTTCTTCTTCTTCGTTTTTTTTTTTTTTTGCGCCCCCAAGGAGTGGCGTCCGGGGCACGTGCCCCCCTTGCCCCCCCCCCCCCTAGATACGCCACTGATTGACAACCATGTCAGTCAGATTTTGCGTATTTTTCTGTTCAAATTCCAATTTACAATATTATAATGTATAAAATGGGCGTTTCTTGGCTGAAATTTGCTGGAGAAGCAAAATGTGAAGTAATTATGGCCTTGAAATGTTTTTCCTATTATTTCCTTTGTTTTTCTGTGACAACGGCATAAAACAATAGATATAATAGAGGTACTTGAAAATAACAGTATTTTGCTAAAGATTGCCATTGTATTTTGTGTCATTTTGTTTCCTTCACCCAAGTTATACCT
>CM067080.1:3437500-3590000 GCA_033980235.1 Diadema setosum
TGATATATCTATCAATAAAGAATTATACTTGAAGATTATTTCATATTAGTTTCATTTGCGGAAACTAAGCTGAAAAGTAGTAAAACTAGCTTTCTAGGATGGTACAGTTTTAAACATTTTCACATGATACAGCTTTGATTTACACTTTTGCGCAAATTTCTGGACCGAATTGTCTTTCGTTTTACATGCTTAATCATTAATTGAAATTTCATTTTCATTTAATAGATAGATAAGGAAAACATGGCCGACATTATTATAACGTTCAAAATTAATCTTCAGAATGCTCAGCAAGACAGCGGCAAGGAACATCGCTCATCAAAGGCACAAGTGCACCTGTGGAATTCCTTTGTACATCAATAGAAATCTGACAACTGTTTGAATAATTACAGCCAGTTGGAACTCCAATGCATAAAACCTCCTTGGTATAACTGATCTATAGTTGTTCAAATGTAAAAATTTGAAAATCATCTGGAGGTCTCCTTTAAGGAAAGTGCTATCCTTCAAATAAGAATATTGAATGCTTAAAGCATGGAGCTACCATGTCTTTTTGGTAGCTCCATGCTTAAAGTATTCTCATCCATCATGCAACACTGCAAAAATTCATAACTTTTGAACGGATTACCCGATTTTTCTCAAATTTCACTCATGTGTTATATAACTGTTGTCGTATGCACTCAACTCACATGTATATATTTATCTTTAATGCAGACTTAAACATGATGTTCAATTACCTTTTAATTCAATGCACGCAAATGAAATATTTGTTTGTCTGTAATATCTATCAAGATATTAAGATGGTTTTCTGCTAAGTACTGGTATTTCAAATTGTATTTCAGCTGGTTTGTTCGGCAAGATATTATGATTTACATTAATCATAATAGTACTAGATGATATAAAAAAGAGAAAATAATAATTTAGATTCATTTTACAAGCCTGCTGCAGCGGAAATTGAACGTTTATTTGCAAGGAACCAAGGGACTGATTTTAGTTAACCTGACAAGGACTAGCCAATGAATGTAAGATGCCTTGCTTAAGGGCACTATGTGGATCGCTACTGCCAAAAGGAAAAATGAAATATGAAATAATGCGTGCACGTAACGAGACTGATACCCACGAGTCATACAACCTAAAAGTCATACATCCCAGGAGTCATACAGCCCATGAGTTCGACACTAAGCAAATAAGGCCCACGAGGACCGACACATTTTAACCCCGTGTTGCTGTGTCGAACTCGTAGGCTGTTCTAACCTCGTGTCGAACTCATAGGCCGTGTTCGCATAGTGTCGAACTCCTGGGCTGTGTGACTCGTTGGCTGTATGACTCATGGACATTTTTTTTTTTCAATTGTCAACTTATGGGATGTATGACTCGTGGTTGTTTGTCTTGGTGGAACTCGTGGGCTGTATTACTTGTGGTTGTCTGCCTCGTGGCAACTCGTCGGTTATATGACTCGTGGGTGTCTGTCTCGTGAGATAACCCCGTTCCCGAAACGTGAAGATCTCGTGGTTTAACCCGCTAGGCCACCACAACTCCTCGATATATTTCTCTTGATGTTGATCAAAAGTCACAAATATCATCATCGTCCGAAGTCGAACAATTTTGATCATACTGGTACTTTTAGCAATATTGACCAGGCCAATAAAAACAAAACAAAAACAAAAACAGATTATGAGTTTGGTATTTGGAGCTGCAACCCTGTCAAAGAAGTGTAAATAGATGATAAAACATGCACGCTTTGAGTGCAGTAGGCTGGTGTAGTATCCAATTTTCATTTTATTTAATTTCTTCTCATTTACTCACTTCTATCTCCATCAGAATTATGTACAGTCATAAACAGAGGGTGATAATATAACTACAAAATATTTCAAACAAATTGCATTTCCTGCTGTACTCAATAAAGTCTGTTTTGGCATACAGTCTAAACAACAGTGAGTGGAATCCGATGTTGCGTGTAACGAAAACAATTCCTACAGTTGTTATCACTGACCTCTTCAGTACAGGGCCAGAATTAGGGCGTGAGATAAATACACAGTTAAAATGAAAATACTGTAATTACCATGCAAGCCTAATTTTGAAGACAGGATGATTTATTCTATAGAGTGAACGAGATAACTGTAAAGTGAAGGGAAACACGAAAGGACGTGCATATTTGGAAATGTTTGGCGTATGCTAAATGGAAATGGCACAGGAAAGGATTTGGAATTAATCTGTTTGTTACGACCCCATCATTCCTCTTCAAAATGAAGATTCAGTTTGAATGGCTTCCGTAAACAATTCACACACAATTAATTATTGGTGAAGAGTATACACAGTAGAGTTCCAAACAAAATAGTCAGCTGCGCTAGCCTGTCGGTGGAAAACAAAACGTAGAAAAGAACACCACGAATAACACCTGTCACCTCCTCATGCATGCTATAGACAGGTTAAGAAGAGGGCATCTCTTTCTACTATGTTACATGATTTGTGGTCTGATTTGCAAGGGCAAAACAACTAGTCACAAAGGAAATGAAATTATAACAAATGGGACAGGGACAGTAATATGCGTCATTTTGTCAGGAAGGGCAAGAGTAAATGAATCTGTTTCTTTTTAAGCACGTTCTAAAATGTTTCAAGCCATGCATCAAGTGGCATCTGCCCATAAATATCCTAATGCCACAAATGAATGCATCAGTGACTGTCAAGATTTTATTTCACAAACAAAAGTTTATATGTATTACAAGTGAGTCCGAGTATATTTCCGATGAATTGTAACAAATTCTCTTCTTTGACAATCCTATTTTGTGACACGACAAAATAATGTCTATCTATAGCTATGTTTTAGTACAATCAACCCAAGCCAGGATTCCACAGTGGACATGTCACAGCTGAATATCAATAGCTGTATCGGGAAAATGTTGGTTTTGTATTGAATGCAGCCTGACTACCAACATGGAATCAATGTATACAGTATGAAAAATATACATTAGTTATCCATCCTTCTATAATAATGTGCCGCTAATTTCACTACAAGCCCAGGTGTTGGAAATCCGGTTTCCAAAAAGAAACAAAGAAACAAAAGTCAGTCACAGTCACACATATCCCGTCCATGTGAGAACATGATTAGTTTGTACTGTCTACATTCCAGGTTGGAGGGAGTGACAAGAATGGTTTGGTCCTATCGCACCTGCTTGAGGACTTTACTTCGAGTCACAATGACTATGGTCACAATGACTATAGGGTACCTGTCAAGGATGTTCACGCAGAGTTGAATAATAGGATGGATAGAGTACTGATACGGTGGCGATATATGCACTTTCATATCGTAGTATGCGATATAGTTACAAAAGTTAGTTCACTCACTTTCAGTTGATGTCATAATCTCCATCAAAATGAGCAATGATGCTTGAAAGGATTTACCATGGAGAGCCGACTGCGAAAAACTAACGTCAAATCGTGTACAAAATCTGTGATGAAAAACCAACGTTCAGAAATCATCATCTGAAAAAGAGGGTTCCAATGAGTTGGAGTCAGTGTCTTCATCGTCATCCAAGGATTCCGGTGCTTTAGGTACCTCATTGATCCTTTCAACGTCATCGCCATTTTCATTCTGTGCCTGGTCGATGTCCTCTTGGATGCCATCGCCCTCTTCGCTCTCCAGATCGCTTGGCTCGCAATGTCCAATGGAACCAATCTCGAGCGTGCGACTTTGGGATAGCGTGCTCTTTTGGAAGTGAAGGAGCTTTACCATTTTAAGCGCCCCTTCTTCTTCCCTTGTGCTGGGTATTTCCTTCATAAGGTCAGTCTTTAGCTGTGTTACCCATGTCTTGAAAGAGGAGACGAGATCCACTGGGTTAAAGGTTGACAGTTTTTCTCTGGCTGTGCGAAGAGACTCCGAAACACGTGAAGTGAGCTCCTCATTGGCAGACAAAGCCGAGTCCACCCCTTGCTGAATGTCTGACTTCATGGTTGCTATGGAGGAAAGCAGTCGTTCCTTCTGTTCATCCAACTGCTTCTGGAGGATGCTATACTCGGCCATGACTTCGCCTTCTAATCGTTGCAACTCTTTATCTCCCTTTGACCGGATATTTCTCAGGGAGCTGTTGTATTTGTTAAGCTGAATTACGCGCTCTTCACCTTGCAAGATCAGAGCATCCATATCGGCTGTAATAATCCCTACAACTTCATCGACTGCTTTTGGCGCCGTACCATGAGCATAGTGATCTCTCACGATGCACTCACTGCACACTAGAACCTCACACTGCTCGCAGTAGTAATTCCTTTCACTTCTCGGGTGTCGAACACACATGTTCTGTGCAGAATTGATGGCATCGAGAATATTGTTAAGTACGTAGTTTGGTTTCAGAGTCTTCTCCAGCTTGCTGATTCTTGTGCTGTCTCGACAATATGGACACTCAATTTCCTTCTGGTACGATTGTCGCTTCCTTGATACCATTTCATTGATACATGTGTTGCAGAAAGAGTGACCGCATGGCAGCTGCCTCGCGTCCACTATCCTGTCTCGACACACTGGACAGGTCAAATGTTCCTCAAATGAAGCCATTTGGTCTAGAGATAAGAAAGCACTAAGTAGATGTGTTTTTATCAGCCTCACTCTCTCTTCAGTGGCAAAGATCAGCAGCTGACTAGTTATTTATAAGACCGAACTTGGTGAAATCTCCCTCAATCGCGTCTAAACTGATGTTGCGAAATCTGCCTCGACAGCGTCTACACGTTGCGTTCCCTGTACCGGGGAATCCCCACACCGGATGACGTCAACATCGTTCTTCATTGTGCGTATAAGGTCATTCCAATGTGTATATGAACAGTACTACCAAATATATGTGTGTCAGTTACTGGTGGCCCCAGGCCATGAAAAATTTGCACGTATATACATTGTTTTTATGTGCTTTCCATATCCAGAAAAGTGGAGAATTACTCAGTGAGTAATAACTACACGCTTTTTAGCCAGCTGCCGGTTTGTCTGATGACTAGCGTCAGACTTTTTGTGAATAGATGGGAGTAGCAAGTTTGATCAAATACAGTTTGATTATAGTTAAGATGTTGGTGGGTATCATATTCCATTCAAGACCTACATCTAGCAAAGTTATTTACGTCTGTATATCGTAACGTTTAATGATAATGATAATAATGATAACAATAACAATTGTAATAGTGTCTTCTTTATCCAGGGTAGCCTCTTCAGTGTTGCCACTGCTCTATCAAGGGGAACTGCCATTATTATTACCCTAGCGTTGCCACGTAACCAGTACCCATTTACACCTAGATGGGTCGAGAGGGACGAGGTCGGTTAAAAAAAAAATGTCCCAGGACGAATGCCCTAGGCGGAAATCGAACTTGTGTCCTCCTCCGGGAGTCTTATCCACTATACAAGCCAAAGCGCCCGCGATAGCCTTGACTTAAAGAGGAAATCCAGTCCAAATATGAGTTAATCTGATTAAAAAAAAGTGAAAATTTTACTAGTTCAACTGTTAAAATTTGATTGAAATTCGACTAAAAACTTAATACGGAAGTTATGACATTTTGAAGTTTTGTTAATTTTTTGCAAAACGATTCTTGTACAGTGGATATGAATATGCAACTGAGTGAGCTAACCGTGTCGTGCCCTGGTCCTCACAATTTTTCATTGATCGTGTACACACACAAAAAAAAAAACCCGACAAAAATTCAATGTTTCGGTCATTGAAGTCTGAAACAAGACGTTATTCCTGGTTGAATAACTTCAGAATAGTGATCAGTTAGATATATAAGGATTTGAGCCTCTGGCATAATTGCGTTTGAATGAAAAACTGGAAACGTCAAAAATTTTATGTACAAACTACATTGTATGTTGTGAGGGAATGACATGCTAACTTTGCCGTTTGCATATTCATATTGACTGTTCAAGAACTGTTTCCCCCACCCCCTAAAATAGCGAAACTTCAAAATGTCTTAACTTTCTTATATTTCATCCGATTTCAATCAAATTTGTACCTTTGAACTTGTCATATTTTACTCTTTCTTATCAGACTAACTTATATTTGGACTGGTTTTCCTCTTTAAGGGGGGCAGTGGAGTAAAAAAAAAAAAAAAGATTAGATCAAAATTAAGTTGTGTAAATCTGTGGAATTTGTAAAGTATAAGCTTTCAGAAAATACCAAATTTGTGCGGTACAGGTAAGTACTTGTTCGTCTAATTAAGAATTACGTAATCAGTGTCAAGCACTTTTCTGCCCAGAAGTGTTTGTTTTCAAACCAGAAGTAGACATTTTCACTCAATATCCCACCCAAAAATGAATTTTTAAAAAAATATCTGAAAATACAAATTTCATCTAGAGAGTTCCCATGTTGTTTAACTGAAATGCTGCAATCTCTCGTTCATAATATGGGGCCATGTTTACATATCATACCCTAAAGAGATAAACCAATGTATCATGCATGATCCCTGGAAGCTTGTATATTACTCAAATTTGTTATTCAATGGAATTGCAATGCTCACTTACCAATATTGTATATATCTTTGATAAATTTTATTGCTTATTTACCAACATACAGGTTTTTCAGTCTAAAATTTATATAGCTTGAAAATAGATTCATAGCAATTTGCTAAAATTTGGACGAAATATTTGTTTTGACATATACAGATTAATGATGAGTTTTAAGTGTACCTGCATTGTGGACAAAAATATGTCAGTAGATGTATATATTTTCTGATTTTTCAAATAATTTTAACCGATCCATGAAAATAGCAGAATATCTTTCATTTCATTTCATTTCATTTCATTTATTGTTTCTCTATGGCACAATATAATCAACTCTGATCACTTTCAGAAATAAACACATGATTCATAATAATTCATGGCTGATTTTGCACATGACAGATAATCAAATCATTGTGACAAAGAACGAAGACATAATGATAATAAACAAAAAGTCAAGGTACCATACAGGAGGATCCCAAGTAAGCCGAGCTTGATATTGGGGCCTCATACACAGATAATACGCCAGATAATGATCTTAATCTTAATAAGCCATCTTAAAAAGCCATAATTAAAATATTGCTATATCAACATAATATCTGTCTTTAATTTGAATAAGTGATATGCCCCTACACATCCGAGTAGTAGTGGTTGAAAGTTTGATTTCTAAAAATGGGAAATTTTTGCCATGTCATGTAAACTTGTCTTTCTCTTATTTCAAAATTTCTTCCCTCTTGGTCACCCTTTTTGGATTCCTCAGGATCTGAGCTTTCCAACAGTATTCGATTTTAGGGGATATCTTGTATAATTCACAGAATATATCTAATTCATCGCGGGTACCCGAAAACATTATATATTACCCCACTCTTCCCTCCCTCCTTAAATCTGCTCAATACTTGCATATTGATCAGAAGATATCGACACTGAAGTGATGACACTGAAATGATGTATGTAAATTCAGGAACGTACGTGAGTGTACGGATACGACGTACTCGTGATTCAAGCCCCAGTCACATAATGCTCTGCGTCCGGCGTTACGTCCAAAAAAGTCATTTTTTTTCTGCGAACTCCCGCGGATCCTTTGCCGTCACCAGAAAATTTGTACAAAACATACGGGGGAAAATGCGGGCGATACGAACAGATACGACCAGATGCGAATACTTGCGTCCACGTGCGGATATTCTTACGGATTGGCACATAATAGTTTTGAACACTTGCGGAGAGTTGCGGATATTTTCGGATAGTTACGGATAGTTACAGATTGTTATATATAATTGTGGACAATATGGTTTTCTCTGACGATCCCTGCTAAGTCAGTGAGGCTATCACATATTGGACTGTCTTGCATTGTACACTGGGGAAAACTGAAATTGAATGACGTATAATACAAGTTGTGAAAAAATCGTAATCCTATAATTTGTTTACAGTAATAAAAGGTATATGAAATTTTGAACTTGAAGTTGCAATTTTATTTGTGCAACTCAAATAATATATGATTAAGCGTCATAAATGTAAAGAATACATAACATAATTATACCACAAATAAAATACAATATAGATCGATAAGTTAAACATTAGAGAAGCAGTCATAGAATAGACAAACTGTGGTTACGCTGTCATTGTGCAGCGATATTCATGACATGACTTTTATACTGGTTTATGTTAAGGAGAGTTTTATAATAAATCAATGCTTATCAAATTTCCCGAAAAAAAGACATTAGAACTTTCAAACACCCCTCCGACACACAAGTACAATATATATATATATATATATATATATATACATATGTATATATATATATATATACATATGTATATATATATATATATACATATATATATATATATATATATATATATATAAGTGTGTGTGTGTGTGTGTGTGTGTATGGAGCCTAAAGTGGGTAAGACTACAGAGAAATATAGGTTTTTCCGGCCAATTTCGCACTTTTGTCAGTCCATTTGATAAAAGGTTCATTCAATTTAGCGAAAATCCTCGTCACTGCACATTCTGTCATTCAAAATTGCAAGTTGGTCGTTCAATTTAGCATTTCGATCAATGAAATTTGCACATGTGCCTTTCGAAATCGTAAAACGGGCATTCAAATTGGCACGTGCTCTTCAGTCATTCAAATTCGCCAGCACTGGCCGAAAGGGGTATTTCAGTCATTCAATTTCGCGTATGGACAGTCAAATTCCAAACATGTTCATTGAAATTAACGTCATGTTATTTCTTTTTTGTTTTTTTTTTCTTTTTTGTTTCATCCACGCACTGTTAAGCAGTAAAAGTATCATATTTTTGACCTTATGTAACTCGAGTTTGTTGTTCTGTAACGCCCCCTTTCTTTCATACATGTCATTTTAGTCCTAGTTGTACCAATACTAGAGATTAACTTCATCTTCTTACAGTCATGACAGCACAAGTTAGATACAGACGTATTTCTCAACAAGAAAGAAAAAGAATTATAGGAACATTTGATGATCATAACAATGACTTCCTAGAACTGGCCGACACACTCAGAATAAAGCGCTCAACGGCCAGATAAGTTGTGGCCACATGATGCACTATCTTCGGACTAAAAGACTCACTAAACACATTGAAGAAAAAAAAAACTGTTGCCAAAATCTCTAAAATGAGTACGAAAATTTGAAATGTTGACGCTTGCAAAACAATAACTTTGTTGAAAAAAAAACTGAAGAAAGAACCAAAGCATAAACATGCGTGCTAAATTGACTGCAAAAGATGTTAAATTGGATGCCCAAAAATGAATTTGAATGAACGAGTGCAGCATGTCCGTGATCACGTGACTATATCATTCTAAATTGAATGAAAGAATAACGAAATGGTGCTTGTTTTACGAATTTCAATTGAAAAAGTGTTAATTAGAATGAGGAGAAAGGTAATTTGAATGCTCCAAAATGAATTTGAATGAAGAGATCATAAAATTGAACTACCGAACATGTCATCTACGCTAAATTTAACTAAATTGAATGCAGCAATTAGGAATTGGACTGACAAATGTGCGAAATTAGCCGGGAAAACCTATATTATATTCGTTCTCATTATAGTTAGCGTTGTCCCACACCTTCCCCGGCCAGAAAAGTTAATAAAATGCTGTCACCCCATCCCCTACCCAAAATATTGCCTTTTTCGAAAAAAAAAAAAAACCAACATATTCAAAGAGTGCAAGAAAATTTCAGCACAAGGGACAACCGATGTCATGAGTAGGCCTATGGGTGCCACCTGAAATGATCATTTCATAATTTGACCATGCGGTTCTGCCTCTCCACCGCTCCGACTGTGTTGTAGCATTCCTTCAGGTACATAGGCTGCAGCTTGGCAACATGAGTTGTGTGGCTTCCCACGAGTCTCTGTGTTCCCATGTGAGTGGAAAACGGAAAACGTCGAAGGACGTAATCGTCCGCAGCATCCGTAACTGTGCGCAAATATCCGTAAGCGGACGAAAGTGTTGTGATACGTTAACTTGCGGTTATTTTCGGATACTTACGGTGGACGTAAACGAACGCAAACGGACGGGAGGTAAAACTTTTTGCGGATGGTCTGCGTCCAAGCTACGGGTAGTTACGTTCAGTTACGGATAGTTACGTTTGGTTACGGTTACTTGCGTAAGTTTGCATCCGTGGAGTCCCTCTGCGAAATTTTGAACATTTCAAAATTTCGCAGGCTTGCCGCCGTCATATTGCGTTTCTTTACGGATGAGTTACGGACAGTTACGTCTACATACGTCCCTGCGGATGCCCGCGTCCACGTTGCGTCCCCCTGCGTCCACTCATTCGTATCTATCCGCGGCGGACGTAACCCATCGTAAAGCACTGTGTGACTGGGGCATATTACTGAAATCTGCAGCTCGATTCATGCACGTTCTCAAAGATCTTGTCGTGAATATAAATCAATGAGGAAGATCATGAAGATTAATTGTGAGTAGTTAACATGGCTGAATTATCATGATTACTATGAATTGAGCTGATTGAGATGGTAGAGTTATGCAGTAAAATCACTATTGACACACTGGTTTATGGTAGGTGTGAATGTTCGTTGTGTTCTAATCTCTCCCCCCCCCCATCACTCTTGTAGGCCTTCGTCAATAGCACACACACACACACACACACACACACACTTAAAGGGGCATTCCAGACGATTTTCATAATTTCACATCATGGAGTGCATAAATCAACAACTCTCTGTATTGATTTGTGGAATTTATTGTGGTTCTTGAGCAGAGAAACAAAACTTTGAAAAACCTTCAGCAAATAAACTACTGAACAAGGATAATGACATAGGAGGTTCACATATTTCAGAAATGTAGCAGTGTAATTCCATTACAATACCGCTTGATTGCGAGTTCACCTGTGTATAATCTATGTATGTATTCTTCTTTTGTTATGCTTCCTTGAGCCCCAACTCATGCATTATTATGTTGACTCTGCCATGTCATCATCCTTGTTCATTCCAAGTTGTTCTAAATTTTGAGAATGTTTTTATTCTTCATCCCAATCATCATAAATTCTTAAACTCTGTCCTCAGTATAACCAAGGAGGTTCTAGAGAATGGAGTCACAACCGTCTTATTTCCTTTGCTAGATGTTCGAAGCCGCCGCTCAAAAATATTTGAAGCATGTGCCAAACAGGATCTGCCGGGCAGATAGGAAGACAATTGACTCGTGTCTCATTGCATAATCACTAGCCACTTTCAAAGGAAGATATTTCTTTATGATGGTAATTACTTTTCGCTATCCCTTCTTATAAAAGGTAGTTGGTACAGACATGATGATGCGCGAATAGAAATTGAGCAAAAAATGCTGAAATGAAGATGAAAATTACTCGACTGGGAATACCTGGGCACTTATCTGATATATCTATCAATAAAGAATTATACTTGAAGATTATTTCATATTAGTTTCATTTGCGGAAACTAAGCGGAAAAGTGGTAAAACTAGCTTTCTAGGATGGTACAGTTTTAAACATTTTCACATGATACAGCTTTGATTTACACTTTTGCGCAAATTTCTGGACCGAATTGTCTTTTGTTTTACATGCTTAATCATTAATTGAAATTTCAATTTCATTTAATAGATAGATAAGGAAAATCTGGCCAACATTATGATAACGTTCAAAATTAATCTTCAGAATGCTCAGCAAGACGGCGCGCCGCGGCGGCAAGGAACATCGCTCATCAAAGGCACAAGTGCACATGTGGAATTCCTTTGTACATCAATAGAAATCTGACAACTGTTTGAATAATTACAGCCAGTTGGAACTCCAATGTATAAAACCTCCTTGGTATAACTGATCTATAGTTGTTCAAATGTAAAAATTTGAAAATCATCCGGAGGTCTCCTTTAAGGAAAGTGCTATCCTTCTAATAAGAATTTTGAATGCTTCAAGTATTCTCATCCATCACGCAACACTGCAAAAATTCATAACTTTTGAACGGATTACCGGATTTTTCTCAAATTTCACTGATGTGTTATATAATTGTTGTCGTATGCATTCAACTCACATGTATATATTTATCTTTAATGCAGACTTAAACATGATGTTCAATTATCTTTTAATTCAATGCACGCAAATGAAATATTTGTCTGTAATATCTATCAAGATATTAAGATGATTTTCTGCTAAGTACTGTTATTTCAAATTGTATTTCAACAGCTGGTTTTTTGGCAAGATATCATGATTTACATTAATCATAATAGTACTAGATGATATAAAAAAAAAAGAAAATAATAATTTGGATTCATATTATGAGCCTGCTGCAGCGGAAATTTAACGTTTATTTGCAAGGAACCAAGGGACTGATTTTAGTTAACCTGACAAGGAGTAGCCAATGAATGCAAGATGCCTTGCTTAAGGGCACTATGTGGATCGCTACTGCCAAAATGAAAAATGAAATATGAAATAATGCGTGCACGTAACGAGACTGATACCCACGAGTCATACAACCTAAAAGTCATACATCCCAGGAGTCATACAGCCCATGAGTTCCACACTAGCAAATAAGGCCCACGAGGTCCGACACATTTTCACCCCGTGTTGCCGTGTCGAATTCGTAGGCTGTTCTTACCTCGTGTCGAACTCATAGGCCGTGTTCGCATAGTGGCGAACTCCTGGGCTGTGTGACTCGTTGGCTGTATGACTCATGGACATTTTTTTTTTTCAATTGTCAACTTATGGGATGTATGACTCGTGGTTGTTGGTCTTGGTGGAACTCGTGGGCTGTATTACTTGTGGTTGTCTGCCTCGTGGCAACTCGTCGGTTATATACTCGTGGGTGTCGGTCTCGTGAGATAACCCCGTTCCCGAAACGTGAAGATCTCGTGGTCTAACCCGCTAGGCCACCACAGCTCCTCGATAAATTTCTCTTGATGTTGATCAAAAGTCACGAATATTATCATCATCGTCCGAAGTCGAACAATTTTGATCATACGTTTAGTAATATTGACCAGGCCAATAAAAACAAAACAAAAACAAAAACTGATTATGAGTTTGGTATTTGGAGCTGCAACCCTGTCAAAGAAGCGTAAATAGATGATAAGACATGCACGCTTTGAGTGCAGTAGGCTGGTGCAGTAGCCAATTTTCATTTAATTTAATTTCTTCTCATTTACTCAATTCTATCTCCATCAGAATTATATACATTCATAAACAGAGGGTGATAATATAACTACAAAATATTTCAAACAAATTGCATTTCCTGGAGTACTTAATAAAGTCTGTTTTGGCACACAGTTTAAACAACAGTGGGCAGAATCCGCCGATGCGTGTAACGAAAACAATTCCTTCAGTTAAGATTCTGGCCTCTTCAGTACAGGGCCAGAATTAGGGCGTGAGATTAAAACACCGATAAAATGAAAATATCGTAATTACCTTACAAGCCCAGTTATGAAGACTGGATGATTTATTCCATATAGAGTGAACATGATGACTATAAAATGAAGGTAAACACGAAAAGACGTGCATATATTTGGAAATGTTTGGCGTATGCTAAATGGAAATGGCACAGGAAATGATTTGGAATTAATATGTCTGCTAGGACCCCATTCTTCATGAAACTGACGATTTATTTTGAAGGGTTACTGTGAACAATCCACACACAATCAGTTATTGGTAAAGAGTAGACAGTAATGTCCCAAACAAAATAGCCAGCCAGCCGTTGGAAAACAAAACGTTAAAAAGAACACCACGAACGACACCTGTCACCTGCTCTGTTCCCATACATGCCATAGGCAGGTAAAGAAGAGGACATTTCTTTCTGCTATGTTACATAATTTGTGCTCTGATTTGCAAGGGCAAGACAACTAGTCACAAAGGAAATCAAATCATTAAAAATAGGACAGGGACAGTAATGTGCGTCATCCTGTCGGGAAGGGCAAGAGTAAATAAAATCTGTTTCTTTTTAAGCATGTTCTAAAATATTTCAGGCCATGCATCAAGTGGCATCTGCCCATAAAATATCCTAATGCCTCAAATGAATGCATCAGTGAATTT
This sequence comes from Diadema setosum, assembly GCA_033980235.1. Classification (NCBI taxonomy): domain Eukaryota; kingdom Metazoa; phylum Echinodermata; class Echinoidea; order Diadematoida; family Diadematidae; genus Diadema; species Diadema setosum. The sequence continues at coordinate 3,451,464 of CM067080.1, forward strand.
CAAGATTTTATTTCACAAACAAAAGTTTATATGTATTACAAGTGAGTCCGAGTAAATTTCCGATGAATTCTAACAATTTCTCTGCGTTGATGATCCTATTTTGTAACACGACTAAATAAAGTCTATCTATAGCTATGTTTTAGAACAATCAACCCAAACCAGGGTTCCACAGTGGACATGTCACAGCTGAATATCAATAGCTGTATCGGGGAAATGTTGGTTTTGTATTGAATGCAGCTTGACTACCAACATGGAATCAATGTATACAGTATGAAAAATATAGTTATCCATCCTGCAATAATAATGTGCCGCTAATTTCACTACAAGCCCAGGTCTTGGAAATCCGGTTTTAAAAAAGAAACAAACAGGAGTCAGTCACAGACACACATATCCCGTCCATGTGAGAACATGATTAGATTTGTACTATCTGCATTCCAAGTTGGAGGGAGTGACAAGAATGGTTTGGTCTTATCGCACCTGCTTGATGACTTTACTTCAAGTCACAATGACTATGGTCACAATGACTAAGGTTACCTGTCGAGGATGTTCACGCAGAGATCAATAATAGGATGGATAGAGTACTGCGGTCGCGATATATATGCACTTTCGTATCGTAGTATGCGATATAGTTACAAAAGTAAGTTCACTCACTTTCACTTGATGTCATAATCTCCATCAAAATGAGCAATGATGCTTGAAAGGATTTTCCAAGGAGGGCCGACTGTGAAAAACTAACAACAAAAATTATGTACATAATTTGTGATGAAAAACCAACGTTCAGATTAAATCATCTTCATCTGGAAAATGGAGTGTCAATGAGTTGCAGTCAATGTCTTCATCGTCATCCAAGGATATAAGTGATTCATTGATCGATTCAACGTCATCGCCATGATCATTCTGTGCATGGTCGACGTCCTCTCGGATGCCATCGTCCGCTTCGCACGAAAGCTCGCTTGGCTCGCGATGTCCAATGGAACCAATTTCGAGTGTGCGACTTTGGGATAGCGTGCTCTTTTGGAAGTGAAGAAGCTTTAACATTTTTAGCGCTCCTTCTTCTTCCCTCGTGTTCGGTATTTCCTTCATAAGGTCAGCCTTTAGCTCCGTAACCCATGTCTTGAAGGAGGAGACGAGATCCACTGGGTTACACGTGGACAGTTTTTCTCTGGCTGTACGCAGAGACTCCGACACACGCAACGTGAGTTCTTCGTCGGCAGACAACGCAGAAACAACCCCTCGCCGGAAATCTGACTTCATGGTTGTTATGGAGGAAAGCAGTCGCTCCTTCTGTTCATCCAACTGCTTCAGGAGGATGTTATACTCGGCCATGACCTCGTCTTCTAATCGTTGCAACTTTTGGTCTCCCGCTGACCAAATATTCCCCAGGGAGCTCCTGTATTCGGTGTGTAGGATATCCTGTTCTTCGCCATGCACGATCAGAGCATCCATATCGGCTGTGATAATCCCCACCACTTCATCGAGTGCTTTTGGCGCCTTACCATGAGCATAGTGATCTTTGACAACGCACTCACTGCACACCAGAACCTCACACTGCTCGCAGTAGTATTTTCTTTCACTTCTCGGGTGTCGAACACACATGTTCTCCTGTGAAGAATTGATGGCTTCGAGAATATTGTTAACCATGAAGTTTGGTTTCAGGGTCCTCTCCAAGTCGCACATGTCTGTACTATCTCTACAATATGGACACTCCATATCTATCTGGTCCGATTGTCGCTTGTTTGATATTATGGCATTGATACATGTGTTGCAAAAAGAGTGACCGCATGGTAGCTGTCTCGCGTCCACTATCCTGTCCCGACACACTGGACAGGTCAAATGTTCCTCAAATGAAGCCATTTAGTCTAGAGATAAGGAAGCGCTGAGTAGATGCGTTTCTTCCAGCCTCACTTTCTCTTCAGTGGCAAAGATCAACAGCTAGCTAGCTATTTATAAGACAGATGTTGGTGAAATCTGCCTCACCCGCGTCGGATAATTTAGCAATTCGTCTGACTGCTGTTGCGAAATGTGCCTCAGCCATCTCTCAGCATTACACCACGCCTCCACGTATTGGGGGAATCCCCACACGGGATGACGTCATATCACAGCGATTATCATACCCTCGGCTGCAGAGTTACGGTCACGAACGGTGAGTTCGTACGAATGTCACAGTTCGTACGAATTCTGGAGTTCGTAGAGATTCGTAGATGGGGCAGAGATTCTTACGGCCTTCTCACGAATTTCGTACGAACGCTGTTTAATTCGCAAGACTAACTTACCTTTTAGAGAAACGAAATGAGAAACGAAATTATTTTCAGTTATACAATGGCCATAGAATTTGTACGGTTTTCGTGAGAATGCCTTGAGTTTTCCTTTCGTAAGACTTACTGCCATCTTATGATTTCTTTTTGTCGTAAGATGGTCGTACGTGCAATTCACTGTACTCAAGTCATTCGTAAGAAGATTGTACGATTTTTGTGGCATATTTTGTCGGGTTGTAAAAAAGACGTTGCCGTGTCCTGTAAAATTCTGTAATAGTTGAAAGTTTTATACTTCCAGATGTGGTAGGAGACTACAACTGCAGCTGCATCTCAAAGTAGAGGAGGAGGAGGAAGAGGAAGAAAAAGATCAAGTAGTTGTTGCGTTTGCTATAGTTCAGAAAATAGCAATCTTCCCCTTTCCCCTTTGATTGCCTTCCCCTTTGGTCCCATATTTAACAGAAATGCTTTCAATACACCTAGAACAGAGTGAGGATTTGAACTTCGCGCGTTTGGCTTTATACCCTATAAAACTCAACAGTTGCACAAATTGTGTACCTACGCATTACGAGTCCTTACGAAGGCCTTACAAACTCGAAGAGTTGTTCGTTAGAACACCTTACGAAGCTCCGTTCGTAAGGCATTCTTACAAAAGGTGTAAGAGCCCTCTATGAACGACTTAAGGCGTACTTACAATCATCGTAAGAATTTAAGGCTTCTAGAATTATTTCTCGAACCTACAAAATCTTCCGTAGTTCTTACGATGTTCGTAAGACATTCGCACGGCCGCCTTACGAAGAGAGGGTTTCGTACGAAGTTAGAAATAATCTTGGACAAGACCTTCGACCAGGTTACGAACTTTCGAACGGTCCACGAATGGTCTACGAACGCTGGTTTCGTAAGGCCTTCTTAAGAAGATCTTACGAAATTGTCTAAAAATCATTCGTATGACGTTCGTAGCCGCTGAAACAAACGACTCTCACAGAGGCGTGAACATTTTATGTTTTCCAGAAGACATACCATTTTTTAAGGAGTAAACATGATTTGCTGACAGACGAATAGTTGACATCGTCTGTGCTCAGCAATATATCACTTTAAACATAGCAATAATGATATTAATAATAATGATAATAATAATGATAATGATAATAATAATAATAATAATAATAATAATAATAATAATAATCACAATAATAATAATAATAATATAATAATAATGATATAGTATTCAGACATAAACATTTATAGAGATAAGCACATATTACCGGTGGTCCGATGGGCCACAAGGCTACCAAATTTTGTAAGTGTGTACATTGTTTTCATACGTTTGGTCTTATCAAAAACAGAGGACAATAACTTATTACTCGCAGCTCATTTCGCGATATAGCTACAAGCTTTTCAGCTAGCTGCCGCGACAAGGCTGGATAACGTCATACTTTTTGTGAATAGATGGGGTAACAAGTTTGATCAGATACAGTTTGATTATAGTTGATGTGGATGGTTACCATCCCATTTCAATCATGAGCTGCATTTAGAAAAGCTTTGATTATATTGTTATTGACTTGAATCTCCTCAATACTTGCATGTTGATCAGAAGATATTGACACTGAAGTGCTAACAATTTAATGCTGCATGTAAATTCACGTGAGTGTACGGATGTCACTTACTCGTTACTAAATGCCATCTTGGGTAGGTAAATTAGGGTAAAAGGTCATAAAGGTTTCATCCTGTATCTTGATAAATACATCCTCTCAGAAGTTTTGCCATATCAAAGGCAGTTCAGCAAGATTAGATGTGAGTAGTTAACATCTAACAGTCTGATGTTATATTACAGTGAATTGAGCTGGTTGAAGTGGTTGAGTAATGCACTAATGACTTTTAGTACTGGTGTATGGCAGACATGAATACCCGCTGCGATAAATCTTTCTCTCAGATTCAAATCAAATTCGAACTCAAGTGATTTTATTTCCATACAACATGTATAAAGTAATGCAGAGTTATTATACTAACACTTATATGAGTAAAGACTTCTTTAGAGAATTTCAAATCTCACAAACTTCAACAAGTGAGTAAGCAATACATTGAACATGACATCATCTTTGTATTTCGATAAATGAACAAATAAAGCCTGGGGTGGGAATAGGGGGTGGGGGGTCCCGGTGTAGAGAAAGTGTGGGTAATCTTGAGTGAAGAGAGGTTATTGATGCCAAGTGTTTTTGAGATGCCATGGGGGCGCTGTCTAGGGAATCCCAACGCAGCACCGGCCAGCCAGGGGAGGTGTCCAGTACTGAAATGGCCGAAACACTGGTGATCCCTTGTGTGCTGCTGACGACCCATTGGCATTGGCGGAATCAGCATCATTCCGTTATTTATCCGGCTTCCCATGTACTAATGTGGTAGTATTCACTCAATCCATGTTTATTTGGGAACAAATCCCTTTTAAAAGCCTGATTGAACGTGATGTGAGATCACTCTTTAATTCTTCAATGAATGCACACAAGTGTAGAATTCGTTTGCCCCCTGTCAACCATCCATCTATTCAGATACAAAGATAATTTTCCACAAATTTACTTCTATTTCAAATAACATTTCAGCTGGTTTGATTAACGAGATATTACAAAACATTAATCATACTAATGCCAGATGATATCAAAAAGGAAAAGAAATCATAATTTGGCTTCATTTTAATACTACTGAAGAGGGAATCAAATGTTTTTCCACTGAACCAAGAGACTGATTGTCAGTTCCTTTGCCATTCACAAAGACTAACCAATGAATATATGATGGCTTGCTTAGAAGCACGGTCGCTACTGTGAAGAGTCTCGAATTCTTGACTTAAAAAAAAAAGCCAGTAGTCTTATCCCATGACCACAAGAACTCCTCAAAATTACGTCTTTTTTCTCTTAAAACTGGCCCGAAGTCACGAATTTTTTACCGTTGTCCGGAAGTATGTTATTTAATCCTAGGTTTCCTAGTTAAATTTAGAAAAAAACACAGACTTCAAGTTTGTAATTTGACATTACAACCTTGTGAAAAAAAGCGTAAATGATATCAAATGCACGCTTCGTGTGCAGTATGCACATTCCTTTGGACATCATCTCATTTCATTTATTCTTCGTTTTCAACTAAATTGGATAGTCATGAACACAGCCTGATGATACCTCTACAAAATTTTTCAATAAGTTTGGTATGTAAATTGTTATATGGTAAAAAAAAATAACAAAAATAAGCTGATCTATGTGGAATTCATTTAGGTCTACGTTGTATTAAACAATGATGGGTAATACTCAAATCACAGAAATACATTGAAAACACATCTGTTCATGTGCATGAAACAGGTAGATTATCTTGTATACCTTTTCCTTCGAATCCCTTTCAAAAAATACTCTGTACATCTAACGTGAATATGTATGCAAAATTTTGTCGCTTTCCTCGTCCTTCCTGCATGGGGTCGCCGAATAAAATCGTATAGTAAGTTACTGTTTTAGTATAGGCGATTTTGTGCTATTTTTTCCAGAATTCCACACATGATATTGGGCATATAACACAAGTCCTTCGGAGCGATGTCACGAGAATGAGAAGTTATAATGAAGTAAATTCTTAATTTGACAAAAATTAATGTTTGACATTTTTATTTACTCTGTAATGTATGCCTTCCCCTCCTTGCGAATAATGTACAAAATATGACATTTATATAAACAATAAAACAAAAGAATAAAAAATGATAATCCTATGTCTGTGACCTAACAGAATTGTTCTTACGAGTTGCAACGCGTCGGAACCACAGCGTCTCTCTGAATGCCTGTCTGTATCGTCTGCTCATCATTGTATACACAATTGGGTTTATCACTGAATTCACATAAATGAGCGCCATGAAAACGCGCGACACCTCTTCCATTCGTCCCGAGTCACGTGACATATCAACTTCGGACTTGCCACGGTTCGTCCAGAAGAGGGTCAGGGTCTCGAAGGGGGCAAGAAGGAGAAAGAAGAGGACTCCGTTGACCATCAGCATCCGGGTCACTCTATGATTGCTCCTGTCTCGGCCGGAGCCGTGGTAGCGGAGACCGCGGATTGACGTCCGCAATACGCGCACGATCCTGACGAACAGAGCGGCGTTGACGATCAGGACCCCGAAGAACGGAATGGCCTGCACGCCAAAAAACGCGTAGTAGACATCTGGATAGCATAGGGTGATTTTAGAGGGAAGGTGGGAAAATTCCTCCCCTTTCGGCCACGTGAGACAGGTGGTATCTCCGAAGTAAGAGTAAGGAGTTGCACAAGCGGAGAGCAAGATGGCCGCCACCCATGAACAGACAGTCAGCATGATAGTTTGTTTCTTTAAGCTTGATTTCATCGTTTGTAGAGGGCGACATATGGCGCAATACTTATTCACGGTGACACACGTGATGAGACAAAGTGACACATAGTACGTAACGTCGGAGATAAAGACCGCCACGAGACACACGGTCGCATCTATATAACTAGCGTCACTCTTCACCGGTGACGTCACGTATGACGTAACCAGGAGTCCAAGAGCGATGGCTAACAACACGACGTCGGCGATGGCAAGATTGAAGAGGTAAACATTAATCTGCGTTCGCATTCGAACAGACCGGATCACAACGAACATGAAAGCGAGGTTGCTGACAATGCCCGCCAATACGATCACGGGTAGGACAACGGTGATGAACACGACTTCGCTTGGTCCGTACAACATCGAGTCGACGTTGTTCATAGCGATATCCCAGTGGTCATCACAAGAAATTTCTACTGGCGTTGCAGTGACGTTATTGATCGCCGCTACAGTATAGTTCGCCATCACAACAACCAAAGGCGTTTGGTAGAAAAGGCGGTCTAGCTACGCGTTATGCATATTTCTCTTCTGTTTCTCACATCTCACGGATCTTCGTGTATTCGATATGAGTTAATCATTATTTCGTTAAATACAAATGGCTATATTAAATTACTAACTAGGTACCCTTGATGAGAGACCAGGCTACATTATCATGATTCTTTGATAATCTCGTTGAGCGTGGCTCCTGTTCATTCGTATTTTGCGGGCTGACATCATCTCTTTAAAATATTGGTAGTCGTAAATAAGTTTACTGAAGACACTTGAAGCGAACATAGGTCACTTATTAACAGATGATGCGGAACATTTCTGGCATGGGGATCTCCGGCCTGGCGGTGGAGGGGTGGGGGGTGGGGTGATGGTTAATTGCAGCGCAATCATCCCCCCCCCCCCCCCATGTTCAGTGGGGAGAATTAATGTTTTGGTGGAACCATCGAAAATCATGGGGTTGTGTGTGTGTGTGTGTGTGTGTGTGTGTGTGTGTGTGTGTGTGTTTTCATATTTTGATAGAGCCATAAATTGCAGGTGGGGGGGGGGGGGGGGGAGAGAGGATGCGGCTTCAGCCCCCACCACCGGTTCTGCTGCGCTGCTCCTGATTAAGCTTCGCAAGTACTCACGAAAATGCCTTTTGCACCAAATTGTGTTACTCCTTTAGTGGTCTTTGTATATACGCGTTTAGAAGCTCCGCATACGTGGACTTGAAATACAAGATTCCGAAAGGTGCTTGATATCATTAAGGCTGGAGATTTTAGCATGTCCGGGAAATAATATCACTGTGTCAATCATTTGTCTACTCTCCCGAACGAAAACTCTACTGAAAACTATTTTAAACGAGACTCGTGGACATTAATGGCCTGTGTTTGTAGATCACAAGTGTCGGTACTTAATTTCGATGGTGCAATCAGACATCCTTTATCATGAAATGAATTCATTTACTCGTATCTACCAGTTTCTTGTTGTTGTTTTTTTTACCTGTAGTTTTTTTTAATATACTGTAATTTTCGACAAGTAGATGTTATCTTTCAATAGTCGGCTTGAATTCTGACACTTTGAAGTGATCCACGTTAGCACATCTTCGTAAACAGTTTCACCAAATCAACTGCAAAGAGTAACTACCCCCCGATGTCAATTACCACCCCCCCCCCCCTTGGACAATATTACCCATAGGTAACTACCTCCAGGACAACATCCCCAGGACAGTTGTTCCGGGTATCTGTCCTAATTGGGGGATAGTTGTCCGGAGGGATCCTCGAGGGGTAGTTTTTCTTTATCGGAGTTGTGTCCGGAGGGTAATTGTCCTATCAGCGTGGTCATAAAGCTACGAAGGGCTTTCCTCGTACTTTCTTCTTCGAGATTGCCATAGACTACCAGTGTTATAGATTGGGATATCATTCATAATTGACGATAAAGAAAACATAGAGTCAACAATACACAAACACACATTGCTCATAAATTAAGTGGTTATCATTGTTTCTTTTATTCCATGTAGAAAGTGTTATATTTACAGTCACTTGACAATAATACCAATAAAAAGCCTACAAAATATTTCAACAGTTTCTGCAATACATATACAAAGAAATTAAGTACATTTATGTAACCACATTGCACTAGTGTCATTTATGCATCCTTTCAATCCGACAGAATTGTCTCTTGACAATGTTCTGTGTTGCAAAATAGTGCTCCTAAACTTTATCTCATTATGTATAACCGTCGATAATCATTTCACCGTGTTTTGAATTCTCGGTGATCCTGGGAAATTAGGTATTTGTCATAAAGTTTATTCTCGTCTGTGTGATGTTGAAGCAAGCGAGTTTTATGACTCGTTCAGAGACCGAATCCCTAAAGGGCAGTTTAAAAATCAAAACCATGGTTTAAATAGGTACATACGAAGACCACGAGTAGCGTAATTTGTCAGTGATTAAGGAGCTTTCAGTCAGTCCGCAGCACCCGATAATTCGCTCGTATTTATTCAACTCGTATGCAAGCCCGCTCTAGGCTTGCATACGTAATGAGCTGCGTAAGGGGATTTTGTCCTTGGGCTTTCGGCAAGAAAAATACACCTTATGTTCACAAATTTGGTATCAAATTCAAGGAAAATATGTAAACTATCGTCACATGTTACTCAAATTATTGTAAATGAAAAATATCATAGCGTAATTTGAGCTTGAAAAATGATGAAAAAAGTAATTCGTTCAGTACACGTTCAAAACGTCAAAAAAATATCAAATTCACCTTGCGTCTCAATGAAAATGCTTTATTTGGTAGTCCATCTCCTAATCTTTGTATCCATGTAAATATCTTGACAATGTGTTGCTTAATCCGGTCAGGAACCAGTAAAGTATACATCGATGTCAGTGCTGATCAGCTTGAAACCGTGTAATCTCAAGAGTAAGCTCTCTCATTGGACAGCGCTTGCATTCAGCGCTTGCATTACGTCATTACGCTGCTACATAACGGTTTCATGCCACTTGCGGTTTCTTGGCACGCGTGTAGTTCAAGTGTTGAATGCAAGCACTGTCCAATGAGAGAGCTCTTTCGCGCCACTGTACACTTTGTGCGGAGCATACTTCCGGCTTAGGAGTGAATTTTACAGACATTTCAAAACGGAAAAACTAGTATAAATCATGCTTGCGTCTCCTTGACTCCAACATATGATGAGCATCTAAGTTTCCTCTCTACGAAAAAGCCAAAATCAGAAACAACAGTTTCTTAATCCGGTCAGGAACCAAAAAAGAACTTTAGACGACAAAATCTTCCGTGAAAAGCAGGTAAAATTTACGCAAATTCAACTGATTATATAGTCATGATAAGATCCGATGTTATACGCAAATTTAGTATCAAAATAAAGATCAAAGTCTGGAGAACAATATACCGTGACTTGTAGCCATGACAAATATATGTACAAGTCTCTACACTATGAAAACCATAGCCCTATCAAAGTCTCGCAAAATCTCGCACGACGAGACACCTTTCGAACGCAAAGATCGTCAACGAGAGTGCTGAATAAATCTTGCCGGATCGGCTCATTAGCATACGTGCTGCGGACTGACTGCTTTAGATTTTAGACGCGCGGACGTTCAAAGAGAAAAAAACATGATCTGAGCGTGCGCAGTAGCGCGGATCAAGTTACTGCGCACGCTCAGATCATGTTTTTTTCTCTTTGAACGTCCGCGCGTCTAAAATCTAAAGCTCCCTAATATGTGCATCGAATCGTACGCTCATCGGTAACTGTCAACTCCGGTCATGCCGGTCGATACTCTTCGGCTGTGTTTGTACTTACATAGAGATCAGTGATAAAGCTATACACAATTCGTTACGGGGATTCTCGAATATATCCGAGCCTGGCCAACCTTCCCACTTCATGGTATACCCACCCTACTGGGTCTAATATTAGTCCGTGAACGATAACAATTACGAAATAGGCATACCTTGCTCATGAACGTGTTCTTATTTGAGATATGTTGATGTTTCACTCATATTTACGCTGTAAAAATTGCATATGCATTACCGAATTTTAAACTTCTTTCGTGAATTGGCTTAAGCAAGAATAGGAGAATCAAGGCCGCTTAAGGTTCTGCACAATTTCCTCAGTCGGATAATAAAAGTGCTCTCTTTATAGTTTAATAGGACGTTCTGAATCTCTTTCGTTTGATGATATTTTCATTACCACAACAAGTTAACAAAATCATCGCAAAATACCCTTACTTTATGAAAATGTAAGTGTGAATAAGGCCCACACAATCTACATTATTATGTCGGATAGTGCATATTCACAAACTGTATTTTACACAGACTCATCTTTACGACACACCCATAGGTGACAATTCGCCACCGTCACAACCTAACGCATGAAAACAATGACGTCATAGTAGGAAGATCCACAGTGATATCTAATGATGTCACTCTCCAGGTTCTTGCCGCACAGAATGTTGTACAAAATCCCTATTTGTTGCAGGTTTGCAAGTGAATTTTACACAAATGAATCGCAGCGATGATATTACTATCATTATAACTTGATTGGATTCTCTGTGTCTATTTCAATATGAACTGAACTCAATTTCGAGTGAAAGTTACCTTTAAAAAAAGAAGAATCGTAGATAATGACCGTTTCCCGTACAGTTTCTTAACTTCCCACGAGTGCAATATGAATTGCCATTTCGCTACTTTGATTTATCATGGCTTGTTATCAGGGACAATGATCGCTACAATAACTGACGCGTCGGAATTGCTGAACGATTTCATCTTTTATCTTGCATTGTATTTTTGACTGTACGTAGAGTAAACGCATACAAAAATGAAGTTACAGAAACTAGTGAACAATACGAAACAAATCCAAGCAATGGCCAAGTTTTCTTTAAAAGTTGGAGTAAATCCAGATAATGTGATAGGGGTTTCGTCAGCACTTCATTTAACAAAAAAAAAAATCTGGAATTTTCATGTTTGCCCAAGACCACTATGAAATATTTCGTGGGAGAACACATTACGCAAAATATTTGAGGCAATGATGATATCAATTCACAACTGTCTAACTGGAGAGTGAGCAAACTGCGATCCAAATCATAGTTTGGGTTGATGATTTAGTAGTAACAACCTTTTCAGTCCCAGGCCGGCCCTTACCCCCCCCCCCCCCCCCCTTAGTTTATTACAACATCGCCAAGATTTGACGCAAATGATAATAACGCTTTCTTTTTATTACATTACACAATAGGGAATTTAATGAATATTTCTTTTTTTAATTAATGGTCACTAGTTAGATAATACATGGGAATTACACGTAGATAACTTACCATTAACTTTATATAGTACGCACGCACACCGCATATACAATATAATAGGGAGCTTAAGATTTGCGGCGCGGACGTTCTCCTCTTCCCTGCGTCGTGTTGAAAAGTAGCTTTAGATTACGCTGAAACGCAACTTATAAGAAATAAAATGGCGCCCCCATATTATGATCGGTGCATAAAGTAGCTCTCTACGTCGTGAATTGAGCGGACGTCAAAATAGCACAGAACGCGTAGTGATAACTCAGGCGACGCAAGCTATTAAATAGATCGACTTTGATACGCGATTCTGCGCGTGCTCAGAATAGGTTTTTTTTTTTTCCCCCTCTGAACGTCCCCGTCGCGGAAATCGAAAGCTCCCTAATAATATTTTGAGTTTGTTCTACTTAACTATTTCAAGGTCAAATTTCACAATCATCCAGAAGAATACATGCCTCCCTGATTATGTCATGAACAAGAGATTATCATAATAACAAGGAAAGAATTGATAACGAAGAAATTATTGTCCACTGAAACGCTTTCCATAAGGGGAGAAAATGCAGTTAGGGTGTGTGTGCGTATGTGTGTGTATATTCGCGCGAGTGTAGTGAAACCAAAGCTAGTCTTTTCAATGTGGAAGAGGCATTTTCCATGAAAAAAAAAAGGAAAAGATTTGCAGGTCCAGCATTACAGTTGAATATTTTTGACAATTCTTCCTCTTCCAGCTCCCCCTTTCCATTATTTTCTCCACCCTCCTCCTTTAGATCTTATTCTCTGCAGATACATCGCTCATTCCTCATTTTCTTCTTTCCCTTCTTTCCTCCTCAAAGTCAATCATCCCAGCGTGCAAATACACCAAGAATGCCATCATTAATATTTGCATCTTAGATTACACCATCTTGATTAAGATACAGCGTGCCATGAATACAGAAATGAATTAAAGTATATAACGATATTAATCACACTTGCTGTTATGAACTTTGCTTCTGTTCCTTACTGACACCAACATTAGCAATTTGTTAGTTACAACAACAACAAAATCATCACGTGATCTCCATCCTCACAAACGGTCACTGTATTGCAGCATGGCTGTCTAACCTTTTGTGGGAACAAGTACTACTCTTCTTTCATTAAGATCTTTTCAAATGTCTTAAGTGGACACAAGGTTTGCTTTGCAGTGTGTTCAAAGTACACTTGTCTTGACGTCATCCCGTTGTACATCCGGGCAAGTTTAGATCTCCGTCTTCACAACTCTTTCCCAGTGTCTGTTTATCTAAAAACAAAAGCAAATTCAGCGGCAATCTTTCAAATCCAGATCTACGTCCATACAAAAAAGCAAGGTATGAAAAGTCTCGTTCGTCTTCTATCATGAATTCTGGAGGTGGTATGCATTGTAGGTAAAAACTGGTATCAAATTGGCAACGTCATTCCGTCGTATCCTAAGGAGGGACTCCACCAGGGCACCGACTGTGGCGCGTTTGCTGTCCCTTGCCTGCCAGGCAACCAGCATGACGCGGGGCGGCGGCGTGGCTGCCGTTGAGGTCTGTGCGATGCTCACGATGTCGACGTCTGTGAATCCTAGTTCACGGGCCAAGCCTCGCCAGTCGCGTCCGTCCATACGCGAAGTAAATAGCGCCCTCTCGACTTCGGCTCGCTTGTCTGCTGGGAGATGCTGATACGGAGTTGTGCTGGGGACTGCGACGAAAATTCGACACATAACAGCAAAGAGTGAAGAATGGATTTAATCTCCATGACATTATTTGTCATACTGGATTATAAATCTCGAAAGAAATGAAGTGAAAAAGCATTTAACCAATCAAGACTGATAACCGTAATTTTATTAGTCTACGTAACTCACTCCAAATACTGCATTGTTCATCATGCACTACAATGAAGGATAATATACAGATCTTAAAAAGTAATGGGATGTAAATAGCTCATGTAATAACAATAATTGAGCTTTTAAAGTGCAGATAGCATATCAATGTTCCCAAATGTTGTTATTACAGCTGCTAAAAGTCAAAGAAGATAAGAAAATGTAGAAATGTTTTATTATAAGCTCAATAATACTCCTTGTTGTAGATAAGTAAGTTGTCAACTGGAAAGGTTTCATTTTGCTCTATTATGATGATGGAGTTAATTTGAAATGTTTAAAAATGACACTAAATTCGTTTTGCTATCAAGCTCTGCAAATGAGTACAAGGAATAATAATTTCAGGAAACAAATGTCAGTGCCAAATTTAATCATGATAGTCACTATAGTCTTATTCATCCAAGGAAGTCGATTCAGTATGAGAACTGTTCTCAAATGTAGCCGTGCCATCACTATTGCCCTAACGTGCCAGGAACCAATGGTTTTACACACTCCTGCGTAGAAGATGTATGGGTGGGATTCGAGTCCAGACGGAGTCCGAGTCTTATGCTTTATCACAACGCTGTCATCATGATAAACGCCCTCTACCGGCTACGGCGTCTTAATTTTAAACCTAACGCGCCAGAAATTCTCACCTGCCATGAGAGGTTGTCTGCTAATGCTCCCGATTCCCGACCGGTCCAGGGCCGAGTCCCTGGAGTGGAAGCTCTGTCCATTCTTCAGAGACAGCACGGAAATTGTATTCGCCTCCATATCCGTGTGGCAGGAGTTGGATCTGCGAAAGCAAGGGGAAATGATAAGGAAACTTTAATAGCTTGTGCGTTTGTTCCATCACAGTGGAGACCTGTATGGCGGCATCCAGCTGTTAGCAGTGAAATTCATTTCCTTTGTTTATTTGTTTGTTTGCTTGTATTTATTCTGCTTCTCATATCATCAAAAAATAGAATTACGTTGTTGCGAAGAATCTTAACAAGACACAGCTGTATATTTGCTTATCTGCGAGATACTAAATTCAAAGACGATGTAGTGCCTGGTTGTATGGTTTTGTCATTAATGCAAATTTCGGTTCAGCCATATACATCTTGTCCCTGCGATACTCATGGCAAAACAACGTTCCGACCGTCCCAGATATCAAATTAGCACGTAAAATAGTGAATGCAGCGTAGTGGTCGGTGATATTCAACAGCGCACTCCCGTTATAACGAACACGGTAATAACGAAAATCCGATTACAACGAAGTAAAAATTTAGGCCGCAACATTTTTCACTCTATGTATTTTTACTGTTTATTTGTTCGGTTATAACGAAATTTCGATACAACGTATAGCGAAAGAAAACTGCCGGTTCCGAGGGCTTCGTTATAATGGGAGCACAATGTATACCAACCTGGTCATCTTTTGTGTGTGTCGGAGCTTCATCTTCTTGAAGGACCACTTTTTGAAGATGACGTAAGCCAGGAGACCAAAGATGACGAGCCCGAGCAGCGAGCAGAAGATCGGCACCACGCTGAACCCAGACGCCTCCATCCCTGGCATGGGGTTTCGCGATGTCATTGTGATGTCACCACCGAGCGGTTTGTAGGTCGACGGAGGAACTCCAACATCTGTGGAGTCAAGAGAAAGACAATCGATTGGTTATTGATATAAAGTGACGCCTCTTCATAACACAGAGAAAAAAAAAAACAGAGAGAGGTGCTGTTGGAGAAATACTTCGTTTCACCTAAATTTTTTTGTTAGTTTTTTTTTTCTGATAATGAGACCATCATTTCCAACCTTATATATACACCGTCCTAGCATACGATGGGAGCGTGTTCGTTGTCATGGTGACATTATACTTCTTCGTACACATAGACGCATAGCTGATTCAGCGCTTTCAACTGTAGAGTTTTGAGTAACACAACTTGTCCTGGGTAAGTGGATTGGTATCGCATAAAAAGGAAAGACAGTGGGGATGTTTCTTTGAGTATCTGTCTGACTGTTTCTTACTTCCCTGCTTGGTAGAGTGGTGTTGTGTCTTGCTGATAATTAGGCTAGCATTCTTGGAACCTGACCATTGTCACAAAATGTAATAAAGAATGATGGCGGAGACCACGTCTTCTAAGGGGACTTTGAAGATGACAGTAATGGCTAAATACTTGACTAATGTACACCTCAAAGGAATATGCCCTAAGTAATCGTTCATGAATTGAAACTACTAAAGTTTCTGCAGTCACAAACTGACTTAAGTTTAAGAACTTATATTGGGTGCTCGTCACGAGTTCGACACCCACGAGTCATACAGCCCATGAGTCATACAGACCATGAGTCATACATCCCACGAGTTATACAGCCCAAGAGTTCGGCATTAAGCAAACAAGGTCAAGGAGACTGACACATTAAGTCCCGTGTTGTAATGTCGAACTCATGGGCTGTTTTTACCTAGTGTCGAACTCTGTGGCCTTATTTTGCCTAATGTCGAACTCATGGGCTGTATGACTCTGGATCTTTTCTTGTCCAATGTCGAACTCGTGAGCTGTATGACTCGTGGGTATCGGTCTCGTGGGATGACCCCTTTGTATTGAGCAGATGAGGAGCTTACCAGAGCACACGGTATCGGAGAACCTGGTGCAAGGTTTCAACACACTGCTCTTCTCGCCACACACTGAGCACTGCTTACAGCGTCCCCTCGTGCTGATCTCGTCGGAGAAGGTCCCGTTTTCGCACTTCTCACACACGGAGTTCTGCGTCGGGGAGCAAGGGACGGCGGCGCCAAAACCGGGTGGGCAGATGTTGCACTGGCTGCAGGGAAAAACGCCGCCGGAACTCTTGAAGTAATCCTGGTCGCACTCGCAGACGGCATCCTGCATTATGTCGCACGCGGACACCTGCCTCTGGTTGTGGGTGCACCTCGTGCAAGGCTTACATGTCTCCATGTGACTGGTGACGTCAGAAAACGTCAGTTCCGGCTCGCACATGGTGCAAATCGTGTTGGTGCTGTTCTTCTCCGTGCATTGTTGGTGCACCCTGAATCCTGGCGGGCACTCCTCGCAGCACGCACCGGTGGAAGTGAAGCGCCCGCTGACGCAGTGAGTTGGCGTCGGGTTTGTTGCATTGACAGGCAGAGATGACGACGACTGTGTCGATGACGGAGTCGGGGTGGGTGACGGTGACGAGTCCGTGACATTCTGAAAAGAGAAACGAAATTTTGAAAAGATTTAAAATTAATGACGAATGAAATGATATCAATTTATTTGTTTGTTTGTTTGTTTGTTTTTTGTTTGTTTGTTTCATTTTCCATCCGAGAAGATGGCTGCATAGCCTGCATTCAGCTGCACTACCTGGTGCCTGTTGCAACAAACTTTTTATCCGAGAAAAACATTTGTAAGAAGTGAAAACTCGGGTTAGCATGATTCTGCCGTTGATTTTCACAGCAGAAAAAGCTCTGTTAAAAGTAAACCCGAATATTCTCAGGTTGAAAATCTTATGCAATATGTCCCTGGTCTTCCATGGGGTTCAGTTGGAAGTGATGGATTATGAGTATCCGGTAGAGAATAAAATCTAATAACTTTTACAGAATTGCAATAAAGCAGTATCCATTAATCGAGGGTTTCTCTTAAGATAAAAGCACAAATGTTAGGCTGGAGTTACTTGGCCACAAAGAAAATTGGTGAACTGGGGGGGGGGGGGGGGGTTCATCAATTTAGTCAGCGCTGACAAGTTGTGAGTCTCTGACAATTTCAGCAAAATCTGTGGATTTGATTGCCTGAGAAGCTCTGGTCACTGACTGTTACCATGGTGATTGTCAGAGACTGACAACTTGTCAAGGCTGACAACTTTCATGAAACGGTCCCCAGATCGCTATAAACTGGAAAGTAGCTTAGCGCCATCTACGATCATATTTGCTGACTTCTAACCTGGGTCCAATTTGTAACGGCATTCTCATGCGTGGTAAAATATCTAATGTTATAAGAATATCAGTATGATTAACTCGACCCATGCCGTCGTTGTCAACTGTAAAAGTATCGTAACGAAACTACGTCGAATTTATAGCGGGAAATAACACTATTGATGAGGTCAACACATCGCTTCGCAAGAGAATGATGTAAGGAACAAAAAACAAACAAACAAACAAAAAGCCATTGGGGTAGCAGTTTGGGTTTGGGAGTAATTCCCACCAGAGGTTTCGGAGGAGTCTCGTGACATCTTCCTCTTCTTCTTCTTCTTCTTCTTCTTCTTCTTCTTCTTCTTCTTCTACTACTACTACTACTTCTTCTTCTTTTTTTTTTTTTTTTTGGGGGGGGGGGGGGGGGGGGCGTGAGAACATAAGAGAATGATGGCTCGGTACAGTTGAAACTGTATCAAGGGGTATTTGCACGCACCGGTGTAACTGTTGCAACTCGTGTTCCCTATGGGGAGTGTAACGAGGTATGACAGGTACGTAGTGGGATGAGAACAACGTCTATATACGTGTACCCGATCAGGACTGGTGTCTGTGATATTCGGGATCCCATGATCAAAGTTGCTCACAAAATAACAAAGGACTGCGACAAATGTCGGGTCAAACAGCTGCGTGCTGCTACAACCTGATGTTTTGTTGGGTATGGTATATGCAGTAGGCCTACTTCGTGCGTCATACCTGCCATGGATATAGGCCATAAGAGCACTTCTTCTCCATGTTGTTGTTGTTTTTTTATTTAATTCATTATCTCAATTTCTATGTTCAATTTCTTTCCTTTATTTCTTTTTGCTATGAAACATACATGATACCTTAACGCGACACATTGACACCGTTATTGACACATTTTTCGAAGTGTTAGACCTACAAAGTGAAGATTACCAGCCACATTGTTTTGTATGTGTGTGTGTGTGTGTGTGTGTGTGTGTGTGTGTGTGTGTGTGTGTGTGTGTGTGTGTGTGTGTGTATGTGTGTGTGTGTTTCCGTCGTGTGAATAGAGAACAGCTTAAAGAGGTGGTCCCTAAAGTATTGGTGGAGATGAGGATTGGGCTTTTTGCGAGATACCAAGAAACCACTTATGAAATAGTATTGGGCATACCATTCCAAAAGGAATTCAAAGTTTATTTGGTGAAAATCGGTTTTGGAATGGCTGAGACATCCAAAAACAAAGTAAAACAAAGCGATCATAAAAAGGTGGGTCCAACCTTTAAAGGGGATGGCTAGTAAGTGATCAGTGGGAATCATTGGGAATGCTGGGGGATGATTGTTCCAATTCTTGTGGGATTCATTTAAAGAGTACTTTATATATCTATTGTTGTGTGAAAATGATTTGCTTCAGAACGGTCTCATATTCAAGTAATGTGCAGTTTAATGCCCCGTCACTGTACAGGCATGCTAACCTAGAAACATTAAACTGCACATTACTTGAAAATGAGACCATTCTGAAGCAAATTATTTTCACACAACAATAGATATATAATGTACTCTTAAATGAATCCCACAAGGCTTGGAACAATCATCCCCCAGCATTCCCACTGATCAGTTACTATATAGCCATCCCTTAAAAAAGGATCGCTGTGTTTTGGATATCTCATCCATTTTGAAACCATTTTTTTTTATCATATAAACGTTGAATTCCTCTTGAAATTACATGCGCTTTCACATTTCATTGTTGGTTTCTCATTATCTCACCTAAAAAATGTTAGAAACCTGAAGTTAGGCCTCAACCAAAACTATACGTTCCCTTTAAAATATGCATTAATGTAACAAAAATACTCCGCTCGGATACTCATGTATGACAATGAGAATGCTGCATTTAACCCTTTGTGTTGTCATACTGCTTATCGGTCCATATGTTTGTATGTAAAATCTGTGCACATTTGAGTCATTGACAGAGAACGGGTTAAGAGTACATTGATCAATCGCAACAATCATCTAAGATTCATTCATTCACTCCATCTCCACAGGGCACTGTCAAAGAATTCTCTCGATCCAACCAATGATTTACATATCATACCTAGATGTACAGTTAGATAGGATGGTTTGTGTGCTAGCTGTTGTCAATATTCATCATGCGATATACATTCAAGTTACTTCCACATCTTGCATGTCGAATACTGTGGGGAAATGTTGTTTTGTGTTATTATCAAATTTCAATGTGCAAATCTCTTTGAGACAGGGGAATCCTGGTGCTCTAGCACGACCAAATCTTTCAACTGATGACGTCATAAAGCCAAGCAGTACAGTATACTCTTTCATCTTACTATAGCAACGACCACCGTATCTCTACAAGGCATCTGTAAGTGCTATGGATACAACCAGGGAGGTGGGAAGTCCCACCTCCCTGATACAATCAACCCGCCCTACTTTCTTGTACACTGTACTCGTATCATAGATAGTCATTATTAATGTGCGAGTAGTATGTGTTAATATAAATCACTTCTTTTCTCGGAGAAAACGAAAGACCCTTTCGTGTAGTAAAGACAAGTTCAGTAACTTTTCATTTTACATTTGCACTCGGGTGGAAATATAATGAACTGAAGCGAAGTATTGGGAATTATGTCTTTAACCTAAGAAAATAAGGAACATTTTTGTGCACATTCTTACGGAGAAAGTCAAAAGTTTATTGTCAAGTGTTGCGTGTGTAATTTTAAAATCGAGATTTTGTCCTACCTCACTTGCAAGCTTTTATGATTATAATGATATCGTACAACAGACTGGGAACATCTTATATTTTTTGTTTGAGAAAAATAAACAAGTTTTGTGGACGAATAAACTACTTGGATTATATCCTTCCCCCCCCCCCCCCTTCTCTCTCTTTCTGGATCCCGTTCATCCATTGTCTATCTTTATCTACACTCTACTACTTTTTTCTTCTTTTTTTTTCTTTTACGTCCATACTTTTGCATCGATTCCTCGCCATATTACACCTGCTAAATTAAAGCGTTACATAGGACGCACTTACCAATTTGTGAAAATGATTACCACACAATAGCTCTTGTCTTTGGTAACTCAACTGAATTGCGGCGAGCCACGAGGCTCGAGTTTGGGACAATGCATGACCTTTTGAATAGTACAACCTATCAGACAGTCTGCGTGCATGTTTGTGTGTAAGAATGCCGTGCGTATTCTCCCGTGCATATTCGGAAATCGCGGTCGGAATAATATCTATTAGCTTACAAAATGATAATGCGACACTGAACAATGGGCACCACGGTTGGCTGGTTATCATTTTTTTGTAAACATCAACACACTCGAAAACGCGGAAAAGGTACAATAAGTCTTCAACACTGCATTGCATATTTTGCACAAATAAAAGAGTGATATTTTAATAAAAAAAGAACGTTTCAAAAATTGGTGCTCTTCTGGCTATACCATCAGCTGATTACAGTGGGGTCTTCATCAATTGAATTTCGGGGGCTTGAAAATAGAAATGATGTGTATTTTGTGAGCCATACCGAAAGAAAAGAAAAATGAGCTTACACAAACATCTTGTTTTGGAACGCGTACATCAAAAGCACACATCATCCATGTATGAAACCCTGCAATGTATGGTTCTATTACAGCAGCAAAACACAAAACAAGTAAGCCCTACAACAACAGAATGTAAAAATATTGAAAATATAGGAACAACCACATTTAGCAATGAATATAATGAACACGGCAGTCTTTTACACGCGCGCGCACACACACACTTACACACATATAATATACATTGTACAACCATATCAAAAGCAAAGATCATAAAAGTACACGTATATGTAAGGATGAGAAAGAAGTGTGCGTTGAGACAGGGACATATACAAAATAAGTAGGCCTCGAAGTAATCTTCTTAGCGAGATGATAAATAGTCTTGCCGTCTGCGATATAGTGTTAAACTCGCTAATCAAATTTTGATCGACGCATAGCTGCGATGGATGATCTTGTATGCAGCGATACTGTGAATAACATTATACATAAACTCGAAATCGTTTACTTTGTCTCTTAATTGGTCTGTCTTATTCTACAGATGAGTGTTGGGCATGCTATACTTAAAACGTACAGCAGTTTCCAGAAATGATAACAAACTAAAAACCTTTTACTGACGTAAGAATGACTTCGATGGATGATGCGGAGAAGGGGGAGAAAGAAAATAATAAAGAGGTTTATGATGATTACGATGATGATGATCGCGATGATGATGATGATGATGATGATCGCGGAGATGGTGCTGATGGTGATTTTGAAGAAGAAGAAAACGAAGAGAAGAGGGAGGAGGATGAATAAATGGAAAGAAGAAGATGGCTTGTTGATTTGGGAGAAAGAATATGACTATAATGGTGATGATGAACATGATGATGTTTCTAATGATGATGACTATGGTGATGATGATGATGATGATGATGATTATTATTATGACGACGACGATGATGATGATGGATAAACAGAAGAAGAAGGAGGAGGAGGAAGAGATACTGAGAGTGAGATTCAAAGGTAGCAGGAGCAGGACGAACGACAGTGGTGTGGAGTTTTTGAGATACCTTGAAGTGATGAGATTTTCTTTGAGGTTTATAAATCGACGAGGGCTTGTGGAGGACAGAGACGTCGATCGCTACATCAATCACGTGATTCGTGAGACAAGATGGAGACAGAGCAGAGAGGAATGATGATCACGATTTAGTCATCCGAAACTTTTCACCTCCAAATATTCCATCTTCAATTACCGCATTTTCACAACAAAAACAAAAAATCCCCCGAATTGCTCGATATATATTCACACGTTTGAGTACGTAAGGAACAATGCCATGTGGTTAGAGGGAGAGTAAGTGAAATCAAACCAGCGCATAAAATGGTATCTGTCTTCTGTAGGCGGCAATACATCGATCGAAATAACTTAGGTGTTTATTCAATTGAACTAATAGAACGTTTAGTCCTGGTTTGTTTGTTTGTTTTTTTTTCTTTTTCAACGCAAATTACTATGGATTCTTGCAGACAATTAGTGAAGGACGATGTGGATCAGGGTGGCATGGCGCCCCTTGAGTAGGCTTACAGGGTTGACCATCCACTAGCTTTCCTCGTCCTAAGGGGTATAGCTTAATTTGGTTGTCTCAAGATCGATGCGTACAAGAAGAAGTCGCCCGCGTGCTCCATGCATAAGTCGTTGCACATCTCGTCTGCTCCTCGGCTGTACTTTTCTTCCACGCAGCTGTCGACCGGAAACGGAGAAGTGCGGACGTGAGAACGAATTGTCGGGACTCGACAAGTTGACTTGTTTTAGGAAAAGATAAGGCGGGAGCAACAAAAGTTGTTTGAACACGGCAAGTGCAATTCTCACCAACTATACATACTTCTGCTCTCGTCTTCAAAAAGTCGACGCGCGAAATCCAAGCAACTTGCCTTGTTGTCTGCACTTCTGAGCGTGCCATCTGCTGTCTGGTGTTTAAGCTTCCGTACTTCTACTGTAAGAGAAAAGCACTAGCACGTGCTTTATCCACTACGTTTTGTAGCTGTTTTCTTTTCTTCTTTTTTTCGTTACAGAAAAGCCATGTGCAGTCTCCAAGGATGTGAGACAAAACGTGACTTAATTTGACTGAAATGACATGGAATAATGATATAGAATACTGCGAAATTTCCACGATCAGCATATTTTGTGGAAGAGATGATTAAGGTTTTGTTAGGATAAATTACGTTTTACGGTGCACCTTTCTACAGTCTACTTCGTATACGGTATATAAGCTTTGAGATTTGAAACTGCAAAGGAATGGGAGAGAGGTTCATCTATAATGGATAGCGTAGTAAGTAATGGTCTAAGCTTAAAGGGATCGTATAGTTTTGGCTGAGACTTAACTTCAGGTATTTATCATTTTTGGTGAGATAGTGAGAAACCTCTTATGAGTTATGAAAGAGCATGTAATTCCAAGAGGGATTCAATGTTTATTTGATGAAAATTGTTTTTTAAATGGCCGAGATATCCAAAACAGAGCACTCCTAATAAAGTGTGGGGCTCACATTTTATTACGATTGTTTTTGTTTTGCTTTGTTTTTTGATGTTTCAACTATTCCAAACCAGATTTTTATCAAATAAACGTTGAATTCCTCTTAAAAGGGTATGCTCTGCACTATTTCATAAGTGTTTTATTGGTATCTCGCAAAAAAAAAAGCTAGGGCCCAATTTTCATCTCCATCAATACTGTTCTAACCGTAACAGTTAACCAAAGAAGGACAGATATGCGCTATCCTATTGATCACTTAAGTAGATTTAACGATTCACGATCCTTGTTCCATATAAGAGTAATATCGAACTTCTTTGCCACATGTTTGCTAAACGATTCTCATCCTGTAAAAGGTTATCGCCTAAACCATGTTTACGCAGTGACAGTGGAACTGGTGCATAGCTATCTTACACTTTTTAATCGAGCAACACTTTATCACATGCATTATCATTATTGGACTCTATATATATATATGCCCTGTGATGTGACGTCACAGGATGAACTGGTTAATCTTTGTTAACAAAATCTGTCAGAACTTGGAATGCCCTTGCCGTTATTGCAGTTGTGTGTGATGAAAATTGCTGTTAGAACGCAGAAATTCGCAACGATCGTCCGTGATACAATACGACTGGGCACACATGACATTCACACCACTAATTACATGTATATTGCTAGACAAATATAAACAGCAAGACAGTTAACAAATATCAAACAATCGAACTCAGCGGTTCCCTACGACCTGATTACGTAACAAAACACGTCAGGTAGGTATTATGTTAGTAAGCCTGGTGATTAGACCTTGTTTTGAGAGCATAAGAATCGCTTGTAACACGGGATTTTACGGCTTCTACTTCTAACAATGATAAGAAGCAGTTGCTACAAACAACAATACGCCAACGAAGAATGTGGTGATCGTCTGCACAAAAGAGTAAGTCGTCAAGATCATCTTGACAGCGTTTAAATGCTGCACTGGAAGTTTCCAGTGATGTTACAACAGTACTTACAATAAGTTGCGAATGGCAAACCAATAGGAAAACACAATTCAACACTCGTAACGTGCCTCCTATACACAAAATAATTTAAGCAGGCCCCCTGACATCCAGTTCTGGCCTTGTGAAATACTCGTCCATGTTGATTCTGCTGACGTGAATATAGGTCTTGACATCACAAGTTCAGGAAACGTTTCATCAACAAAACAAAAAAAAAATCAAATGTTTTAATCATTTTCATCTTCTGCCACCTCTTATGTAGCCCCATCTCATTCAGGGCTCTTCTTGCCTTTCAAGAACTCACTTGAACAAGTTGAAGTAAGTGCAACGATAATTCTGTATATTTGCAATGCAAAGATTCAATTGATTAAATCTAGGATGTTTTTTTCACATAGTAATGACCATCATAAATGAAAGGTTATGGGCTCGTTTTATTCTATGAAACCCGTCTTGCTATTGCCAGTTTGAGTATTAGCCAAGGTTAGATGTATAACACAAATCAAATATTGTGGTATTTCAGCTGACTTTATTGTTGATGGCATCAGGTAAAGATTTTGACCAAACAGTTCTGAGCATCTACCCAACATCCGGACTCTCCACATCAACGGAAGTCAGTGGGGAGTTGGATGTCGGGAGACACGAGGCAATATACAAGTTTGTGGTACTAAGTGGCAACGTACAATAAGCCCTTGATGGTCAAATAATTGGCGATGAGCCTTGAAACTGTGATAAACAACTTCCTTATTCAAGAAAATAAAAATTATAACATTATTAGTGGTACAAATGCCTAAATTCTGATTGGCCAGTTGTTTGAGATACCCTGCTGCCTAAAGAATCAAAATCACACGGTGTTCTGCTGCGAGGGGTCTTCTAATTACTTCCCATCAGACAAGGCCTACACATACGCACGGAGCTCATTACTTTCGCCAATTTTTCGTGTCCCATATTATCCCGCCTTCGTCCTAATTGGAAATTGTCTCCTGGCAAAAAGAAAGAAAAAAAAAAAGAAATGAAAGAAAAGAAGGGCTCGCCGTGCCACGCTATCTGTGTCAGGGAACCCTCTCCGAAATGGAAACATTAAATTTTCATAAACCGAAGACGAGGGAATAACGTCCCCCCTGATTTTCTTTCACGCCTGAGCTCTCGAGCGCCACTGGGGAACAAAGTAACGCCTAAATGCATGCATGGGATCAAGAAAAGTGGCATATTATTTTCTACGCACACACTCATCAGTCGTCTGTGTTATGTGTGTAGGGATCAATTTCGAAGCAATCACGGAGAGTTGCCAAAGCTAGGGGTCATGACCAATGGCGTATCTGGTCCATAAACTTCCAAACAGGTGGATATCATCTATAGGTCATTGCCTGTTTTACGCCCTCGCAACTGCTGCATCTTTAATCATCATCAAATTATCCACGAGGATATGTGTTGAACAACGGAATTACAGCGTCAGGGTTCGTATATGCGTTTTGAATGTAAGACGGTATCGAAACCCTAAATCCGGACTCTTGAATGTGATTTTGTTAACAGGGATATACTGTTCTTTTTGAAGCAGGCCCCACAACAAAATGACGTTGTGTCAAATTAAGAGCAATTGTAGTGTTAGGATTGCGCCTAGATCCTATATTATGGAGGATATTATTTGACCGGACGGTTATCTGGTAAATGAACAGAGTGAAATCAAATAACGTCATAATCATATTAGACGTAGGCCTAACATCTGGTCCGGAAAAATGAGTACGAATCCTCATTTCATTAATATTATTTTAGTCCTACCTCTGCTTACAATGAAAACTGGACAAAAATAAAGTCAAATTATTTTTCGCGAGGCCGGAAATTAAAAGCCAATATTATTTACGTATAATTGAAACATACCGGTCCAATGCGAATGGAAAGTCAATATCAAAGGCTTGAAAGTCTGGAGAGGGCAAGTCATTTCAGTGGCTGAAGAAGACTGACAAAAATGACGATGACCCAGTCTGCGGTATGAAAACATACATTGACCTCATAATCGTTGATCGTAAAGAACGGCCGGCGCCACGTCTGCCCACAGAATACAAAAAAATAATTTTGCCTTGTGAGAGATTATGATGTTTTCGCACTAGACCTGGAAAAGATACAGTTTGGATATTGAAATTTGACGGTGAATGTGCATCTGCCAAAAAGTAACAGAGAAAGTAGGGTGGCATATAATGCAAGAGGGTATGATTCATATATTACGTATGATTGAAGAAATTATTTGAACATACTTTAATACTGTATAACACATGCTGAATACAAAATTACGCAACCCAATCATTAGTAATACCGTATAATTTTTATCAAGAGCTTAAGTGAAAAACAAAAAGTATCTTATAGCAATACCTTTCATTCACTTTCTTGTTCAACGTTTTGATTTCACAGTGGCGGATCCAGAGGGGGTGCACCGGGCGCGTGCCCCCTCTTTATTTGTTGTTAAAACAAAAGAAATAAAAAGGAAAAAATGAGATGAATCCCGGAAGTAGCACCAGAATATTGTTTGCGCCCCCCCCCCCCCCACCCCCTTTACGGAATTCCTCGATCTTCCCCTGTTTCATGTATACCGGTATACACTGAGTAGAAGAAAACTTCTGTCAGGCGAGAGCGCTCGCGGATCTGCCAGCATTGTTTGTTTGTTTGTTTTTAATTCTATAAAAGCTAACTTAAATAACTCTCGTGTTATTTAAGATAATGGATTCTTACGTCGAGTTGTTTTTATTGCAATTAATTGACAAATTACTCTTTATCAGCATAGATAATCACCTATTCTTCAGTGCCGTCGGAATACTGATTAACTAAATTGAATATTTATGTTGATGAAGGCCAATTTGTCGATCAGTTGCAGTAAACTTTCGCGGCTAATAATGAACGATGTTCTCATTGACTTGTGATTATGATTAAACTTTTTTTTTCTAAACACGTGTTTTTACGCAAACATTTTGAAGTCATCAGTGATCAATATCTTGGCTTTGTGAGCCCACTGAATTGGCAGCCGAGTTTGACACTAGGCAAATAAGGCCAATCACGAGTTTACCATTACACCACGGGGCTTAAAGGGGTGGTACAGTGTTGGTGGAGATGAAAATTGGGCTTTTATTTTTTTTTGCGAGATACCAAGAAAACTCTCATAAAATAGTACAGAGCATACCATTTTAAGAGGAATTCAAAGTTTATTTGATAAAAATCGGGTTTAGAATAGCTGAAACATCCAAAAAAAAAGTAAAACAAAACGATCGTAATAAAATGTGGGTCTCACACTTTATTAGGATCGCTCTGTTTTGGATATCTCAGCCATTTCAAAACCAATTTTCATCAAATAAACATTGAATCCCTCTTGGAATTACATGCTCTTTCATATTTCATAAGACAAGTGTAAGAGGTTTCTCACTATCTCACCAAAAATGATAAAAACCTGACATTAAGTTACAACCAAAACTATACGATCCCTTTAATGTGTGGGCATTTTTTCTTTTTTTCTTTTTTTTTTTGTGTCGAACTCAAGGGGTGTATAACTCGTTCATGAATAACATGAGGAGATAGTTTGAATAACATACTTCCACATTTCTTTTCACCACAAATGTTGTTATAACTTATAAGCTTAAGAACAAAACATCAATCATTGCAGAAAATGCTGTCAGACAATGTTGCCATGAAGCTAGTTTTGTTTTGTTTTGTTTTAGTTTCGTTTGTTTTTTTCTGTTACACAATCCAAGGCACGGGACTTGTTTATTGTACCCGGAAATGAAAATCCCCTGCGACAGTGCAGCGCCTTCGTTGCGTGTTTTCAATTGCAACTATATGGGAATAAGTCTACGGTATAAGCTACAATTTGAGTTCAAGAGACTGAGCGCCAAGACATGAGCTTTGCAGAGTCGGATTCCGGAGAAAGCAAGTGCACTGTATATGCAACGACGGAGAAAGGTCAAGCCAGACGGGCCACTACGGCTGGCCGTCATAATCTGTTTCTGTTCTTCGGTTACACTGTTAGCATTCCATGCAGCGACATCTGAAAATAACATAGCACAGAATGAAGGGGACGTTGTTTAAAACTTTACGGTTCTCAAAGTACCCATAGACAAAAGGGAAAATGGCTTACAGGGGATGGCTAATAACTGATCAGTGGGAATCAGTGGAAATGCTGGAGGAGGATTGTTCCAATCCTTGTGGCCCCGTCACTGTACAGGCATTCTAAACTGGAAACATTAAACTGCACATTATTTGAATACGAGACCAATTCTGAAGCAAACAATTTCTACACAACAATAGATATATAATGTACTCTTGAATGAATCCCAAAAGGATTGGAACAATCATCCCCCAGCATTCCCACTGATTCCCACTGATCAGTTACTAGCCATCCCCTTTAAGTCTGATGTATAACTTTTATGTTTCCTTTTGTTTTCTTGTTTGTTTGTTTGTTTGTTTGTTTTTGAGGACGGGCGGAGAGAATGCATTGTTTGCTTCAATTAACTGCATTTGTTTCCTTCACCATTGCTGCATTGGCTTGTCGACAGTGTGACAGATACCTTAAACGATATCTCACAAAGATATGCAGAAAAAGCCAACCAGCAAAAAGGCGGAGCGCTGATAAAGTAAAAACGACCCCCCCCCCCCCCCCGCAGGAACCGATGAAGCAAAAGAAGTTTACGATGATAATACAGGTTTTTGCATACCATCCGACTCAAAACATGCTACTTCTAATGATTTCACTCTACCTGACTATGTCATCTGAAGATCATTCACACGTACTGTAAAAACATATATATCTAAGTTGCAAACGACTCTTTGATATCGCAATTTTAAAAGAAAAATATCACCTAAGATCAATCAGTTACTATATTATGATGATACATCAATGCAAAGAAGAATCAGAAAAAGAAAAAAAAAATCATAACATATCTATGCGAGTAGGTTCAGTGTCGATTACACGATATGGTTGTTCGTACACGTATTACGGTTTACATTCTTTTCTTTGCTTTTCTATCTTACTTTTGGCAATATCAAGGATCTCTCGCACTGGTGCACGATAATTCCATTCTTATTGAATTCCGAAGTTCGTAACTCTCTGTCAAGTACGTCCTAACACGTACCTAGCTTGACCCCTGACCCAAGGACCGTGTGTTTCGTCAATTTTTCCAAAACCAATCTGGGCTGTTTCCCAGACGTCGCATGTATAAAATTCCTCTAAGGATACACTCTAAACAGACAGCGAAAAACGGTTAAAGCTAGAGCAATAATGTATGTCTGTTTTTACAATGCAGTTAGCTTGATTTTCAGAGTGTTAGAGCAAATTGAATGAACGACAGTTTTCAAACGTACTCATGACAACTAGCTTACGCCTGGGATTGAGTCTGAATTATTTGTACCATCTACCACATACAAACTGAAGTACGAGTTCCGCGGGTCGTTGCACTATACGTCTACTAAAGAGACAAACAGCGCGGGGTGAGGTTTTTTTTTTTTGTCCTTGTTTTACCTCTTATTCTTTTTTCCCTCCTATTTTTCTCTTCTTAGATTCAATCCGACACGACTGGTCGATTACATCCTTGGATTCATTTCACAGCAGTATCTTAGCCGCCGCATACTCATTCTTCCTCCAGTCGTTTGAATAAGTTAATTTCCGAACAGTTCAAGAACTGAAACGACTGGCGGTTCGCGGTTATTAGCAAGGACAATGTCTCTTGGAAACCTTGACCGCTATGCGCACCATCTCCTTCCGTGCCCGGCCGCGCATCAAAAGAACAAGCGCACAGCGCGGTGACACTGACTTTACAGTAGGCCTACATGTGCAACAGACATGAAACAACACATCTGGGCCCCGTTGCAAGAAAGTTGCAATCAATTGCAAATAATTGCTAATTTTGAAACAACCATTCTGATTGGCTCAGGGTCTGCCCTATTAAGAAGACATGCATGCGACAATGATTTTGATTGGCCAGTGACAATCAGTTGCAAGTTGCGTTTAAACGCAAAGTTTCTAGCAACGGGGCCCTGGGGTAAAACTTAAACAGAAATGCTCCAAAACGTCTGAAAGAAGTCTATAAAACGAGTGATAACCTGCACACAAGCTGATAGCTTTGATATCAACTTTCGAACTTTCTGCGCTGTTGGTTCTCCGTCCGCAGCGCAATAACTGCGTGAAGAGAAGACGTGTAAGTGGATTTCTCATAGATTTTCAAGATCACCACCGCAGTCTTGCAGACATAGAACGGCAGCTTTCGATATACCGCAATGGAAAATTAACAGTTGATGTCTTGACGGTGTTCTACTGCTTCTAAATTGACCACTATGTTCTGACCTTGGATATAAAATGATGGCGTCATCTAAGGGCAAAAAAGTACAAGACAGGGCAAGAAAACACAGTAATATTTGTGTGCTTACGTAATTACATTTTGAAAAAAAGAAATGTGTACTAAGATTGTGTTCACAGTGAACAACATCACGAAACCGTACCTTAGCTTTAACAGCAAAACAACTTACGAAATCAACGGTGCGTCCTGCTATTTCCTTAACAGTATGCGCAGGGAATGTCGGAGCCAAAACGTACATACTAACAAGTAAACATATTGATCTGCATGATAAGGATTCATTTACCTACCAAGAAAAAAAATCGCTTCAACTCTTCCCCTTATCACGTTAAAGTGATGATGAAGACCTTTAAACCCGGGGTTATAACCTCTTCAGTGTAAGCACTGATCCTTTAAAAGACTCTGTTATGTCTAGGTTCCCATGGAAACTAGATTTGAACCCACGAACTTCTGATCTCGAGTCCACATTTTTTCCCCACTAGCTATACCACTGGGCTCCAGTCAATTAGCCAATCAAACGGTAAATGGAAAGTCAGCGAATGGAAAGTCAGTTGCTTGCAAAATCAGACGCTGAGTGGAATCCAGACGAGTCAAGCAGCACCTTGCTGTCATCGAGATTGTTTCGTTATTTTTTTCCCCAGTGGAGATACGAGTTTGACTCAGACTGTTAAACATCCTTGAAAGGAAATATTCGTTGAATCGTACACACTGTAGTTAGCTAAAAAGTATCAACTGACAAAATTGTAGTCGGGGGTAGAGCCGAGTGTGAAATACTAAATAGTAACAACACTCAATCATGAGATACACTGTAGCAAAAACGGGAACTGATATACACAAACTGAGTACACACACACACATATACGAATTGACACCAGCAGGTACAGACTCACCATTTTACACAAACGGCTGCAAAGACTGCTCTACAGATAATGTTAATCTAAAAACCGCTCTTTTCGATACAGATCCGAGAGACTCAACGCCACTTGTAGAAAAGGGGATATACCATAAAGAGAACGTTTTTCCACCGGCCGCGATATTTCCTCGTACTGGTATTTGCAACCGCTCCACTCGCAATGAGGATACTTCGCGACACAACAAATCAATACGGGCTAAGGATAATACGATTAAGCACACAGCGCTCATCCGAAGCAGCGGTGTCCTGTACCGAGTGCGAGGAACCATAAACGAAAAATAAAGTGCTCCTTTGATTGGGTCGGCCTTTTACACTTCTACGGAGTCAGTTGAGAGAGAAAGAACGGATTTTTTTTTTCCTTCTCGTCTTTCGTTCGTACATAAGAAGTGCTTCCAGATTATTGGGCTATAAAGCGACGCGTCATCTTGAGTTCGCAGGGCGATTCGTCAAATGGTTGGGGTTTTACGATAGACATTTACTTAGCGTTCAAGAGGCCTCTGCGCTTTTCTGCGTTTCTATTGACAAGATCTCTCTTCCCCCTCTTTCTCTATCTCTTCCACTCTGTCGTCTTTCATCTTTCTTCTGTGGTATCTTCCTATATTTCCTCTATCTATCTATCTATCTATCTATCTATCTATCTGTCTATCTATCTATCTGTCTGTCTCTCGGTCAAATATACATACAATTAAGAACAACGCCTGATAGACATCATCATAATCTTCATAATATCTTGTTTCGGATCTTTGGGGAATACTATACTTGCGCACAATTAATGATGTTTATGTAGTGTATCACTTTACTCAGGAATATCTTATCTGTATCTACACACAGAGACACACAGAGAAACACACATATACGAAACCCATATACCCGGTAGTGATTCGCCTGTATTTTGGGGCGTTCCTCATTAATGTTTAGACATACTGAAAGTAACTCTCTTGATTGTTGAGGTTTTTTTTTTCTTTCTTTCTTTCTTTCTTTCTTTTCAAGGTAGCTTTTACGTGGACCCTTTATCTTTCACTAACAGGTGATAAACCTCAAATCACTCGACATGGTATATGAGATACATACACACACAGACACACACAGACACACAGACACACACACACACACACACACACACACACACACACACACATACACACACACACGCACACACTCTAAACACACAGAAAACAGGGTGCGTGACCTTACCGAGCCCTTTTTATTAGAGGGTGCAGGTGGGCCGGGCTAAAAAACAATACATTCACAGGTTTGTGACGGGATTTTTCTTTGTAAACAAAGTCATCGCATAAAAAGAGCAACAAAGGAGAGCACCCGAGTAGTGATTGAGTTTACCCCATCAAGACTATCAATATCATTAACATTAGTCACACACACACACACACACACACACACACACACGGCAGGCAAAAATCGACAGAGTGAAAAGAAAAAGAGGAGTTGGCAAGGAGAATATATACATAAAATGGCTACGTCACATCTGCAGAAGATATCAAAAGACCATCGGTAAGGGACTGCCCGCTATAACAAAGTCACGCCCTTTACTGCGCCCTTCCTTCGGGACGTCAATTAAGGAGAATTGCCGCCTAGTCCTTTCCCCCCGATTGATATATTCTTTTTTCCCATGCACCCTTTTGGGGTTTTTTTTCCATGTACCGAGAAGGGCGCTTGTCCTTTTTCGTGTCCTCCCGATTAATGAATTTTGAGAAACTATAGCTAATGACCACAATGTTACGCTTCGATCTCGACGGGATTGATAATAGAGTTGGCATTGGATGAGAGGATGGGGGGGGGGGAGGGGGAGATGAAATGGTGTCATCCTTGCGTGACCGAAAACGGAAGAATATCTGTGTAAGATGAAGAGTCTGATAAAGTGCTGTACCCATGATGAAGAGGATCAAACATAAAGGCAAAGGGGTGGCGCCAAAGGGGTACATGGGGCCATGGGAGTGGGGGGGGGGGGGGACTGTTATTAGCAACACAGGTGTTATTTTATAAACATAGTGAATCTGCGACCTAAACTGAACGCTTTGGCAAAACATATATTGTGAAAATTTTATTGAACAGACAATGCACGCGAAGTAACAAGCATTGACAGGGTGTTATACTGAGCTGATAAACATATATGTAAGAATTCTGGACAAAATCTCGGAATGACACATTCGGGGCAGGATATAGGAACGAGTGTATGTTGAAATTACTATGTGCACAACTATCGACACCGTGTTTACGAATAAGGGGTGGGGAACAACGTGCAGAGAATTTTGTATTGCTGAGTAAATGCAGGAAAGATAACGATGTGATGGAGGAGAGAGAAACCGGAATGGAGGAGGAGAAGGAACGTCATGGAAACGAAGATGCAAAGGGAGAGAGTGGAGGAGGAGGAGGAGAGAATACGACTGGAGCAGAAAGAGATGGAGAGGGAGGGAGAGGGGGGGACTCTCATCGTGATGGTGGTGGTGGCGGCAAGCATCAAAGGCGTGTTTTATTGAGAAGGATGCGGCGAGGGAAGCGGCGGGGAACATTCCCAGCCAAGCGGCTCATTATGAGATAAAATGACCGGCAGTTTTTCCATGTTATTAATAACCACTGTACTCTTGCGCTACCCCATCTTTCCCCCAGTGCATACGCTCTCGAGTACAGGGTATGTCAAGAAATGGAAATAACCAGGGTGAGCCCAACCAGCTATATATCTCTTTCCAAGGTCTTATTATGTTTTCTTTGACCAGCTTTTTCCTCCACATTCCCTCATCGCATTCCGTGTTTCTATTTGTCCATTCTATCTGCAAATGTCTCACTATTTCCTTTCATTTCATTTATTAGGTTTCCCCACAAATCATACATTGTTGTGGTTACAACATCCATCAATGACAATGTCAAGTAACGCATGAATTATAAGTTATAAGTTCAGTATATAAAAATGGCATTTACATAGCACAAAATCAATTGAAATCATTCTCAAGGGTATACTCATGGCGGATGAATAAAATTGTGAGTGGAGGGAACCTGCATAGAAGCAGATGCTTGTCACACTTGTAGGAGTAGGTTTCCCAAAGGTAATGATTCATATATGTGTGAAAGTAGGTGATGTCCCTTCGTGTGATATTACATAATAAATATTATGGTATCTTTATAGGCCTAATAGTAAATACGTGTATATATGTATGTCTATATAAACATATATATATATATATATATATATATATATATATATATATATATATATATACATATATATATATATATATATATATATATATATATATATGCAGAGAGAGAGAGAGAGAGAGAGAGAGGAGAGATGAAGAGGGGAGAAAGAAAGCAGAGAAGAAACCAA
Organism: Diadema setosum; assembly: GCA_033980235.1. Lineage (NCBI taxonomy): Eukaryota > Metazoa > Echinodermata > Echinoidea > Diadematoida > Diadematidae > Diadema > Diadema setosum. The sequence continues at coordinate 3,486,676 of CM067080.1, forward strand.
CTGAGAGAAAGTCTTATTTCACGAGCACATTCAGTTTGTTCTTCAAGTTGAATATAAATCTAAATTGCTTCCTTATTTACTTTATTGCTACATCTTTTTTTTTCACCGATACTATTCAAGTGTGAGTTTGTATGTGTTGGTGTGCGTGTATGTGTGTGACAGAGAGAGAAAGAAAGAAGAAAATACATTACGCTCTTAAACCGTCAGTTAGATATCATCAAGATTAAACTCCTGTCCTTTCATTAAACATCTTCACCTTTAGATTCCGGCATTTTTTATTCCAGTTTTTGCGCCATTATTTGAACAGCAGACTTTTTGTTTCACATCTTCTCACTTTACTTTAGTGTAGCATCTCTCCTTGCACGTCTATTTTCGCACGCCTTCACGCTCCTGTGTTTTCACCACAGCACATCAGTGTTTTTGCTGCACCCTGTACATTCGGGGTAAGTCAAACTTTAATAACATGTGAATGAAATAACATGGACGGCAGGCTGCTCCACATAAAATTTTAACATTGCCAGGTTTCCTTCCAAATTAGCAATAAATGGAGTGCGAGGGGGAGAACAAACGAGCTCGCTTTCCACTTCTTAAAGGAGAGAATCTCAACTCGAGAAGGGGGAGGGGAAGGGCTACATTTACTTTGTTGTTGTTTTTTTTTCCGCCTCGGGTTTGTGTTCCCAACTTGCCAGCGTAAAATGCTGCAAGGCACAGTGTGCGTAGAATTGTCTATGTACTTGTGGAGTGAGCTTGTTTGGGGTTCGTTTCAATTGCTTGTTTGTTTGCTTGTCTGTTTTTGTTTGCATGTGTATGTGTGTGATTCGTAACCTGAGACTAGTAGACGAGACGAGTAGCCAAAGGTCTCAATAGTCAATTTCATGTGTATAGGAACACAATCATTCTAGTTACAGATATTTGAACACACCCACGCACGCAATGTAACATAATTATGATATCAAGTGTCTAATTGTAAAAAGCCGATATATCTATTTGAATTCACTTTAGATATCACAGGTAGAAGCTTCAAAAAAAGCAAAGGATATAATAAAAAAAAATATGTGATCATATTGATATCTTCAAAAATATCCCATACTATAAAACGAGTGCAGTATCATTGGAAAGATTTATTTTTTCCATCTGATTATAATCTTATTTTAAAAATATACATTTAAACTCTTCATATAGGGCTTATATATATATATATATATATATATATATATATATATATATATATATATATATATAAAGAGCGATACAATTTGAATACTCAATTCTGATTGGCTGTTACCTCGCTTTATGTTTGATTTTGTTTGATTACATCTCATCATGCAACAAGGCTCTGGTCACAGACTTATATGATTGGACGTAAAATGTAATCCGAAGTCAACTTAACTCTCTTGAAAACGGCAGGAAACAAGCTTGACGAAACGTCGGAGATAAGTGGGCCCTTTTCATGGCCACATTCATGACATTATACATACCCAAGAAAGAGTACGTGGTGCACTGTACCACCCAACGTTCTTACCGCCACGGTAATTGGCATCTATTGTATATCATTGCTGCTATACGATTATCTAGTCTCTATAACTTGATTGTTGATTTTTTTTTTCGTATTCATTTTTGCTTTTGTTGTTCCCTTTGTTTTCCTTCTTTTCCGGCTCAATTACCCCATAATCACGACGGTCGTTTCGTGGTCCGTCTTCTATTTCCCCGTGACTTCTAGGATATGCGTGGAAGCACTTACTAAGTATCTCCATGCACTGATAACTATACGGGCAAAGCGTGTGGCATATAGACAAGCTGCGATTTTCGCTGACTCACGGCAGCCATTTCTCCTACGGCCCCCATGCGCGATCAACGCAATTATGAAAATGATCAATTATTCAGTGTTTTATTATCGCGAGCGAGAGGGGGAGAATATTCGCAGATGCACTTTGCGCGCGCCGTCCCAAAAGGTTAAAATTTGACGACGGATGGTAACTACATGCAAGGCGTAAGAGCAAGAGGCCTTGATATCACATACAGTGTGAGTGGGTGATCTTGAGAGTGTGTTGCTGTGCTCCGGGCTGGGAAATTGGGAAATCGACAAGACAGAGGAGGTACTGCCTCCTTTATGTTTATATCATGTATTGTGCTTGTAGATTTCATGGTTTACTCACCCTTTTTTTTTCATCCTCTTTCATCATCAGAAATTACTTTAAAAACATATACACACACGAACACACACACACGAACACACACAGATATGATGAATATATATATATATATATATATATATATATATATATATATATATATATATATAAGAAAGAGAGAGAGAGAGATAATAGATGGATAAATAGATAGCTATTTATAGGGAGACAGATAAAATGATAGATATATACATAATTCAATCACTATCTTTGTCATATAGGCAGGGATAGACTTATTTAGACCTTCACCAATTCTTTGCTTCATTTAGTCATTCCTTCATGCATACATTCCACATTAAAATACTTTAATACATGACATTGCATTTTTTTTCACATTCCTACATTCCTACATCCATAGTCTTACGTTGACGTCTTCATGTCTTCAAAAATTATACTATACATTAACCGTATTATACAAGCGTATCCATAGGCACACATGATTATGGTACAATGTATATAGATCCATTCACACATGCAATCATTCACTGGAATTCCTAGTTTCCTTCATTAATTCTTCAAGCATCTATAGCTTTATTTACTATTACATGCACTGACAAAATAGAAATCCTGATTTGCTTCACTCTCTGTGGCCATTCGCGATGGCTTTTTGTGACGTATGTACTTCCAGACATCTCATCGCTTGCTCAATGTAAGCTATTTCTTCAAGAGCAGTCGAAAATCAAGCTGTAGTTTTGGGCATTCAAGCAGAGTTACTTTATTTCCCTCATCTGTTGAAGCACTTGATATCATTTGACGTAGATGACTTAATATATGTAGTCACCTACAATATCAGACATTTGTTTTCAAAATCCTTTCTTCTCTCTGAAATGGCTCCTGTCAATCAAACTGATCCTCTGTTTTTTATTCTGTGTTGTTCTGTCATTTTCCCCCAAGCTTTTGAGGGAAAAACAGACATTTCTGTCGCGCCGTGAGACTCAAACTTTTAAAAACACAGTGCCCATGAACCGTTAAAACTATGCATTCTTCCAATCCTTTCGACCAGTTTGAGGTTTTATGATCTAACAAGCAGGCATGGTTCGATACGCACATGGAGACTTGATCGGTTCTCCAAGGGGCCACGTTGAAACAGGGGGAGGATATTCGGAAGAGCGCCTCATCAGTTTCGGATACGCTTGAACGATCGATAGCGGCACTAATAGTATCGGTAATCTTTCCCTACTTGCGATCGTCTGGCCAACAAGGGGGATTGCTCTGTACCTATTTCAGTCCTACCTATAGCTTTCTTTGATTAGCCAGGTTACTGTGCGGGCAACAATCATTCACTGCTTGTTAAACCAGTTACTGCAAAACTGCAGTCCATGATAGTGTTTTGTTGGGATGGTGGCGGATTACCGAACTACAGTTACACCGTATCTCAGTATAATGGACACAGTGGACGTGTGAAAACAAAATTTTGGGGAACAGTATAATCAGGAAAGAATTACAATATTTTTCATAAAATGCTTCACAAATTATATCGTATTAATCTTTAAAAGAATCGAAATGGCGTCATTTTCATCTTCTAGGTATCATGCATAATCATACAAGGAATGATGAAGTAATGGTCAAACACTTTCATACCCACAATAAGTTTACTGGCGATTGAGACGTAGCTATGGGAAAATGCAGCCAACGGAAAATTTCTGCCCAATAGCAGATGACATCCTTTTCCTTGACGTGCAGGTATTTATCAATTCCAGACGGACGTTACTTGTATGTGCGTAAAAATAAACGAGAATAATACATTTCAAATAGAAGGAGCAGTTTCGTTATCACTGGTTATAGACATGACAGATATGCACGATCAACCAATATATGAATGCTACTAGTTATGTGGCTTGGAATCCATCCTGCGTACTGACGTGTCTATCATTGATTGGGTTTTAAATCTGAATACATTACAACCCCCATGATGGAGCAAAATAGCGCGTTCAAAATCAAGGAGGCGCCTATGTATGCAAAAAGCAAACATTGGTTAATTTTCCGCACAAAATGCAGGATGCCATACATCTCATGCGGTTATCATTGTTCGATCGGAATGGATGTAGGAATTCGTGAGGAGAAACATAAATCAGCGGCGATATGACAGTTTGGTGAATAGTGATACAAATTGGAACTTGTCTGATCAATAGCGGCAGGAAGTATGAGGGTTTTGTTGATGGGGATGCCTTCCAGGTGGCTATCGATTTTCTATTTCCGCTTGGGCAGACATTTTGAAAGAAAGCAACAGCTGGTACATGACGTAGTGGTCTTTTTACATCTCAAGACAAATACACACACACACACACACACACACACACACATACACACACACACACACACACACACACACACACACACACACATACACACACACATACACTCCCATCAACATCTCGGAGCAAGACCAATGATTAAACACGTATGATGTCGCTGATGAAAGCAGGTGTGATAACATTGCGATCACAGTGATGGCTTTATATTGGCAGGGAGCCCTGATATTGGTCATGATCATTGCGATGAAGTCTGTAAGTGCTGCCTGAAGTCTACGTAAATACCTGTACAGATGATTAAGATTAAATCAACAGTTATGACTAACCATTCTGAAGACTGCGATAAAGAAATAAGCCTTTATCATAACCAGAGCTATAACTCTGAAATGCACGTTGCTTTTGTGAATGTTGGTGTAAAGTACAGTGCAAAATCAAAGTTTGGCAATCCCCGAAGGTGCTTTGACAGAATTGACACAAAGAATTAAATAATTTAAATGACTGAAAGTACTGTCGTTACATTACGCGAGGAATGCTTTCCGTAGTCGCGATAAAATGCCATACAGCAGCAATCTGTCGTGACATGAATACTCGTCGCTATCGGCAGCGTCATAAAGCCAACGACCCTATCGATATTGCCGTAATAGCCTCGACAACTGCTGATCGACCCTCGATCGTAGAGAAGCCGTTGACCAGTCAGTGACCCACCATCAGAAGAAGCTCTATCATCGGTGTAACGATGCTTAGCGTCGATAAACTGACAACTTGCCCGGTAACTGCAATCATTTCACATCATACCATGCGGCAACCTAATCACGATGCGGTACTTGAGTCTTTTGTGTTTCCCCCTACTTTACAAGCCATCTCGAGTGAGATACTGGTAAAATGACTGGAGCTGACAGAGACAACTCGGCGAGGTCGCTATAGGAGAGGACGTCGACGGATAAAGGTCATGACCGCTAAAGGCGGCGATTGTATTCAAAGTATTCAGTGAGATGCGATCTATCTACGTCATAAGATGAACTTAACAAAGCTAGATTTCGTATCATAACAGTAAGACCAACAGTGATGGGAAATTTGATATCTCAATCCTCAACCATTGCCAAGTTTTGGGTGTACTGAATGAAGGTAAGTCATGTGCAGTGCTTTTTGATTAATAAAGTTTAAATTCAAGTTACACTCGAAAGTGGTCTCTTTTTTTTTTCGTAACAGGATGTTTTAAATCCTGACTAACTGCAAACTGTAATTTACTATTTCACATCGCTGTTGCAGAAAAACAGTACTTGATTCTACCTGCTAGCGTTGAACGCAAACTTGACCGTAACGCAGATCACGGGGCACGTGGGTGTGCTGATTAGACTTTCACGACAAGACGAGCTGGGGACCGAAACGTCTCCCACCAGTCCTAGAGTTCATCGAGGTCGGTTGGGCTCGGGGGTAATATTTAAGATGCGCCAAAGTTGCGCGAATGAATTGATAATCCCAAATAGCTGAGGGCTTCCTCCGCTCAAATATCTGCATAATTTGTCCCTTCACATACGAATCTGGATTCGTTCTACGTCTGGAGTTCCTCCTGTTGTTTGGCGTGACAGTCGGTGTTTCCATTTCTAGATCTGGGATCTATTCCGGCATGGTATCGCAGTATAAGAATATCGTCGTCGTCAAAAAAAAAGTTTGAAAGAAAAATATTTTACACACACGCGCACACACACACAAAACGCTTATTAACTTCACAAAAGTAATTACTAAGTAATCGCACCCAAGACTGAGGATCCCTCGGATATTATCATTGGACTTTTCTCATGATCGCACGAAATAGATATGGTACATGGATTATCCGAATATTAATAAAAAATTGATCAAGAATAATTGGAAGATTGCCCGTGAACGTTACGATTATGGTTTCCGTAAGTTTTACCTTAAGTTTGCGTGATTGATACCCCAGGATCATCCAACAACCTACGACTCTTAAACAATCTGACTAATGCCTGTAGAAAAACATAGACTGAAGATAAAAGAATTCGTCCTACATGAATAGCACACCACTAAACCCTTTGCCACGTTGCATCGAGAAAATTGAGGGAAATTTCGAAAAAAAAGCCTCAACAAGTTGCACCGGTCAATGGCAATCTTGACCGGACCAGAAGCGGAAGCTGTTGTATGTCGCAGACAAGAGACGAATCAATGTGTGGTCGGAAGCCGAGGAACCACAAAAGCAGTTATGAAAGTCCGAATGACCGGTAAAGATGAACTTTTTATATTATACTTCACCAGTGACCTAATGCTTTCTTCTTTCCATTCACCTTCCATGTCTAGAATTACTTTCGGCCAGTCCCGGTCGAACTTGGGCTGGGCAATCTATTGTCAAACCCCTCGCCAGCTTTGGAACTAGCGATTTTTGGAAAAGAAAGGGGACCTTAAACAGTATTAATTTTGAAAATGCAAACTTTATGACAAGTGCAAGCAATTTTTCGGAAGATGTATTCCGGGAAAACCATGATGCTGTAGGGAGGAGGCCAAGCTATTTTGACGGTTGATCTACTAATAGTTTGTGATCGTCTCGTGTGCATTGTCCCTTTTAAGTTGTCGATGAGAACATCAAGAATTTTTGTTGTGGTGGTGTCCATGTTTTTGGAGAGAGTGATGGCGGTTGAAAAGGGTGCAAGTCATGAGACTGTTACCCAAGAGTCATACAGTCCATGAGTCACACAGCCAACGAGTTAGACAGGACACGAGTCCTAGAGCCCATTAATTCGACACTAAGCAAACAAGGCCCACGAGACAGACACATTAAACCCCGTGTTGCAATGCCGAACTCGTGGGGTGTGTATACCTAATATATCGGAACTCATGAGCCTTATTTACCTTGTGTCGAACTCATGGGCTGTATGACTCGTGGGCTTTGTTTCTCATGGCTCCTTTTTTGATGTCGAACTCGTGGGCTGTATGACTCGTGGGTGTCGGTCTCGAGGGATGACCCTCTTGAAAATAGTGTTATCGTATTTGACGTTGGTGCAGCCTTTGTGATGCTGAACGAGCATGGTATCTGTTTTGTAGAGTAAATCGACAAACTTATGCGGTCCAGTCGAGATGACAAACGTTTCCTTCCATTTATAACCAGTATAAGACGGAGCCATTGAAGAAGAGGTAAACTTGACGATCCACGTGATGTGAATGTCTGTTCATTCAGTAGTTCAAAGAACTGTCCATCAACTTCAACATTTCCAAGGCTCCTGCCAACTACAAACGTAATATGTCGATTGTGGCGAAATGAAGGCGATATTCCTGCTTTGTCAATATCGAGGTTAATATCTGTGGGCACATGCACAGTTGTCAACAAGTTTATTTGCTAACGGCAAGTTTTTTCCCCAGCCGATGAGATGACATGTTTGTGTGACATCCGCGGCGTAGCCAATGACTCGGAACGGATGCATTTCAATGGTGGAGTTTTACGACATCTTGCAAAGAGCTGCCACCAACGGCGCAAAGGTAATGCGTCATAACGTCTTCGAATCGCAGGGCAGTGCGATCATGATAAAGATAATTCAGTGGAGAATAAAGAGGATATTAAAGGTTTAATTACAGATTTGAAGCCATTTTGTCTAATCTCTAGGCTCAACTTGGAAAAATAAATCTGAGAAAGCAGTTTAATTATCACGAGTCATATTCGACGCGCAGAAACTGTTCCTTATTGAAGAAAATCCCTCCAAGATATTGCTTGAATTTTAGACCATGTATTACAATGATATTGATATGGTCTTTTTTTTTTACCTAGGATAGCCTTTTCCGAATTGACACTGCTCTACCAGAACAGGGAGGTCACCTCCCTGACCAGAATAAAGAGGGTCCTGCCATTATCATCACCCTAGCATTGCCAAGTTCCCATTTACACCAGGGCCGAGAGAGACATGGTGGGTAAACACATCTCGTCCGAGGACAACAGCACTGAACGGGATTCGAACTCGGGTACTCCGATTGAAAGTCATGGGTCTTATCCACTATAGAATTATACCACAGTGCTCCCACCAGCATGTAAACGAATCAGTTGATTCACAAACTCATAATTTTTCGTGGCCGCCCCACCTGTGCTTCGTATACGGGACCGATGTCTGTCAGATAAGCTTGTTCCAGGCTATAACGAAGAAGCGTATTCAAAATCAGACAGATATCACATACAAATATATTCCTAAAGAAGGATGAGTAATGCATATATGCACTCGCAGCAGTGTTGTGGAACTTTGTAGGACACACGCATGTACACATTTTGTATTCATCACGCGAAATACTGATTTACGTATGTTTTTACTTGCGATCGTGTGACCATTCTTTCAAACATACGGATGAAGTTGGGGACGGAAAATGGGCACAAGATTTCGAAATAAAACGTTTGAATACTTGTTCACTTGGTTGGGGTAACGAGTATAGACAATGATAAGAACGAGGCGTATTAGTCACTCAAGGACCACCAATGCGCCTTTAATGCGCATGACGGAGAAATGCCGCCGAGGCTTTTTATCTATTAAAAAGGAAAATCATAAAAAATCCCGACGGATGAGTCATGTATCATCGTCTGCCTGACTGGAATTTAAACCTGTATGGTTATAGCAGCCGGTATCCTTTTCTTACGAATTGCAGAGGCGGTGTGCTTTTCCCACGTTACTGTACCAGTGTATGAACTGGGTATCTCGACATTGACCAACCCAAAGTAGTCTTGATTGCAGACCTTGACTATAAAATAGCGAAATGTACTATGAGGGCGCTGTATATGATTTTAATTCTTTGTCTCTCTGTGGAAGAAGAGCCGTATAGCCGTTTATCACACCCATGATCTCAGCCAAAAGGCCGAGAAGCGATATTTAGGGGGTCATCAAATCATTTAATTTAATTTTCATTTCATTTATTGAATATGTAAGTCCAGTGCCACTGCATATAAACACGATACAAATGGTAATCATTAAGTTAATTAACACAGAGTGAGCTCTCGTAAAGAACGAACATCTTCATGGTAGCCTGATATTGAGGCAGAGCAAGGGGATGTCAGATAAAAAATGCGGTTCAAATTCCCACAGTAGCATTTCATTTTCCACGTGCCATTTAAGTTGAAAGTAAGGGGAGTCAAAAAGAGGTCAGAGGAAGGGAAAGAACAGGAGTGGGTAATGCCTGACGGTTGGAGGTCCTTTAACGGTGAGGTTGTAGCACGATATCGCGGAACAGTCCTCAATCGAACAATCCGAATTCTGTTCTTGGTGAGTCCTGAAATGAAGGGCGTCAAAAGCTCTTGGCGCTCAGTAATTATAGTTGTAAGTGCACGAAACATCGAAACAAGCCAATCTTGATGGTATGGAACTAAATCAATTAACGATGACAGGGCTACGCTGTATCTCGAAGATGGCTTTGAAAATCCTAAATCTTTCAAAATCGTTGCAAATAGTGTCGGGTTTTGTTTGTTTGTTTGTTTTTTGAGGAAAGCTCAGAACTTTCCCACGATCATGGACATTCCCGTGTGTTTGTAATAGAAGCAGCAAGCATACTTCTATCTGAGCGTTCCGAACACCACTTCGCAGTAAACTAATGTACATTAAAAGGAAAATAAAGAACCAGTAGAGCGTTACCGTGGTGATCGCATGCACAAGAAAATCGTGTCTTTGGTGAGACTGTTGAACAATCCAGTAGGAACCGAACGAACGCGCAACCGAGCATAATTCATGATAACAGTAACAACGAGCCATCGCTCAACTGACGCTAGAGTTGACTCCGGGGTGCGCTGAAGCCAACTTTACTGTCATCTGAAGACGGCGAAAAACAATAATCAGCGGCGACGGGGGTTCCCCCTCACGCCGACAAACATCTTAAGTAGATTTGCCAGTCCCCACGGTGGCCTATTAGGGCAGGGGCGAGTGTTTACTTGACGCGACGCGCACTCATCATGGCTCCGTGGTTTGTGGCTCGGCGCTACAGCCCGACGAAACGAATCAGAATCACATGGAAATGAAGGAGGATTATCTTTATATAAGATTGTTTCGTTTCAACGAAAAACTCTTAGGTTAATACTTCTTATACGCACATATTAAATGCACACCAAAATAAGCACCCAAGCTTCTGGCAGAAGACATGTGCCTATGATTATAATCTCATAATAGACATGTGAATAAGTATTCCAAATTTTATGTCTTTCTTTCCATGCGTGTTGAGGCTGCCGTTCAAATCATTCCCTGCGTATGGTGAAACAGTATAAAATTTGCTACTTGCTGTTATCTAAATGGTGATGTGCATATTGTGAATGAGAACAATGTCATGAGATGGACTTTTGTATCAGACATATACCTTTGTAAATTATATCTTACTGTAATTCGAGAAATATGAACATAATGTGGCCGGTACTGTTTTTACATCATTGTTTTTTCTGCAGAAAGGCCAAATGAACGTTCCCTGAACTTGTATCAAGAACTGGAATTGTTGTTGTTGTTTTTTTCAATCGAAGGGTTTATAAGAACACGATGAATTATAGAAATTTCTGTATTACAGGCCCTATGTGTTGCAGATGGGTGATGGAGACAATTACAATAAAAGGTGGAATGATATCGACATATCAACTAGAAGATTTATCACCATGTCACGTGGCAGACTGATATAGAGTGCATTTTTCCTTTCCTATAAATATTCATATTTTTAATGCTACAGTATTGTTAGTGAAAAGAGTACCAAACAGCCTGTCATAGCCATTTATCGTCATGGAAACTGGTTTTAAACAACCTCGCCTCGCAGCTGGTTTCAACAGAAGCTCTAACAAAAGACTGTGACGTTATCACTTCTGTACTCGATAGAAAAAGCCCAGTAAACAAGCTGGTTTTCCGTGTATCAGTCATTTGTTGAACGAGTCGTCTCATTACGCTGAAATTTCAAAGATTTGATATTGACGATCAAGCAAAGTAAAGTAAGGTGATCATGAAATCATTTGAAGAATGTCAACTACAATCTCATTTTGCTGATAAAGGTTGGAATATCTGTGGGAATTTGCGTGTCAAAAACTTCGTCGTAGTGTTGCGTGAAAAAAAAAGAGAAATCGAACACTAGCAATGTCAGCAAACGAAGAAGTATTGCAGTTACGACGCCGTGGCAAAATTGATTACGATTGATAAACTCAGGTCTCAGGAACATCACAATGCTCCCAGAGGCGTGAGATATTATCTATATGTGTCACAAAAGTCAGAGAGGGAGAATTTGCCCATCTACTTTCTCATATATGTCTGCTCGGCCGAGTATTATACTTGTCATCGATATATCTCCATGCTGAGAGCGCGAAACAAAAGCGAGAGAAAATGTAGCTCTGTTCTCCTATGGAAGAAGAATCTAACAGGAAAAAGAAGAAGAGGAAGAAGAAGAAGAGGAGGAGAAGAAGGAGAGAAAATCAGGTTCACGCTCCACTGGCTCTCTCAGGGGCAAGGGAAAACATAGAGTCGTTTAGGTGATGAAACCGTCTGCGATGACTTTCCGCTGCTGTTTAATCGAGAAGTAATTGTATAAACATTTTTTTTTCTTTCCATTTGCAACCTTCATAGAGTTCGTATTCTAGAAAGTCGCCTTATTTTGTCGAACACTTTTATGTCACTTTCTCACGCGCGTTCGCCAAGTGCCTTCGCTCTTTCCATCTTTTCATTACGTTTCTCTCTCTCCCTGTCTCTCTATTTCTTTCTTTCTTTCTTCTCTCTCACTCCTTCTCTTTCTCACTTTAAGCGGAATGATGCGAGCCGAAAATGGGAAACAAATTTGGTTACAGTTTCAATTTTGCCAGCCCCAACCGCTCGCTTGATTGGTAAAATATTAGCCGCGCTGCAGGGCGTCAGCGGCACTAGATCAGGCTCGCGCCGAGAGACCAGCCCCGACTCCAGAGGGGGTCACTTATAACATTCTCAAACTCGGCATCTTCTTTTCTTTCCCCTTTATCTCCGTCTACCACCACCCCCATCATCCCCCCCCCCAAAAAAAAAAAAAAAGTGGTATCACCTCCATAGACATGTTCTGAGACAGGAATTTAGCAACGGAGATGTACTTTCTGCTTTGTTCATGGCCAGTATCAACCGCAGACTATGAATTTGAGCAAGGCAGACCTGAGCAAGTTCATGGTGTCCATGACACCAATTTAAAAAAAAAAGGGGGGTGGGAGCGAACGGAAAGTCCTTAAATGGATACCGATGTAACATCGCCATAGGCCACAAACACTGCGCGACATACCCCCTTTGCCATCCCATTTTATTTCTATTGTTCATCTATACCATTTCACTCTTTATATCATGTTTTGACCTTTTTCTTCTACATTGTAGGTTTAAACCTTTCTGTCTGATACCCTCTTAACATTCTATGCTCGTTCTTATTCTGTCCTCGTGTTAATGGGGACACATCGTTAACAAACATCGTTAACATACATTGGAAAGGTATGTCTAAAGCATACAGTGCACAAGAATATTAAAACACTGAATAACAAAAAAAAAAAAATAAGGGGAAACTGCATAATCCGTTCAGAAATTGGGCTTTTTTTTTAAAAAAATATATATGTGTGGTCTTGGAAATTCCATGTGCCTCCCTCACCTGATCAGAATTTCGACAAAAATACAGAATTCCCGGACATCGGAAGAGTACTTGACCCAGCTCCTGATACAGATCCACAATTTTTCTGCATTCGATGATTCCACGCTTATATGTTTTGGGAAAATTTGCCCTTTAACTAATAGCCACTGCCATCGGCCACCTATCTGGCTACCTATAGCTATAATTCTATCAATCTATCCACCAATCTTTTGCCTATCTCTATCTCTACCAGTCCATCAACAATCGTGACCTATCTACAATTCTATCAATTCATCTATCTGTCTACCTATTTTCTGTCTATCTATTGTTTGATATCTATCCCGATCATTATCTCTCTGTTTCTACTCCGTGAATGCACACTGCTTTACCTTTGCTGACAGCCGATTTTAGGAGACGGGGAGCCAAAAGGTCATGCCTGTAAAATTTGATTTAGACAAGAATCAAGCAACTAGGTAACCAGAGAAGCGTTGCTATGGAATCAAACGCGCGGCAGCACGTCCCGCCGCCATTGTAGCTAAGGCAGGCGCGCCGGAAGCAGTTTTGGATTGGGGGGGCAAATATTGGAGGGGGCTCACTATTGACCATACATATGTTACACAATAATTATACACATATACACACACACACACACACACACACACACACATCTATATACATATATATATATATATATATATATATATATATATATATATATATATATGTGTGTGTGTGTGTGTGTGTGTGTGTGTGTGTGTGTGTGTGTGTGTGAGTGTGTGTGTGTGTGTGTGTGTGTGTATGCATATAAAGTGGCGTACGATGGGTCGAAACATTGGGGGTGGGCACCTTGTGGAAAAGTAATTTTGACGGTGTGTATGCTTGTGCGTGTGTGCGTGCGCAATAATGGGACTACAATACATTACGGAATGTGATACATTCAACAACGCAGTCATTGAGGAACATTGTAAGTTTTCCTTTCATGGATTATGGAATGACGGTGTGAAACCACAACTTATATACTGTCAGCAACATCAGGAGAATTGCATAACAATAAAATGCGAGCGAGCGGAGCGAGAGAGCTTGAAAATTTTGACATTTTACGGTCCAAAAACTGCCGTTTGCAGCTATATCTTTCGCTTTGGAAATTAAGGGGGGGGGGTATTGGGCGCAACTGCTGGCAATTACTGGCGGCAACATTAGGAGAATGGCATAACCATTCAATGCGAGCGAGCGAAGCGAGTGAGCTTGAAAATTTTGACATTCTACACTCCCAAAACTGGCGTTTGTAGCTATAACTTTCGCTTTAGAAATTAATGGGGGCGCATCGGGCGCAACTGCTGGCAATTACTGGCAGCAACATTAGGAGAATGGCATAACCATTCGATGCGAGCGAGCGAAGCGAGCGAGCTTGAAAATTTTGACATTCTACAGTCCCAAAACTGGCGTTTGTAGCTATATCTTTCGCTTTGGAAATTAATGGGGGGCGCATCGGGCGCAACTGCCGGCAATTACTGGCAGCAACATTAGGAGAATGGCATAATGATTCAATGCGAGCAAGCGAAGCGAGCGAGCTTGAAAATTTTGACATTCTACAGTCCAAAAACTGCCGTTGTAGCTATGTTTTTCGCTTTGGAAATTAAGGGGGAGGCGCACCGGCCTCAACTGCTGGCAATTACTGGCTGCAACGTTAGGAAAATGGCATAACGAATAAATTTGACGATTAATTTTGACATTTTACAGTCCCCAAACTGCCGTCTGTAGCTATATTTGTTTTTTCGCTTTGGAAATTAAGGGGGGGGGGGGCCCAGGCGCAACTGCTGGCAATTACTGGCAGCAACATCAGGAGAATGGCATAGCGATTGAATGCGAGCGAGCGGAGCGAGCGAGCTTGGAAATTTTGACATTTTACAGTCCAAAAACTGCCGTTTGTAGCTATGTGTTTTTTTTTTTTTTTTTTATTCATTTATATACATATCTATTTTATTTTATCTATTTTTATTTATTTTTTTATTTATTCTTTTTTTTGGAGGGGGGCTTTTTGGGGGGGGGCAAAAATGCGTTTTGCCCCCCCCCCCCCCCCCCCACTTTTTGGATTGGGGGGGCGGCCGCCCCCCCTGCCCCCCCACTTCCGGCGCCTATGAGCTAAGGAACTATCTTCTGCGTTGCGCCTTCTGTATACATTCGGGGACAGCGAACTACAGATTTTCTTTTACTAATAAGGAGAGACAAGGTTTTTCATGTCTTTTGTATAACGGACTGAGAAATATGGCCATCATAACCTCCATTTCGCCCATGTGGGCGCTGCATCGGTGGATAAACCACAAAACTATAGGGAAAAAATACAAAAGAGCGCAGGGGCCATATACTGAGGGTTGCACAAGTACAAATGAGTTTCGTATCCATAGCAACAAACTTATCTCGTTCGCTCCCGCTCGTATGACTCTAAATAGAATTAGGCTGAAATGATGTGCGCTCGTTTATCGGCATTACTACTGGAATGAGCTACTTAACATCAGAGTGAACTGATGATGACAAGTTAGTACAAATTCCAGTCTACGTTATACATTACAGTTTTAAAAAAAGTTGTTTCATTCATGATTGTATGTCACTTGTATAATCAATATGTCTGATTATTGATTATTACAGGCTCCTTATATCAATGTGTATTACCGATGAAGATTTGCGTTTGTATATTTTCCACATACTATGATTTCTCTAAAACGCATGCGTGCACACACACACACACACACACACACACACACACACACACACACATCATATACATAATACTTAGGACATTCATGCATCTTGTTTCTAATGCTAACCCAACCCAATCCCCAGCCATATATACGTAAATAATGAATCAATGATTAAGTTAGTTTACCTTTAATCATTTCCATCGAAAATTTCAACATATTGATACCGGAATATACAATGCTTTCAACTGTGAACATGTTTGCTCAGAGAAATGATGGTAAGAGCTACATCATGAGTGATCTATACAGACAGAAAGAAAAAAAGAAACTATCAGTGTTTGAAATTCAGAGGATGTAGTCGTAAAACCTTAAGCAAAAGGTTCACGTGACTGTTCCTCATTCGTAAAGATTTCATGTATAACGGTTAAGCGCGACCATGATACGCAACACGGATCGAGGATTACCTCGATTCAAGATGTTCCTGAGGGAACAAAGAGGGCGAAAGAAGAAACGAAAGGAATAGAAAATTCACTTTGCAGCAAATATCTCAAATTCTTCTCAGTGGCGTGACATGATCCACTTCTGAACTTTCTACCGCGGAAAATTTCCTAAAACATGCTGGACATCATGCTTGATGCGATAAACAAGAAACATCATCGTTGCCGAAAGCTGTTTTTATCATCCTTCTAGATTTCTATCTGATTTGTTAATCTATTTGTAGGGAAAAAAATGTTTGTTTTCTTCATTCATGCATCTTTCTTTATGCTAAGAGGATAACCCCAACCCCATCCCATCCCCGCCCAGCATATTCAAACAATCCTCTACCAGCCACAACTGCGTGTCGAATCACATCATCCCCCAGCAACCAAACGATACAATGCTCTCACCAAACATGAAATCGTGTAGGATGCAAAGTACCCCGGCGATCGATTCTCTGGATCCAGTTTCCATCTCACCGCGAAGCAAACTTTCCTAACCTATTAAATCTCCTCCCTTTCTTGACGCATCGACAAACGCGATATCCCGCGGAAAACCCATCCCCCCTTGCCCCACTCCTCTCCCAGAAGGGCGCGCAAACCTACATGCGTTATTTAGCTGAGCAAATTATCCTCTCGCGGGAAGAAATGTAATCCGGGGCGGCGGCGCGCTTTAGACAAAGAAGTCTCCCTCAGGTTCAATTCCAAGGTGAGGGGTTGGCGATCCGATTTGGTACGCCTAATCCAGCGACGATGTGTTAGAATGCTACGCCTAGTCTTCGATACTGGTTGGTGCACCGTGAGTAATGTTCGCAGCTGCCTGTTCTAGCCAGACCCTTCCCATGGCTACTCGCCAAGAGTTCCATTCGACGATGGGGAAAACGTTTTAACATTCGTGGTAACAATTTGGTCGTTAAGCGTAAACGTAGAAAGGTTATCCTTTCCTCCCCTTGTGTATCTAAATGTTAACTTGGAGTGGAGCAAGATTAATAAGAGTAACACTATCGACCCCTCATCCTCTTGTTTTCAGTTATTCTTTTTGGTTTTCGTTCCGTCTCTTTCAACTTCTGGTAGACGTTCTCCCTTTACTTTTTATGCTCTTTTTGAAAGTTCTTTTTGTTTGCTTGTCTATCTATTCTTATTTCCGTTCCATTATGTCTCTGTCATTCTCAATGATATTGTGTACTATCTCCGCTGTCCTCTGAGTGGAGAACCACGCTAAACACGAACACCGTCTCATCAGTTTTATGATAAATGATGATAACGACAATGATAATGATAAAAATGATGCAAACAGCAATCACAACGATAAAGTTATAATGACAATGATAACAATAACAAAATGAAAATCATGGGTAACTTTTTCAGTGTAAACACTGATCTTTCAATGGATCTTATCAGTGTTATTACCCAACAAAGCTGAACGACATTCTAACTAGTCAGAAAATGTAAACATCACTGGAGATTAGTCGTCGGAAAACTTTTGGGTTGTAGCTCCCGTTCGTCACCCACTGCGTCAGTAAGGCGGTTCTACGGCACTTTTCGTCTTATGAAGATTGGAAAGTAGAGCGAATACTTAGACCCGCCGTTTGCATATCAGTTCTATTCCAGCGTTGTGCATTCAAGCAGATTGTTCGCATCTGACTTGATCTTTGTTTGTGCTTTAGACACTATTCCAGTAGTAGGTGTTTGGTTTATCGGCGCGAAATAATCATGACAAAATTTAATCAAAACCAGGTCATCTTCCTGAGTGCATGCAGGAATCTCTCACTCCCTCACACACACACACACACACACACACACACACACACACACACACACACACACACACACACACACACGCACACACACCTCTCTCCCTCTCTATATATGTCTCTATATATCTCTATTTCTTACTCTCTATGGAGTGCTAGTTGATAGAAGGAATAACCCTTTGGGCTGGAAAAATGTTTTTCTTCTCAGAAAAAAAAGGCAACGAAACAGTACATCAAGTGAAAACATTAATGAATATGAAACAGGAACAGAGATTTAACGAAAGGCACAGTCATGATCACTTTGAATTTCATGTTGTCACTGAAAAGCAATTTTTGAGTGTATCTATACAGATGTCTTTGCCTTATGATAATAAAGTTATCAACTATATTCATTTTTTAGTATGCTAGAAGAATTGTTGCCTTGTGATATGATAATAGTGACACTTTACCTGCCAACACTGAATATATAAAGACTGAAGAAATTAATTACCCCACGCTGCTCACCGTATATAACCGCGGGTGTTTTTTCTTTCTTACACATATCGTCACCGAAAGTAGCGTTAATGAATACGGCGGGGCATGACGGAAAGTCAATAAACCCTTCTGCCACAAGACAGGTACTTATACCACTTAGGCCATCCTTTTGTCCCACAAATTTTCCTTACACCATCGCGATTACCAACGTCGACTTCGTCCTCGTCATATCCATCTCCATCTCCATCATTATCACCATCATCATCATCTTCACCATCATCACCATCATCATCATCACCATCATCATCACCACCATCACATCATCATCATCACTATCATCACCATCATCACCATCATCACCATTATCATCATCATCATCATCACCATCATCACCATTATCATCGTCATCATCATCACAACCATTATCGTCATTCACACCCGCGTCCAAGCAGTTGCATAAAGATGCAAATGGGAGATCAGTCGGGGATTTTTGTGTCTTTCTTTCTCCTGCCTCGTCTTGTCCCTCCCTTGGCTTTGTGTTGGCGAAATGCAAAGAATTGAAGCCGGTGAGACCTACAAGAAATACTCAAGGGATCACCCGAGGAGATCCCAGTTATACAAATTGGGTCATCGCGCTGCTGCCCACTTCACATTCAGAAACAAGTCGGCTGGTATAGCGTTTATCATAATACTATAAGGAATATATCGTCTCTTCTGTAGTAATGATTGTCATCTGTGCTAGTTTGCTGCAAAAGCTTTAATAAATTATGCAAGTCACATGAGGTAATGACGTCTGTTATCTATCTACATCTACCTTCAACGCCTTTGCCCATCAGGTTTTCCATTTACGTACACATTAATCTTTCTCCAAATTTCCCCATTTTGATATTAAATGTAGCGAGACAACTTCTGTTAGTTACATCAAGTAAATATTCTTCTAATGTGATACCGTGGGTTTCTTTTAGAAACGAAGATGTTACAGTCTTGGACTCATTCCCCCTTTAGAATGATTATGAAAGGTGTTTAGATACTTTTGTGAATGCTTAATTTACCGGGTTTTACGAATGTCTACTTAAAATAGTGTACAGTCCTGTAACTTTCGACGGCACACACTGTCACAGGCACGCATTTACTCAGACGCAAATATTCATAGACACACACACACACACACACACACACACACACTCACACACACACACACACACACACACGCACAAACACACACACACACACACACAACAAGAAACTTGGATGGAGAGCACCTGCTTAAGTTTCAATACAGAAAGGGACATCGACAAACACAGGCGATGCCGTTTACGGTGAATCTGCCTGATCCCCGCTGAAATCGCCGCTCGCTTAATTGTCAATTTGAGCGAGGCAGGTATTAGATTATTTGCGCCGGTAAAACACACACACACAAAAGCACAACAATGAGCGTGGAAGGCAAATCAACATAAAGATGATCATTTGCAAAGGAGAGGGGCTCATTTTCTACCTTTCCATACTTAAGGGCCTCGCATGGAAATGGCACGAAATGGACCTCTGGAAAAAATTGTAAATTCTAGAGCAAAAATGTGAAGGTAAGACAAGTGTCAGCCCACGGGTGTTTACGAAATGAAGAACAACTAATGTGAATGATGCACAGGAGTGCATGTAAACTGGAGGGGAGTGGGGTAAGACAGTCTGACAAAAAATGGTGGGGGATTGCAAAGCAAACGAGCATTGCTTGTCGGAAGGAGGATGCGACAAGAAGGGGGAAGAAAGGATGAAAGGGTGATGGTAGTATCATCTACAAACATGGCAATATTTAGATGCGCTGCTATCTGTATACGGAATCCGTCTCCATTATACTGCGCTTTAAGGGATTGCATAGTTCTGGTTGAGACCTAACTTCTCTTTTCTAACATTTTTAGGTGATACAACTGTATAATGAAAAACGTCTTATGAAATATGAAAGAGCATATAATTCCAAGAGGAATTCAATGTTTATTTGATGAAAATTGGTTTTGAAATGGCTGAGATATCCCAAACAGAGCGATCACAATAAAAGGTGGGACCCACATTTTATTACAATGGCTTTGTTGTTTTACTTTGTTTTTGGATGTCTCAGCCATTCCAAAACCGATTTTCATCAAATAAAGTTTGAATCCCTCCTAGAATGGTAATCTCTGTACTATTTCATAAGTTGTTTTTTTGGTATCCCACAAAAGGTTACAAGCCTAGTCCTCATCTCCACCAAAACTGTACCATCCCTTTAAGAGGGTCATCGCTGTCTTATCTTTCCCATCGATTCATCCTGTCTTAATCGATTCATTCAGTCTTAACCCGTTGAAGACTATAGTCCTGAGTATTATACTCGGGCAGGTGTCCATGGAAAATGCGTGTTATAGCAAAATCAGCCCATCCTCAATGGGTTCATCACAAAGCTCTGCGAAAGTCATCAGCTAACACTTTTCCCCTCTACAAGTTACCACACTGGCATAAATCCTATGGCATTTTCAGGGTAATAAGAATATAAAATATCGTCCCCATAGACAATACACCAGGGTTTATTTGTATTTCTCATTTGCAACTAAGGCGGTACAATTTTTCAAGCTTTGCTCATATCATGTTTTTCTGTGACAAGCGGGGGATCTGTAGGTAAGAATTTTCTGAACGACAAAGAACTCTCAGGCTCAAGTTTCGCTGAATCCTCACTTACTGTTATCGCGCATCGCAGTGAATTACACTTAATAGCTTAAACATTTTCCCCCAGATGGGAACCCCACTATACGATGCGCCAATCGTATATCTCAAACACAGACAGACAAACACAAAATAGCCGTAGGACGTTCCAACTGTGCTGAGAGCTTAAAACCTTTTAACGTCGAGAATGGACAAGAGAGATACGAGAAAATACATGGCAAAATGCGATTGTGGAATCATAATGGAGTTTGCCGGTCTCCAAGACTGAGATGGGTGCCGGACGGGATGGGTGAGGGCGGGGTCAGGGAAGGTTGAGCAATTGTGTCCTGAAAGGAAGGTGACGGACCTCTCACAGAACCCGGAATAGTCGCAGTACTTGGGCAGGGAGTTTGTGACGAATACAAACGCGTGGAATGATGAGTGTGTCTGATTACCATGATTACCATTTTGGCAGTGGAAACGCCCTTGACACATTGATACAACGCCCTGGACTATTGAACAAACGGCCCTGGGTTCGAATCTTAGTACATATTACGTTTGCTTTCCCCTCTTCCCCGGGTGTACAGAATGTGTAACTGGCAAATCTGGGGTAAGTAAGTAAGGGTGAGGCCTAGGGCTCTCTGTCAGTACACCAAGGAGAGGCTCCGTCTGGGTGAACACTGGTAAATAAGATAACGGGGCCACCAAGATGAGGGACACTGACATTGGTACATAGAACTGGAACGATTTCCACCATAAGACTTTAACGGGACACTCTTTCATCCCTCTCCTACGATATGCTGAGAATTCTCAAAGACTTTGACATAGATATAGACTATGCCATCAGATTCCCGTATAGGCAGTGAGTTTTAGTGTTTGACTTCAAGCTTTGGATTTCAATTATCTAATATATCTCCAATAATGATTTTTAGTTTTGTTCTGATTGGATTACTTTTATTGCGTTTGGCAGCAAAATGACGGTTTGAAACTTTTGATCATATTTGCTTTTATAGAAATTGTCCATATCGTTGTGTGATGCTCTATATTGCATTAAATTCTGCAATAACACGACGGGGTTATCCTCGGCCAAACAAAGTTTCGCATTGTCATGCTGGACATTTTGTTTCGAATTTCAGCGCACTTTGCATCTGTATCCTGACCCCTACCTAACCTCATCCGGGAAGACACTTCCCTAAACAGTACATTGCTAGATGTTATCCACTGGTGATACGCAAACTGACAATTTGAAAAGTACATAAATACTAATGGTTCATCTTCACTTCGAAAGGAAGACTGGAGACGAAATTCCATTACTTATCGAAACATTGTGGATAAAAGCGAAGGCAAGAAGGGTCGCCATGACGACCACTCATGCCTGGAAGAGGAAGAGAAGGTGTCTTGCTTCGCTTTGACAATAAACCATTAATATCTAACGCCAGAGTTCTGCACTGTCCTCGCTTCGGCGGTTGATTTGATTAGGAGCGAATGCCACAAGGAAACTGTGGCAGCTTCTCTTGGCGCTCCGAGTGTCCATCGTGCAGTTAGTTCACTAAGCACGATCCATTTTGAGCAACACTACTCAGAAACAAAACAAAAAGTAAAATGGGGAAAAAAAATATGTGGGGCTGATCCCTTACGACATTTATTCAACCCAATTCGCCAAAGCTGACCAGCAAAAGCCAAATTCAAGCGCGCAAATAAGAAGATAGAGGAATATGGTACAGTCTAAGACCGTGCGCGTTCCTCGTTTTTATCACGTACACCCACCACCAGTCTTCCCGCCCTTTTGGCGTCTACCTCCACGGTTTTCCATTCCGCAATACAGACACGGGGACACAAAACCTGCCACTCTTAAGGAGTTTAGGTCATCGTAGAAGCGCATTCTGTTCCTCAAACAGACAGAAAATTGAGAGCTGGAGCATATTTCAATGATAAACAACAGTAGATCGAATTATCTGTGAACTGAGACACCGGTTATGATGGATTGCACGGTGACGTTGAATCAACAATATATGTTTGCAAACCTCGTAATTAGAGTCAGGTCGAAAAGCCAGAATGAGATGTAGTTCAACTTTCTCATGTGATTTTGATCATGCAGCAGGAAATGACTCATCATTGAAGTAAGCTGTTCAGGCAGCTCGCAAAAATATGTTCTCATCTAAATCAATGCCACAAGAAACGGGCGAATAGTGTGACTATATTTTGGTACTTATTTAGATATACATATATATTAATAATTTCAGTATCGTTTTAGATTTGTTTGTTTTGTTTCTTTTTGTTTTTGTTTTGTCTTTTTTGCGTTTGCTTTGAGACGATCTTATCTAATCACTTATCTTCGTTTGTGAATACTTTTTAATTATTGTCATTGTTACTTGTATTGTAACACTGTATTATGTTTCCTTGCTTTTATGATGTATGAAGGAATAAAGCATGTCACCTCATTATCTTTCCTATGTGTGACGAGAGGAGTTCGAAGAAGTTTCATTGTAAACATTCATATTGCTTGTTGACTGTCGAATTTTCTTAGTTGGGGCACTGTGGCATAGTGGATAAGACTCCCGACTCCCAATTAGAGGACCCGAGTTCGATTCCCGCCCAGTAGATCCTACTTACGTCCTTGGACAAGATGTTTTTATATACTCACTATGTCCCTCTTGGTCCAGGTGTATAAATGGGTACCTGGTAATGCTAGGATTATAATCAAGTATGATTATAATGATAGCAGGGACATCTGGTAGAGCAGTGGTAACACTGAAGAGGCTACCCTGGATAAATAAGACCTTATTATCATTATTATTATTATTCTGACGATGCCATGGAATGAGTTCAGTCCACAATCATTTTTTTATCATGCACGAAAATACCGGTACCACTGACCCTCTCTTTCTTTGAGTGCTGCTTGCCACAGACAACCCTGTAGCATTGTACACATTGTCCAAGTCCCTAGCACATATCGGGTTAAGATTCTTTTTTTTTTTAAGCAGGAGGAAAATTGCACGAGTATAACTATAATCGAAAAATCTTGTATTGACTAAGTGCTATAACAGTAGACAGTGTCCAAACCAAAGTTCACCTTGGAATGTTGCAACCTAATGGCGTTCTCTGGTATCTTCAGGATGCAGCTACAATTAAATTTCTGCATCTTTAATAGGTGTACTTTACTCTTCTTACGCATGTTAAGTGTGAACATCACCCGGTTGCAAAATGGCCCCTTAATTAATTTTGGGAACCCACACCACTCTTCGGCATCGCCACTTTGGCAAACGGGTGAGGTTATCCCAGTGTTTTAAAATTGCATTATGGATTCTTTAATATCCTGTGTTGAGCCGCTCCGAGGCGTTTATTGCCTATAGCCCCGGGGCACCTGTGCCACACTGAGGAGAGCTTTAAATTCATATCGCATTAAGAAAACAATTTAATTAAAGCGGGGCCCGCCAGGCCTTTACGTGCTTCGAGAGCACTGAAGACAAAATTGCGCTCCCGTTCCAAATACTGGACATTCAAATATTTGTCAGAAAAGAAAAAAGTTTGTCCCTGTTCACAACGTCTATGAATATAACCTTTATTCCATTAAAATGAGTTTAAACTTTTTGACATTCATTCATTCATTCCTGTTTTATTTTCATTTCCAAACACTATACATGGGTAACACAAACGTCAAAACGATGGTATATTCTTGTAACATAGTGTCACATGATCAGTAGGAATACATCTTGTTTCATTAAGGACTTAATGGAAATGAAAATCCGTGAGTGGATTTCATAGCAGTGCACTGATCCCGAAAAAAAAAAACATTACTACAGTAAGAATGTAAAGCACCGTACATGTTACTTTTGACATTTTTTTTTTCATTTCCCACTGCGTAAATTTGCTGCATTTCCTCTCATTATCCATTGATCAGTATTTCATGATCACCGTCCCAGCCTTTTTCATCCTCGCGTACATCCTCCTTGATTGTCGTCATATTTTTTTTTTTCGAGGAGGTCGTCGATTAAGGGAATGATAAAAGGAGGCATTGGCAGTTTGACAAAAACATTGCATACGCTGATCTCATTGAATCTTTTCAAACGAAAACAAAAATATGAATGCACATGATACTGAATAATTATATAAACTCACCAAAAATACAAACATTATTCGACTAAAACACCTTTAAGCATTTTGAATACACAAACAAGGGAGTTCTCCAACAAGTAGACTGAAAGAAGTATAAAAGTTGTTGCTGTTGTGTTTTTTCCTCTCTCTCTCTCTCTCTCTCTCTCTCTCTCTCGTAATTACGTAATATGAAGACCCAAAAAATATGATTCAAAACTTTCTGCAATCCATCTTTTCTTCATCTTATAGCCAACCATATCCAACGCAACAAATAGAAGCAAGATATGTGATGTTCTAGTCTGTTGCTCTCTTTAATGTCTAATGGGATAATTGCCCCTTTTCATTTCCTCACCATCATGGCCCTCCACCCATCCCCGGCGAAAACGCCGTAGCATCACGATTAGCATCAATCCACAAACTCACCACAGTTCGAATTGGTTTTGACGTCTACGATCGCCAGACACGAAGGAGGAGGAAGAGGATCAGGAGGGGAGCTATGAAAAACCCGGTGATAACTGAAAGGAATGGATTGTGCCTTCGCAGGGCCGAGCTTCCGCAAATGAATCGAGACGGGACGAGTTGATTGATATCCGTGTCTGAGTCACTTCTCTCTTTGGGCGCGCTTTCCTTCGTCCTTTGTTTTTTCCCCCTTGCCGGATGGCCAAGGCCCGGAAGATCTTCCTTGATCAAAAAGTAATCATGATCATTTGATAATAATGAAAGCGACGGTAATTTCGTGCGCCGCAATCTATTTCTCGAAGCCGGGTTTTAAAGGCTTGTATTTCCTATTCTCCATCATATCATGACAAGCAATAAGAATAAAGAGAGGGTTTTCCCCCATGTCTTTTAGGGCAGCAACAAGAGAGAGCGAAACGGTATCATGGAGAAAAATGACCGATCAGGAACGCAGAGAACGCAATAACGTCGGAGGTATTCACATCGTCAGACTATAGCCAATAAGAAGTAAATGTGAAGGATTTAAGAGTAGCAACTACAATTCCATCTTCTCCGCTTCTGAAATTGGATCCCTGAAACAGTGTACAATCAATGCTTATTTCGCAGCGAGCAAGATTTGCTGGTGCATATATCTTTTTCCACTGAAGCCAAAGGGAAGATCTAATGTAGCAATTTTGTTGAAGATGCTTGAACAGCCGGCATATTGTACGAAAGTACCACGTAGTCAGTAACTGTTTTAACCACAGGGCTGCCAACTCTCACTCCTTGACAGTGAGACTCACTCATTTTGGTCCTTTCTCATTCTAAAACTTTATTTCATTTGCATGCATTTCTATTGATCTCACTCATTTTGACTCCGAAATTATAGCATTGGCCTATGGGAGTCTCACTCTCAAGTAGTTTCCAATGTTGGCAGCCCTGTAACTATCAAGGACCACAAACTGATTTTGGAGTTTCTGTCGTACAGACAGGTGCAAGCTGTGGTCCAGATTCCAAAGATACGAACAGAACTTCACATTAATAAAACGCAGCTTTCCACTTGGTATAGATTGTGTTGATATTACATCTAAGGTGTTCACAGCTCTCGACAGTTTTCTTTTCAGTCCTTGTTGCAGGATTATCTTCTTGTTCAAAGATGATTGTAAGGTAAATATTTTATAATATTTGTTTATGTATATGACGATGGCAAAGGTATTTTTTCTTATTTATTGTTATTGTTGTTACCAGAATGTCCCAGTGGCGACATCTGTGCGTGTGTACGCGATGAAATATAACATCACTTAAAAGTTTAACGTTCGCTAAATCATCATGAAGATACAATAGCTCGCTCAAGGATAGAATAAAGTGCATATTGGCCGCATGACGGCGGTAAAGATCCAAGCAAAGAGCTCGCCGTAAATTTTGCAAGGTGATGGCGTATGGGACGGAGGGCTGACCCATTTCTCGCCACATGTCACGCAATCAATCTTCGCTTTTAATTCCCTAGATAACCATCGCCGATGTGATGCGGCCATTCCTTCGCGGACGAGCCGAAATTAAAAACGTGCCACGCCGATGCGATGAGAAATTTTCGCCCAATCTGGCGCGTCGTCCACCATGTCCACCGTCACAGCCGATCGTCTGCGGAAAGCGTGAGTCCGCCGTCCTCCGTGGTGGGAGGGAAATGAGTCTAGCGCGTAAAGAATGCTGCGACGATAAGCGCCATATTAAACCGAACAACGGAGTTTTCTTTCATTTAAACCACATTCTGGATGTCACGTGTAATTACGTCCGATGGAGCTTCATTCCCTGTTCTGGGAATCTGTCAACTTACAACCTATGTGGAAGATATAGCTAAAGTCGTATGACAAATCTCTGGCCGTCAGCAGCGGATATTAACCACCTTTTCAAAAGTTAAATCTCATTCTGAATGGATGTCCAGACATGTACGAGTTCGTGCCAAATCAAAATACAACTCGTTTACCTACGACTTGCGGTCTTAGGAGCCTGGTGAAAGGCAGAAATTAGGGCTACACGAAAGTCCGTGACTTTGGGTCGGATTCGTATCGCTTTCCGTTTGGAAAGGAGGAATAAAATAGAGAATATGAACGTCTGACTCTTTCCGTGACGTGTTTATTCATGGGACAATTACGTGGTCAAAACGAGACAGGAAGTTGGGCACACACACACACACACACACACATACACTCCCAGTAGAGTGCAGATTAGTTTAAAGTAATAAATGATCGCCCCAGGGATGACTGGAAGCAGTCTTGTCATGTTTCACTACGGAGAAAAAAATATTGAGTGGCGTCGGCAAGAAGCGATCTTTTTTCCAAAAGTTTCCAGCAAAAGTTAGAAAGTCATAAAAAATTGCTCAAACAAAGTCGCAAGCTGTATGCAGACAAACGCTTTAAAAAAAAGATAAGCTTATGTGAATTGTGTGCTGCTGGTTGATTTCTACGTCCAAGTTGCAGCAGTCGTCAAAGAACAGCATGAGAGGAAACGCACATCATTTTGAATTAATGTCAGGTATGATGGAAATAATAATTTTACGTGTGGGACGACTCTTCTGGTCCTTTCTTCAAAGAATGCATCTGTTAGTTCGTCTTCGTTTAACTGTGTCGTTACCACTGACAACGCTGTTTCCCAAATGCTGATGGTATTCTCAGTCATTCGCCCTCAAAGGGTTAAGTAAGAATACGAAAGGCAACCATCGCTGTGAGATTAAATATGTCAAACTTACGCACCGTCCGCCCTTTTGAGTCACGGTTTGAAACTTGCTTTGAGGAAGAAGTTAATGTTACTATTGTTATCAATCAGTTGCAGATGCAGTTGTGGTAGAAGCGGTAGTTGTAGAAGATGAAGTAGTGGTAGAAGTAGACGAGCCCTACCGTCGTCTTCATGGCATGACTGGATGTCAATACAGGGGTGATGACGTAGCGGGGTTGGTTCTGATGGTGCTAGTAAAGTAAGAAATAATGATATTGTCTTGAATTGTGCTGGTGTTGGCAACTATGATGGGTAGTGGCGATATTGCTGGTGACTGGTGGCCGCGATTTATTTTTTTTTTTTTGTAGGTATTTGTGTTTATGTTGGTGGTAGTATAGGGATGGTGGCGGCAGCGTTGGAGTCTGTGGTTTCATGTAATAGTTGTTTATTGTGGCGACAGTCGTGGAGGTGATGCTGTTGGAGGCAATGACTGATGCTAAAAAGAGTTTGTGGCGTTGATGTTCTAGGTGATAGTAATAATGATGATTGTGATGATGACATGTTGTTGTCTTGCATTGGTGATGGTGTGGTGGTGGTGTGGTGGTGACGGTTCCGGTAGAAATATTTAGGATTCTGCCTTCAACTGACCTTAATTAGTTGTGTATAAAAAACTCTCAACCCATAACAAAAACATTCAAAGTATTTGGTTTAGAAGCTGGAACACCCAGACTTGTCTCATGTCTCATGAAAATGTTCATATACGACATCGCACTTTTGAAATATTTGAGTCAGTCAATTACGGGTTGTTGTTGTTTTTTTCCTCTCTTCACAATTTATGTGACGTCTTGCCGCACCGCATTTGATACTTGCTGTGCTTTTAAACGTATTGTTGAAAGTCACACCCTAAAGTTTGCCATGAACACATACAGATTGAACGAAAAGGCGCCGCTAACAATAATGCTCTATTTGATTGTCAAATTTGCATCCGAGATTGGTGAGCGATTTTTTTTCTCTCTCTCCTTCTCCTCACCAGTTTCATTCACTCTACGGCAACCATGTTTAATATCGCGTGCGAAACATTTCATGTTTATTCTGTTTCGTTATCACGATATACTAGTATTTGACTGTGTGGGTAAGTGTGTATGTCGTCATGTGCAGGTGTGTGTGTGCGTGCGCGTGTGTATGCGTAAGAGCACATTTCAAATACGTATTTGTATTTTCCCTCTAGAATTCAAACCTAGTCGGGAATCGCTGTTTAGTTATTTTTAAACCTCTCTCCATCTTGCTTTGATAAGTCACGTGTTTTTATTTATTTATTTATTTATTTATCTCTTTATTTATTTATTTATTCATTCATTTCTTTATTTACTATCTTATTTATTTCTTTACTTATTTATTTATTCATTAATTCATTCATTTCTTTATTTATTATTTTCTTTATTTATTTATCTTTTTATTTTTTTACTTATTTTTTTTTCTTAAAACGCAGCGACTTTTGCAGTGAATTACAAACGAGAGCTCTTTTCGTGAGGGATGAAGGTCACGTCTATCACAAACACAGTGGAGTCAACCACTTTGGGTCAACCTCACTGAAGTCGTTTTTTCCTCTGTATATCTCGATTTTCTCTGTAGCCCGGGGGGGGGGGGGATGGAGAAAAAGAAGAAAAGTTTAAAAAAAATCACGACATTTCGTAAACGAGGGGAACTAGGCTCTCCGGCATAAAACACTGAATAGAACGAAGAAAATATAGCGTCTTAGATTGAATACTGTGGGAAGACATTTTCTAATCTGGTTGCAAGTTTCGAGCACCTGTTTGACTTGGCCATAGAAGGGAAATAATTTACAAAATTGCGTGGCTATTGGCAATGAAAAGTCGTTCGCTACATATTGATCATTGCGTGTACAAGCACATACATTCACACGACACACCCCATGAATATAAGCTCATTAATTTTGTAATGAGTGGTTACCCAATTGCATGTTTTGTTTGTTTGTTTGTTTGTTTGTTTTGTTTGGTGTTTTTTTTTTTTTGGGGGGGGGGGGGTTATCTCCGTGTCAAACTCATTACATATACAGCAAAAATCATGCTTCCTGACTGGTTGTTGCCACAAGAATTTGACGTTCCAGTAAGAGTTGGTGTCCAAACATCTTTTATGAAATGGGACCCTGGTCTTCCATATAATGACCCAGCTCGTGTATGTACACAACATATGCATTACAATTTGGCATAGTGTAAGCATAAATGAGAATGTCAACAGATATTGCTGTTATCTTGACTGCACGTTTTACAGAAATAATGTCGTTGCCATGGGAATGGTAAGAACAAAATTTATTGGATATTGATTCCTCTTAAATGCTTTGATGCCAAATTAGCCGTCATTTCGTAGCAAGTATTTTTTTTTTTTTAGATTCCCATGCATGAGAACAAGCAATATTTCGATCTGTATCTGGCCGACATCAAAATTCATCCAGTAATCTCCAATGATAACATTTGAGTTTGTGGCGAACGTTTGGATCGTACGAATTTTTCCTCGCTGTCTTTTAGAAGAACATATGTATTTCATATTCATTTCAGTTTATAGAAGGAAAACTTAATTACGAAGGCATTGGAAATGCCTTTGCATATAGCCAAGCAATATAGCCAAGCAAATGTGGTCAATTATTAATGTTTGCAGGCGAGCTGGGTTGATTTCTCTTTCGCGTACTATACTATACAGAGAATCGGATCAGCATACATTAGCCATGAACATGCACGCTGTTTCTCTCTTCTTCCGGCTGTTTGTTTGGCATGTTTTCGTAATGCTATGGCACCCATTCTGTCGTGTAGCTATAGACTTAACGGACTTATTTATGCCTTGACAGCTCTGATTAAGGTATCATGTCCAGAGTGGTGTGGCGGTAAATTGCCTCTGCAAAGCGATTCCATTGTGCGCACGATCAGGCGTACCTCATTGAGAGTCGGTAGCGCGAAAACGGATAATCCGCAAAATCTCCCACTAAACAAGCCAATAAAATGAGACAATTGCCTAGTGTGCTTCCAAAAACACTCGACAGACGTGTTGTTCTCTTTCGTTGTGAAAAAATAGTGTTCTTTTCACGAGCCACAGTCTGAATTGCAGTTTATCTCGTAAGCTTCTTTTGCCGGCGTGGGAATTGCACCGCTGCCAAAGTACGTGCGTGCGTTTTCAAGGGGGACAATGCCGGTTTCATTCCTTTCAAGGAGGAAATTAACACGCACCCATTGGCCGAAACATTCCGTTTTTGTGAAGAAAACAAAAATACGAAACAAAAAATAAACGTGGTATTCTAACACGAGGGAAAATCCTCCCGATTTTCACGATTAGAGTGCCGCTGTGTCGTTGAGCACACATCATAAGTGACTCCATCGGCTAGTTTCGAAAACTGATAACCTCCTTCATTGCGACAATGTATCGTACGGTTCACTATAAATGCTTATACTAACGCAGTGGTGTCGTTGGTGCATAGTTGATCTCATGGAGCATTTGGGGCAATGAAAACGTATTCCGAAGAAACCACCCCCTCGCTCCCCCCCCCCCCCCCTCTCTGTCCCTCACTTTGCTTTTCATCTCCTGTTTTTCCATGTTTGCTAGACACTGAAAAGTACGCCAAAGGCCATTGGGAACTATCACCATCGAATCAGGAATATACGACCTCTCTCTTCTTTATATCTCCTCGCGGTTTATTGCAAAAAACTCACACCACTCCCTATATACTTCTTCACCCCTATTTGACTGTTTATATTTCCCTGCCCCCCCCCCCCTCTCTCTCCCTCTCTCTCTCTCTCTCTCTGTGTCTCTTTGTATCGTAGTTGGGGTTTCAATCGTGCCCCTGAACAGTGCAAAAAGCACAACCGATATTTCTTTATTGGCTCATTCCTTCAAACGTTTTCCCTCCGACCCGATTTCCTTTCTTCTTCTTTTTTTTTTCTCTGGTGCCGATTTTCTTTTCCTCCTCTTTTTTCTTTTATCTAGGATGAGTCTGGTTTCCAAGGGAGACAAGAAAGGCCGTGGGGGAGATCAGGCGATGTGCTCACTGTGAAGCCGGCTAAAACCTCGCGGTGCCTTTGGTGCAGCGGCAAAGTGAAACGGGGAAACGACTCAATTAATGACATTGATCGCCAGGAAGACTGGAAAAGAGGGAGAGGAAAAAAAGAAAGACAGAAAAAACAGGACACGCAATCGTGTCGAGACATTGACTTTGTTTTGTTTCCATTCTCAACGAGTGCTCGTTCGCACCGAAAGAATGACTAACAAACAGAGGGGGAGATAGAGGAACAAAGCGAAAATAAATAGGTTAAGATCTTCAGATTAGAATGCTGTTTTTTTTTCCACCAATTCATTACCTGAGCTGAAATGGCCAGCCTGCTAGTCTTTTCTCTACAAGCAATACGTGGAGGATGAAAAGACACAATAGATAATGTCATATCCTTGTCGCACTAAATGATTTGGCGAGGCAGGGGTCGATGAGAGAGAGAGAAAAAAAATGGAACACACAGGCGCATCATTATTATACAACTCTAGCGTTGACAGATGTTCATTTTTTTTTTTGCATTCATGAATATCATCATAGATTGGTTTCACACCAGGACCCTTAAAATAAATTCTAAAAAAAGAAAGGGACAAATGAAGAATCGAATGCAGAACAAGTAAATTGCAGAGGGTAATTGTTACGTAGACACTGGTCGAATTCCCAAATCAACATTATAAACGGCTTGCAATGGCTTGTCGACTGTTGAGCAACAAAAACGTAGGCACAACCTTGAACAGACATTATTAAATCATTATAATTATAATTATTACATTATCAAAGAAGGTCGGAGCTGTGTGACAAAGCAAAGAAAAAGACAAGCAATCAAACAAACAAAACAATTGCGTAAGTTTTTTAATTCAATTAAAACATCATTTAACCCACAACGAAAATACCGCATTTTGCTTAGAACAAAAGAATCACACACATACATACATACACACACACACACACACACACACACACTCACATACATAATATATGTATGTATATATATATATATATATATATATATATATATATACATTATTTATATATATATATATATATATATATATATATATATATATATACACACACAATAATCACACACATATATATTTATGTTTATATTCATATTTATATATTTCTTGTTCTTTTCCAAAACAAAACAAAAATGAATAAGGAAGTTTGCTCCTAGAGGGCTAGATCGACAATGCCTTCAGTGATATCCGCTGAAGACTAACCAACAGGTCGGCTGTGTATAGGAGGATAGACTCGCCTAAAATGGAAAACGGCATTGAAGTCATGTGTAGAAGGGGCGGAGGGGATAATGTAATGGTATTCATTAATTCGGGTCAAGGCATCTAGTATCGGGCACCAGTATGCATATAGGGTATGCGTCTACTGGATGTTCAAATCATGAATAATGCAAGGAGAGTAATTCTTAAAGGTCCTTCTTTCGTCGGTGATGTGATCATTTTGCTTCCACTCTCCATCCTCCCGCCACCCTCCTCCTCCTCCTTCTCCTCCTACTAACCCCTGTCCTCGTCATCTTCTTCCTCATCCTACTGTTCAGTCTTCTCAATTATTGGATGACATTTCTCTCGGACTCGAAAATAGAAAGTTTGTGTCGCACTTCAGTTAAAGAAAAAAGAAAAGAAATAGCACCTGTGGCGCAAGAGCTCAGTGTTGAGGGTATATATACGTCTCTTGCTCTGCCTGCTATGGAATACTCTATCACCAGTCGCGGTTTTATGTACGCGCAATTTACTAGCCCAGAATACCTCTCAGGTGAAGGCGAATCGAACAGAGTGTAAAGGGTTGCAGAGGGCTATTAACCATCGCAAATACGCCTGTCCCACATTTACGGCATCATTAGATCCAAGTTAAACAAGGGACTTGACTTCTACTCCGCCTTTCTCGCATTCTAAGCGGGCGAAATGCGTGACATGGGAGCAGAGGAATATAGTGTGACATCATATCCTTCGTATCTCCCCCCCCCCCTCACACACACACACACACACACACACATACACACACATACATACACATACGTGAGTATACATTCTATTTTAATTCTCCATCTCTTTTTCACGGGCATAT
Organism: Diadema setosum; assembly: GCA_033980235.1. Classification (NCBI taxonomy): domain Eukaryota; kingdom Metazoa; phylum Echinodermata; class Echinoidea; order Diadematoida; family Diadematidae; genus Diadema; species Diadema setosum. The sequence continues at coordinate 3,521,118 of CM067080.1, forward strand.
GCACATTCTTTTTATATGTTTCTATCTCTTTCTCTTTCTCTATCTCTCATAATATACGGACATAGCACATAATAAAACATTCTGATTATGTGAACTCTCTCTTTCTCTCTCTGCCGCACACACACACACACACACACACACACACATTTAGCAAATACTTTCTCAATAAAGTTTCTTTAATTTCATTCAAATAATACCTAACACAGTAACAACCCGGTGTTGCTGTAAAAATTATACAATTACATAATTCGGTCACAATTTAAAAAAAAAATAATTTTCTCTGTATTTTTTTTTTTTGCACAGTAGCAGTAAAAAGTATAATTTGACAATGAAAGGACATAAGGTTTAATACATTCAATAAACAACAATCAGATAAGTTGAATAGGATAGCAAATTACAACAAGATAACCCCCCCCCCCAAAAAAAAAAAAGTAAAATACGCACACTTTATTCCTCCCCGCTCCTCGCTCTCCCTCCCTCCCTCTCTTTCCATGGATCATTCGGGGAAAAAGCCTGGCGGACTCACAAGTTCCATTCTAGCTAGATGTATCAATGCTCAAGTTTATAATCATTTGCATTTAGATATAGGCCTACTTGATAATGTGCTCATGCTTAAGGTTATAGGTGAATCCTCTGCAGATATCTTTTCATTTCATTTTTCATATCTTTTACGAGAATATGAATCATAAGAAGGTCAGTCTTTCACCATAATATCATTTTGCAGCACAATGTGAATCAGTCTGATTGATACAGTTCTAATCATTTGGCTCCGTTCATGTAAGACGACGCAATGGTCCGTAGTCATGACAACCAAAAACAACAACAACAAAACAACAACAAAATATGCTTGGGTGTATACATTCCTTGACACACATAAACATGTCCACGACTTGATGAAAATATAATAAGACTGCTTCTCAAAATCACAAAGTCGACTGTGCTTGTGAGGCCTTCGTTTTCCCTCACAGGATTGCACATAACCGTGTTCAGCCTCTACATATACATCACACTAATATATGACGGAAAGGATATAACTGTAAGATCAATTTGTATTTCATGAAATAGAGGAAAAGCGGCCGTACAATGTATGCATATTTCATGAGTTCCAGAATGAAATAAGTTACTAAAGTCATGGTATAGGCTGGAATTATTTGACCGTGTCCGACAGTCTGCGCGCAGTCACACTCTCTGGTCCGGCGGAGGAAGGAAGGAGCTTCAAAGCTCCTTGGGCGTAGATACAGCCGTGTCCGATGATAGGCCTCGGAATTTAAGTATGCAACACGCGTGGCGCTGGCTCTGTTGCTAGGCAACGTGTAATGAGAAGACAATTTGATCGGTTATCTCTCAATCTCTTGATTGGGCAGCCCATTCTGCCGAGGCCGAGTCGCATTCAGGGGGTGCATTCAGAGGTAAGGGGGGGGGGGGGGCGGATAGAGGGCAGTTACGTTTCTGGCAACATTATTGTGAGGAGGTCTAAAAAAGCCCGATGTTTTTTATGCCATTCTGAGTCATTAAACGATTTCTAATTAGTCTTCAATCTTTTAAAATTATGTGTCAAACGAACTGAAAGCCCGACCTACAGGAAAGAAAGAAAAATGAAAGAAAACATAAAAAAACAACAAAAATTCATGGCGGGGACTTTGAGCGGAGAGAAGGAGATGGTAGCCGAAAGTGCAGCGGCAGACAACGTAGCGCGCACGATTAGTCATCAATTTATTGTTTATTGTTTTCCATTTTCAGACCGTAATAACGGTTTTTTTCCCCCTCTACCCTCATCCCGGCTCTCCGTCTGAAGTCTGCCGATATTATTAAGTCGAAAAGGCACGTGAGATGCCCGCTCCAAGGGAATAATTTCCTCCCAGATTTTATCATGCTTATCTTAGCTTTTTCAATTTATCTCTACTCTCGGTACCGTCTGACAAACACACATACACAAGTATAGAAAAAAAACCACACACACAGAGTAGATATTCGGTACAGAGAACCGATTGAACATTCAAGTTCACGTTTATTCTACAGCCGTCTGATATCTGGTTTACGGCTTCAGGTTTTCGGTTTCCTTTCACAATTTCAGCTACATTTCTAAATTTGATTGTCATTTTGGCCAAAAAACGAAGAATTCCGCACATCAATAACAAAACTGAATTCAGATGAAAGAACGGACAATCTCTCCTGTTCTTGTTTAGTTTGCAGTACTGTCGTAACCAGATGCACATGGAAAGTCCAATGTAAAACTAAGTCGTAGTTTCCAGTTAGGCAAAATGAATACACAATTGCATTCATCCAAAGATCACAACAGGAAAAATTATTATACGCAAATAAAGGAACATTAGAACACTCGCAAATATATAAACACTCAAGTAAGCCATAATCAGGCATAAACATACGTGATGATTGACTGCTGTGAGGAGGGTCTCTTATGATTAACACATTTCCATCGCAAACTGTACTAACGCCTTTTTGCATATAAACCAAGGTGTATAAAGTTACCCTTACGAAAAGAATCAAATGACATGCGTGGATAAGCGAGAGTAAAAAACAAAAACAAAAACAAAAAACCCAAAAATCAGAATTGAGAGGCTCGGTAGTAGAGTGGACAAGTCTTTGGACTCTTTGATCGGAAATCCACGGTTCGAATCCGGCCGGGAGGGAGCACCCTTAGACGAGATATTAAAGACCCATATCCTGCCGATGTTTCTCACGATGCATCATTGATTTATCTTAACCGAATGGAGGTTCTCATCAGTCTTTTGTTACTAAACTATGTGAGGATTCCGGCTTTTACCATCCAGGTTGCACGTATCCCCCCCCCCCCCAAAAAAAAAAAAAAATACATACATACATACATACATACATACATACATACACACTCACACACGCAATCATACATACCAACATTTGCATATATCGAGATGGTCAATGAGATTTCACAATTTCTAAGAAAGAATGTAACGAGCTGCATCAATAATGCATTTGCACAATTCATGTAACCCAGAAACTCATCTCGGCATAACATATAAAGCAAGCAAAACAAAACGAAACAAAATTAATAAAGGGGAAAATATATATTGACCGTATACAAAAGGAGAAACGATAATCCCTCTCTAGTTCAAAGGAATTGTTTTCGATTCCTCTCTTCAGAAATTACCTAGTCGACGGAGGATGGAAGAGCGAAACAGGGGAATCAGACTATGGATGCCTGGAGGGAGGGGGGGGGGGGGGTTAAAGAACAGAAAACAGAAATGGAAAGGGCTGGCTCCCCCTATGATCATTGCCGCTAATTCGACCCCGGGGAAGTCTCCCGAGCAACGGGCTCGCTCTGCGTCACTCGGTGGCCGCACTAGCTGATTCTGCTAATCACAGTTCATCAAGCGCGCATCATTAGCCCAATTTCATACCGAATAATCATTCAGGTAATGTTGAGTCGAGAAACATACTATACAGTAGTTGGTCGAAACACGGCATGAAAAAAAAAAGAAGGAAAACACCACGCCGAAACAAAACAAACAAGGACACGGGATGAAAAGGGATGCGACCAAGCGCCAGGAGAGATTTAGATCCTCGCTTAGCATCGCAGATTGGAGTTATCAGTCCATGTTTGACACAATTCGACTTTTCCTGGCTTTCTAACAAAAGCCAACGCCACCAAGGACAGCCATTTTCACTATCTCCATGGCAACCAATTCAGGACATTATATCTTGTCAAAGGTGTGCCCGTCTGCGTGTTTCTATATGTGTTTGTGCTTAAGCGTTCGTGTGTGTGTGTGTGTGTGTGTGTGTTCGTGTGTGTGTGTGTGTGTGTGTGTGCGTGCGTGCGTGTGCGTATGTAGCGTGTCTGTGTTTGCGAATCAACAAGTCTTGATATACAGAGCCATGAATTTTCAATTTTCACGTTGTCACAGTTGTTATGATTATAAATACGAATTACCCTCTAAAATAAGCAGACTATTTCTAAAACGAAAATGTTAGTGGTGACGTGCTTGTTAAACAATAAAATTAAACTGACGTGTGCGAGCTTAACTTTACGAACAGCTTTATGAAAAGGGCCCTGATCATTAGTCTGTAATAGCCAGTAGTAGCTGACGTTTGTATTACCATAATTATACCACTACCGGTCTATTACACAGCCAAAACTTAAACTTACAAAGTATAGGGGAAAATAGGCTTACTCACAATCTGCACTTTCCAATGATTGCGAGGTGAAACGATTCTCTGTCAATGAGTAAAAAGAGCGCAAATTTCAAACAGCATACCTAGGGACATGGAAACAATGCGGGTAAATAACGGTTAACAGTCTCATGTGAATGTTCTTTAAAGACCGGCTGTTCCAACACTGACATGCCATATATATATATATATATATATATATATATATATATATGACGGAGCGAGTTAAAGAAAGATATAACGATGGACTGTGTGTGAATGCGTGTGTGTGTGTGTGTGTGTATGTATGTGTTTGTATGAGAGAGAGAGGAGTCTAGCAATGTACATCGAGTACCCTACGATGCAACATCTTCACTTCTTCTGAAGACGACGAAACACTTTGGATCAGCTTCTGCTCTGGTCTTCTGTTTTTTATGCATACTACTTTGGTAGCGGTGATCCCATTGTGTATATCAGTGTTATCCTAGTCAGATGTGAACACCTTTTGGTACAAGAGAGGCACATGTCTTCCACAACCCACTCACTTCCGTCCACACCTATACACAATCACAAGAACACACACATGCATGAATACATATACACACATGTACATAGATACAAACATACCTATAACAGCATTACATGTACATACATACACACGTATACATACATTATCCACACGCACATACAATCATACACGCAGACGCACAAACACATTTCTGTAGCACAACGAGAGCTCATACGAATATGGCATTCGTAGCAGTTAACTCTGCACTACTATATTTGCAAACGTGTGTGTTCGCGGTGTCTACGGCCTTTTTGTTAGATGGTTCTAAGGAGGTTAATCACCTTGGTTTGAATAGGAGAGAGGGTCTGAGAGGGTCCAAGCTAATCGATCGGGGGGGGGGGGGGTCAACACCCATGATAATGAGATAGGCCTGATCGCTTCATCGAGCTTGGACGTATCGCTGCTTGCAAAGTCACTGTGGTGTATACGAGCCGTCCGTGTGCTTGAAAGACACTAGAAAATAACAAAATAACAGGTACTCGGCCATTCACCTTGTACTGAAGTCCGAGACCGTTACGGATGAAGTGACACCAAGAAGTCTGAATAGTCACGCGTTTCCACGAACGCCAGTCTACTCCGTTTTGCATCTCGCTCGCTCCCCATCCCCTTCTCCATTTCTCATGTCCTCCTTCTTTCTGTATTTTTCTTTCTTTATCTTTATTCAGTTTTTCTACTGTTTCTCAAAACAATTTAGCTCTACCTCTTGAGGTAAGGATCAAGGAAGAGGATCTTCATGTGTACCACTCTTGCCTTTCTTTTGTAATGTTACCTTTAATTATTTTTTGCTTTCTATTCGCAGGTTCCACTTTTGCGTGCACTACAATATCTGATACTTCAGACCCAGTTTTCCTCTTTCATTTGGCATGGCCTTACCATCACGTCGGTGCAAAGCGAGGAACATCGCTAAAATACAGACGTCCGTCGCACCTGTGGGAGGAATAGTTTACTTCATAAAGGTCTCTTCTTATTTAAGTTACCATAGCAACGCCCAGAAGACTGAACTCGACTCAAAGTGCATGGTTTTGTTGCTGTGTGTGTATGCATTCATCAATTAGAAATAAGGCATCACTTGAATGCGTCCTAAAAGCTGTTTCGCATGCTCCGTTCTTCACTAAAAACACTCACTTAAGACGGAATTTACGAAGAGTGTCGTGACTCAAGTCACTCATCATATTCCGCACAGCCGAAGTTTCAAAAAGGTGTTAAAGTGTTCGCGCCAGCGGTGCGGACTCGGTCACCCCGAAAGTCGTGTAGCTTCAGTCTACGTGTGAATTGAGTTGAAAGCCGTTCCGGTGGTGCAGGTGTACCCGCTAATCTCTAAGGAACCCCGCAAGGCAATCTGACAATTCTCCCCGCCTCAAATACCGACAGAGAGTCGTGTCATTTGAATTCAATAATTTGCATTCAAGAAAGAAAAAAAAAACACGTCCTCAATAAGATACTAGTGACGGGAAAAGACTTCTAAGTCTTTATTAATGAAATGCATTCGTTGTTTGCCTCTTTCCGTTTATATTTATATTTTTGTGACGCAAGACCTAAAAACCAAGAATAAATGTAAATGTCTAAGTAACTTAATATCTGCAAAGACAAAAACAACCAAAAACAAAGCGTGACAAACGGATACATTAGATTGTAACCTGTTCATCGTTTCTTCAGGCAGCCTAATAACCTAAAAGCTATACATTATACAATAAGGAAACATAAATACGAATGAATATTATAGTTATCGTCAGCTTTGGCTTTTGTTTGACTCTTTTAATCGCATTTCAATAGTTTTCACATCGACTTTAAGAGGAAGAGTACATAATGATTCAAACATTTCATATCTCAGGCTCGAGGTTTTTGAAAAAAAAATGGAAATTTGCTCACTAAATATATACGTAAATACGTAATCATAGATATGTCATGTCGTAGTGAAAATCCAGAAAATAACAAAGTCAAGTTCAGTCGATTAAAAAAAGAGGCATTTTGGATGGCTTTGAATATGTGCGAAAATATGAGATATGACCTAAATGTCCAGTTTAAAATACAACCGAAAATGAAAACAAAACACGATAAAAAACGATTTAATTTGGACGGCAATCTCCATATCATAAACATAGAGAATATCTATGTTAGGGGAGTATTACTTTACATCTCGTAATGAAACTGCTATATGATGCCCCATGACATAGGGGTGGGGCTCGGTGACAGAAAGAGAGAGAGAGAGATGAAGGGAGAGAGGGGCATAGGTTTTGAGAAGAGCGAGAAGGGAGATAAAAAGCATGTCAAGCCTCAGTTTACTTTCTATAATGAAAGTGCGCGGCGTACTCAAAGCGAATTCGCGAGTCCAGTGCACTCCCGCGATGCCCCATATCACATCTCGTCTGCTTGCTCGAAGCAATAAGGGAGTGTTTTTAGTCCAATATCATTTTCATCTAAAACACGATTTCGGCATCGTTTGTGGTAATTAAGAGACGGTATTGGTACAGTAAACCGAAGCACGAGCTTATCTCGGTAGGCTTATCCTAACTATAGCCGCCCCCTTTCATTCCCGCCGTTGACACGGTGGGATTATGAGAAAACTTCGCTCATCAAAATATATCAGACGTTAAGATACTAAAAATGGCAAGGGGGAAAAGAAAACATGCCAGTGTTGTTCCGTAAAGTATGTCAGGTACATGTGGATGAATATGTTTCTCTTTATAATAGTCTGATTATACAAAACGAGACGTTTACGCAGAAGTCGCTATAAAAATGACAAATTCAAACCTATCGCATTTGGCAGATAGTGACGAATCGTATAATTACCGGCAAAACTCAAAGCCAAACAAATGACGTGCTTAGTTGACTGTCTATCTAAATTGAGCACACTAGGATCTCTATCACTCTATCCTTCCTAGTACCAACATTCGCGGGGATGATGATGATGATGATGATGATGATGATGATGATCACGATGGTCGGTGTGAAGAAGTAATATATCGAGAAAAAAAAGTGAAAGGATGTCGGGGAGAAGGGAAAGGAAGTGGAAAATGGAGAGATTGTGGAGGAGGAGATGGAGAAGGAGGACCAGGAGAAGAAGAAGAACTGAAGAGAATTTGGAGAATCGGAGGAGGAGGAGGAGGACACGACGGAGAAGCACGAATGGAACACCAAGAGCAACAAGAAAACCAGGAGCAAAAGAAGGAGAGGAAACACGTGGATTAAGAGAAGGATAAAGGTGAGGACCACCACGAGAATGACAGGAAGGAGGAGGAGGAGGAGGATGAAGAAGAAGAAGAAGAAGAAGAAGAAGAAGATGATGATGATGATGATGAAGAAGAAAAGAAGAAGAAATAGAGATAATTTGGAGAATCGGAGGGTGGGAAGGAGGGCGCGAAGGAGAAGCACGATGAGAACACCAAGACAGTGTAACAAGAGAATGGAATTGGGCGCAGAACAGGAGGAGGAGGAAGAAGATGAAGAAGAATTGCGTAGATTAAAAGGATAAAGGTGAGGCCCACCAGGAGAATGATCTTAGGGAGGAGGAGGGGAGGAGGAGGAGGAGGAGAAGAAGAAGAAGAAGAAGAAGAGGAGAAAGAAGAATGAGAAGAAGAAGAAGGAGGAGGAGGAGTATAGTAGGAAGAGGAGGAGGAGGAAACTCCATGCGTAGTAAGCATGCTGGTAAAGAGATGTGGATTAGGACGACAATTACGGTGATGATGCCGCACTTTGCTGGAATAGGAAGGGATGTAGTCCCCATCAACTAAATATAAAAACTACAGCACCAGCGGCAACGTTTTCTGACTATCTCGAACATCGGTGCTATGTACCGTCACTGTGCTTAAGAAGTCCGTAAGGAAAAATTGAATAAAATTAGCGAAATTGAATCATGACAACTCGTTAATTCTGTCACTTTTGCAGTGTTTGTTGTCATTACTAAAGATAGAACATACATAAATCGGTGCACTGACAGGAATTGCACCTAAACCATGTCTGTAGCATATAGACAATATCCATGTCCAGTACCAAGGTTACAGAATCCATGACACAAACGTTTTCAGAACATGTCGAGATAGAGATTATAGTTGCTTAAGCCCATGCATACTTGATGTACAATTTTTTGGAGTAGGCCTATATACCAGACACGCAGTTGGGTTTCGAGCTGCCAATACCACCGGTGATTAAATGCGACATTGCTCGTGGATCAAATAACTTACGTTTCGCGGGGGGGGGGGGGGTGTTGGGAGTGATGGGGCTGTTGCAGTTGATGAGGGAGTTTACGGACTAAAGATGAAATTGAACTTTAGAATACCAATTACCAGAATGCTCCCTTGGCTTATGACTTCTACCGCAGTCAGGGAAATATGATCCGGATATCTCCTTTTTTAAATGGATAATCGTCTCAATCAATGCGTCGGTGATAGTAGTATATCGTTAATTTGAATGAACATCCATCGTGAGAGTTGCAGCTTTCTTATCAATAAATATGATTGTAATAATCAGGAGAGGGAGTCGCGTCTAATTCAAGAGCGACATTTGATCAACTGAATGCACATGTGCACTGTAATATGGTTGCTCTGGGTATACAGTATCTCATAACCCTATTTGTTCATTTTACCCTGGTTTATATACAACGTGACGGTAACACATACCTGTAGTGTATACTTGTAGATTGACGAAAAGTTCACATGTCAGATGTTAACATTGTCTACGCTATGCTCCGCGCTCATTACAAACCTTTACAATAATCTAATAATGAAACTTAAAAGTACAACGTATCATACACCTCATGTTTAACATAGTACGTCACTTGAATACTGGTCATCTACGGGATCCACATTATTAATGGCCAGTGTATCACTCTGCATGATGGGCAATATAGTTCTTTCCTTGGTTAATTCTTCAAAAAGATGCGCGTCTATCGTCTTGGTGCTATGCCTAAGATGTTATGGCCTGGGATGGGGCAATATACTTCAAAGTTTCAAGTACGAATATTTTCGAGAGGACCGGTTGCGAATACCGAATTCAATCCATGTTTGACGTGATGTGTTTAATCATAATAACTTTAACGTGAACATTCCCATCATAACAAGAGCTTTCAACAAACAAACATTGATTGGAGGGGGGGGGCGTCAAAATTCCAGGGTGTCCTTACCGTCATGTTGTTGGCAGAAAGACAGCCCATTCTTGAGAAAATCGCCATGGCAACCAGCAGAATCTGTCTCCATGAAATACATTCCATCTTCTCTACACCTCAGTCAATTCCAGTGGTCGAGGAACAAACTCTCCGAAATGGATACCTCTTGAGTGCAAACTAAAAGAAACTAAGGTTGAGAGCAGGTAACGAATATTCTCCCACCTCAGATCTCGCCACTGTTTCTGTAAGGGTTCTTGATGCAATCAGATAATGATTCACCACTGCAAAATTCCTATCAAGGAAAAGTTGCTGATCTCGGTCGGAGCAGACGATACGCTGTTCTATTCTAAGATAATCCAAGTTGCAGCCACAAGCCGAGACTGGAGCGGAAACGAACATATATCACCCCGTCCAGGTGGTGTATTATGATAGGCGAGTTAAATTCCTCAAATATGACGAATGCTCTTTTCGGGATTCGCCGCCTCTCACAATAGAAAACAAAGTTGAGTTGTTGACAAAGGCAAACGAACAAATCCCCCCGATAAACGAGTCAGGACGCACAATGGGTTTTCGCAGGTATCATGCCCCAGCGTAAAGTGGTAACAACTCACCGGGAGCTTAGCACGTACTCGAGCGGCGAGCCTCGGGGCTTTTAGAGCAAGTGGCGAACGTGGAGCTCTCCACTCACGTCCCTCCCATCCACAGTACAGAGAGCACCTATTGAGATTTTCCAGCGGTGCGCGTCGAACCTTTCAGAATGAACGTTAGGCTACAATTCTAATCCTCATGTAGATAAAATCAGCAAATATTGAAGTGACTACTGATACTAGCGATACTAGTATATGCTGGCAGCAGTGCCAGAAATCATTTTTTTGGGAGAGCTCAACAGATCATGTGAAACGTTACTTCACCTTCTTCTTTCTTTAGAGAAAATGCCATATTAGTAGCCAGACAATCAAGATAAGAACGGCTTGTTTGTCAGACTATTTTCTCACGCGCGTTGCTGAAGCGTCTTTACGATGCTCTCCCGTGCAACCCAATAAAACGCTTCCTCTTCAACGCTGAATACAATTTTTTTTCTAGCTCTGAAAACCACGATCGTAAAAAAGTACAATCATTCAGGACTCTTTCTCTCTCTCCAGTTTTATCACGTCTCTTGAGCAAATGCTCTCAAAAGACAATTACAGTCCCCAGTTTTATGACTGTCCGCGAAGCTGCGTTGGTACGGCAGGAAAAAACAGCAATTTGCTCACGATCAGAATTGTGGTATTGATGCTCCGATCTGCCGCGCGGGCATGAAGAATTCTCAAATACTTGAGTATCGTCTGCGACGCTCTCGTCAAAAGATAGCCCTCAGATAGCAAATTATTACCTGCATGAATGCAATTGTGACCCTATAGCAAACACCAAACACAGTATTGCAGTATTGAGTCTATCGTTTGATTGTATACGGTCCTACTTGGTATACTGTTTTGTCAAAACGAAATCAACGATAAAGAAGAATAATACGATAAATGACCATCATCGTCGCGGATTTTTCCCTGTTTGAAAGATTTACCTAACTTGAAACATGGGAGTGACGATAAGGCGAAAGATTTTCGCAAATTAGTAAGGTCTGAATGAAGGAAACAGACTATGAAAACTATAAACCTGTGACGGTGTGGTATTCCGTCTTCTATGGAGAAGTAGACATATTTTTCATGTTACAGGACCAAAATGTAGGCTATACTAACTTTTAGAAATTAAACAAATATTTGATCAGGAAGTTATCTTCTTGAATAATCTAGGAAGTCAAGAAAAGATATGTATGTATGTAGACATGCATGTATTGATGGGTAGAGATTGTTTTGGAAATATTAGGGTTAAAGGTCAAACATCAAGTGAAAATGTTACAATTCCAATTTCTTTTTTTTTCCCCTCATATATCCGAAAATGGGTTATGGTACAATGTACATTCATGAAACTTAATGATTGTTCATGTACTGATTGGCAGTGATTGTCTTGGAAACTTTAGGGTTAGCGATCCACGTCAATTCAAACCTTCATAATTTTTTTGTATGCAGGGCCTGAGAGTTTTCTTTCTTGTTTGAATTGTTCTTGTTTTGTGTGAGCCTGCGTGTTATTTTGATTTTGTAATTTTGCATTTGTATTTTTATGTAATACTGTGTATGTATATTTTTCACTTTTGTAAAATCATTTGTAATTCAGCCTCTGGCTGCGATCAATGATTTGTTGAAAAAAGGATACCATTAATAATAATAATAACAATAATATAATGTAAAATTTTAAAAGTATAACGGAGTATGAGAAGTATCCACCAACATACACACAAGAAATGAATAAAATTTACACATTAAGGGCCTTCCTTATCCGGTTTGAAAGAATGTATTTGAAAGAAATACGCCTGTCTAGATCCTTAAGATGGTGTACCCTTAGGGGAACGTTCACTGAAATACGTAGTTTGCCATAATATATTCGCACCGGTTTGAGGACCGGTTATGGGAATTCCGTCACGATCACGTAACCAAGACATTGTTTCTTCTGAAAAAAAAAAGGAAAAAAAAATCTTTATGAGGAGTCGACTAAGGAGATACTACTAGTACATCCTTTATAAGACCGAGATCAAAACAAGACAAACTAGAGGCCTGTCATATTTTTTTTTATAAGTAAAACGAGAGAAAGAGATAAACTGAAAGAGGGAGAGAGAAACAACAGACAGACAGACAGACAGACAGACAGACAGAAAGCAGTACACATTAATTTTGCATAATGTTGATCCCAAATGGTAACCAAAAAGTGGGAAATATCGAAGTTCAAATATTGGCAAAGGCCAACATCATCTCTTATTTACAACAACAACAACAACAACAACAACAATAAAAAAAACAACAACAACGACAACGACAACAAAAAAGACATACATACAGACAGACAGAAATACAATAAACGCTCTTCAGACAGAACATGAGAAGTTCTCGCTAAGAAAATCCAATTCTATGTAGGGTTTTCGACTTCTAAATCGTTTGTTAGTATTCAACTGAATTACTGGAAATATATTATTCCCGTGTTGACATTGTTGACATGCTCATGGAGTGGGGAAAAACAAAACAAGAACAAACAAAAAAGGCCCGTTTGGGAAAAGGGAATGGGGCGCCATCTGCAGTTTGATACCTTATAGTTTGTAACTACTGTTTCCTCACGCCAAAGAGATTGCTCACGCCCACGGCACAATCCTTGTGTTCACCGGTGTTCACGCACACTTTTAATTTTGTGCTGACGACTCTACAATTTACGAAGATTTTATAGTTCAAGTTCCTGATCATTAAGGTTTGTGCATTGAAAGGTCATAATGAATTGATAATAAAAAAAAAGTATTAGTAGCTCAGCAGCTTTTATCCTCCCTCTGAAATAGCTCAGCAGCTTTTATCCTCCCTCTGAAATAGCTCAGCAGCTTTTATCCTTCCTCTGAAATGTCATTACATGTATTTATTAAATTAATCAGTAAGGGGATAGTGTTCTTGTTTAATGCATTAAAAAAAAACATCGAATATTGTGTATAGGGGAAGCCTGTTGAAGAATAATTATTGTGAGGTTCTTGTATCATCATTTAGATTTGTGTGATAGTTTGTCCGCCGTCCTTGGGTGAGTTCAGGTTGTCATTAATCTGCTTTGCATTCACTTGATTAGTTTCATGCTCTATCGACCTCAATTTGAAAGTGGAAATGATACTTCTTTTTATCATTACACATAAGTCTCAAGAATATAGATAGCACAGTGGTGTCAATTAAATCATCAGCTTCTTCCGAAGACTCGATATCAAGTTAATCATTATTGTTGTTATTATGTTATTATTGTTATCGTTAATTCGATTGGTATTTAATTCAGTTCAGTTCAATTCAATTCAATTCAAAATGATTTTATTGTCGTGTTGCTGGCATTGCCATAGCTCGTTTCTTTCTCCGTCTGTCTCATCGGAGGTATACTTTACTAAACGAGCTCGCCTAGTCCTCCTCGGCATCCATCTATAATCTATATTATTATCTATATTTATATATCTGTCTGTCTGTCTCTTTGTCTATTTATCTATCTATCCACCAGGTTACTATATCCTTATCTTACTCAGTTTTAAGGGCCTATTGTGTCTACTTAATAATATCCACTATCTCTGGGTATTTCCGTCATAGACAGTCGTAATTTGTTACGTCATTGATCACGGTCTTTGGTCTCTAATATTTTTCCAATCTCATAAACTCAATTCAAATTTAATTCATATGAATCAGCAAGGTAGTCTTTCCTTATTCCCCTGATTCCAAGTTTGACTTCTCAAAACGCGACAAAAACCTCGATAAATGCAGAATCGACTGCTCAGTTTGACACAGAACCGACACATTCCACGTACACGCCAGGCCTCGGATCTCATGTATTTAACTTGTTTTCGCCGTTAGCGGCGCCCTGTCTCAATCAAAAGTCACATCCATCATGGCCGCGCCCTGCAGGACTGTTTCTGCTCAAATTTACCGCTTGTTTAAAGGCTGTCATCGTTATCTAGTGCCATATAAAACAACATCATGTATACTTTCCAGAAGAGGAGGATACCAGAAGCTCCAAATTCGCCAGTGAGTGCGATTAGAACTCGTATTTTAGGGATGATTGCTTCAAACAAATCAGCATAAATCCAAACGAATAGTGTAGTCCCACTTACTAATATTTGTGAAGTAGACTAGAGATCTTATTCTTAACACTGTCAGTGTGTGTTACCGGAATTGTCTACAGTCTTGATCTAGAATACCTAGCAAGGTGTATCTGTATCGGTTAGGACTTCTCAAATGCGACTAGATGATGTTTAGAAAACCAGGGTTTTTGTTTGCTTGTTGTGTTTGGTTTGTTTGTTCGTTTGTTTTTTATGGCATGGGGAAAAAAAAAACTTGTCAGCTGTACGACTATTCTGAATCTAACACTGAACAGTTAGTGTAAATAGGCCTAAGATGACGTAATTTATTTACTTTACATAACTGCTAAGAAACATCCCTGAGAGAATACCTAATTTATTTATTTGTTTATTCATTTATTTATTTATTCATTTACTCACTTATTTATTTATTCATTTAGGCCTACTCACTTATTTATTTATTTTGTTTTATTCATTATCATCAGAATTAGCCCGAATAGTATGTCTTGTATGCACCAGATTGCACAATTTACAGCTTAAAAATGGCAAATCAAGCTTCTTCTTGCAGTGGGAGGGGGCAACATTTCCTCATTTTAGTTTTACCACCCTGTTTTTTTTTACTTTCATTTTTGGTTGTTTCATTTTTTTTTTTTAAGTGAGAAAGATAGATAGAGAGGGGAGAGAGTTGCATGGGAGATGAGCAAGAAATCTGATGGTGTGGGAAATATGTATTGTATATGAAAATGACAGCAGTTGTGCTTTTTACCATGCATACGGTGATGGATAAAATCTGTATGAAATACAGTGGACCCTATATTTATCAGCAGCCTGTGTTATGTTCACCAGTTTATTTGCTGTGCATTGGTATTGGTAGTAACTTTTGGGCTTCCAAGACTTTATGTACATTTTAAATATTCATCTTCAGACTTCTTGTACAATCAAGACTGCTGAGTACATCATACAGAAGGTTTAAAACACCAGATGACTCGGCGACTTCACCGGGAAAAGACAAGCCAGCAAAGCCTGGAATCCTAAAGAGGGCAGCTATAAAGACCCACCATGCCACCATCTGGCTTCTAAACCGGATCTCACCAAAGGCCAGAGTGTTCTATGAGCGTTTCATTGATGGTGAGTAGTGCATTTTACTATGGTAAAAAATTTGGGTTTTTTTGTTGTCAGTATTGTTTTCTTTTGTTGGTTGATCTCCAAAGTCCTGTCTGCATAGAGCTATCAATTTTCACTAGTAGCTTTTCTCTTTTCACGAATACCGGTATTCACAAACTACTAGAGATTCTGGAGCTTGAATTGGCAAATGTTAATGGACTGGCCCTCCTATACAAAATCATATTATCAGCAACAAATTTTGAATAAGTGGGCTCATTATAAATTGATGTGACAACTTATCTTAGTACTTATGTAACACTGTTTGTAGAGCAGTATTGATTTGTGTGATCAATTTGATACCACTGTATCTCTTGATATGGACAACTCAAATATAAAATCAGTCAATGAGTGATTGAAATTAAATAAACAAACAATGTTTCACATCTTGTTTCTAAGCTTGGACACAGGTTGATGTAGGATTGACATTTTACAATAAGTAGTCCCTGTTGCCACATTAAGATTTTATGATTTGATTTTACTCCAAGTACTATCACTTGCCTGCTTTGCCACTCTGAATTGACTGCATTGTATTTATCCTCCAAAGGTGCTACAAGCTTCATGCAAGACTTCCGTTATGTCTACTCACTCAACAAGAGATTAAAAGACAAAGAGGTTTCTCTAGAAGATCTCAGTTGGGAGGACCTGTACAAGAAACTGCAGGTATGTCATAAAGTAACCCATAAAAGAAAAGAAATAATTCTAAGTCACAGGTTTCTGTGATGGACAGCTTCATTCATGAATAAGTAAATAACATCAGCAATGTGTGCTGCCTGTAAGGCTTGCTAATGACCTGGAATGATCTTTTGGTACTGGTACAGTATTATATAGAGATAACATATTTTGAGTTCATCCAAACATATTAAACTTTGTGCTAAGTCCTGTTCTTTTCATAAGTGGCTGATCATTGTCTTTATGTTTGATAAGATGTTTTGCCTGTTTGGGTGCAAAGTCATTGAATATCAGTAACATTTTCATTTGGTCAAATGATATGCACTACTAGTACTCTGGGAACACAGACAAAATGAAATATATAATTAGAAGAAGAAGAAAAAAAGGATAACTAAATATGTAGTCAACTAAAGTACCGGACCTACATCAATAAAAGAATCCTTATATCTAATGTGACATTTAACTTGTATTTCTTACATGTGCTTTTTTTTTTTTTTTTCTGGCTTGGTGCTTCCAAGTACTACATCTAGTGTATTTTATAGTTTGCTGTGGATACCTTTGCTACATTAAGATACAACTGCTTTTTATTATGCCTCCGCCACAAAGTGGTGCCGGAGGCATTATGTTTTCGGGTTGTCCGTCCGTCCGTACGTACGTCCGTACGTCCGTACGACCGTACGCCCGTCCGTCCGTCCGCATTCGTTTATGCGATAACTTGAGAAATATTGACTGGAATTTTACCAAACTTGGTCCAAGTATAAAGTATGATGGGGCAATTACTTGATTAGATTTGGGGTGAAATCGGCCAAAGGTCAAAGGTCAAGGTCAAATCATGAAATTGTATCCGTTTACGTGATAACTCAAGACTGGATTGAGCAAATTTCACCAAACTTTGTCTGAGGATGATGTATGATGGGACAATTACATGTTATTTTTTTTTTTTGTGAAATCGGACAGAGGTCAAAGGTCAAAGATCAAGGTCAAATCCTAAAATTTATCTGTTTACGTGATAACTCAAGACTGGATGAAGTAGCTTTCACCAAACTTGGTCCAAGGATGATGTATGATGGGGCAATTAGTTGAGGAGATTTTAGTGACATTGGCAAGAGGTCAAAGGTCAAAAGGTCAAGGTCAAATGCTAAAAATGTTGCTATATGTTGCTATATTGCTATGCAATGCCCAAAGGTATTTTATTGAAACTTAGTGTAGACATGTACTACTGTGTAAAGATTCTCCAGAGAGAGTTTTATGTCATAAGGTTAAAGGTCAAAAGGTCAAAGGTTAGGTGAAAATGTTGCAATTTCCCTTTTCTCGCAAATGGTTTAATGTATCTTCATAGAACTTGGTACATATGCATGTACTGACTGGCAGGGATTATCTAGGGAATTTAGGGGTCATGGGTCAGTATGTAGTCAGGGGTCAAAGGTCAAGGTCAACTCCTCAAAATTTTACTGTTTCCCTCATATACTAGTGTATATTCAATGCTTGCATTATTAGTTTTAAAACTTAATATATTATTGTATTACCTAATGGAGATTCTCCAGGAAATTTCCAGAGGTCAAAGGTTAAGGATCAAAGGTCAGGTTTAAATGAAAAAAAAAAATCTATTTTGTACTGTAATTACACTCTTTCTTCATACCTTGAAAAGTACTCAATGCATAAACTTATAACAGGGTCGGTCAGAAGTCAAGTAAAAATCCTCAATCCCCCAAATATGTGTACCTGCACTCTTAGACAATTATAGCAAACCCAGTTTGAGGAAAGTGAACATTCAATACATTTCTGACAAACCTGTCATATCAGTATTTTACCAGTTATGTGAAACTGTCATCACACATTGTGAAGACACTGTACTATACACCTATTGGGAGAATCATGCATTATGGTGGAGGTATCAGTCGCCATAGTGACATTTCTAGTTTAAAATGTGATTTTCAGGGTATTGGTACACTTTAACATAAATGCACAGGAAGGATAGTACACTATTAGCACAATTCCTGCCATGGTGTCAATCTTATGGTAGTGCTCTGATCCAGCACCTTACAATGCAGCACATCTATATGAAGGTCTTAGTTTCACTTTATTCAGACTTCGGGAATTTGTGATGATGCATGCAAAGGAAACAAGCCAAATAGCTCTAACACACACACACACACACACACACACACACACACACACAAATCCAACTCAATAAATTGTTGATGGCTTTGCAAGCTCTGTTTGATAGCCAACTGTATGTTTTCCATCTGAAGAGGGCTGCATACCTCTACAGAATTCATAATAACAAGAATGAGTCATTGAACTGTACATGTCTTTCAAGTATTGTTCAATGGTGTGATCTTTCTCCATTGGCTGGTTCAATCAAGTAGCATACTGTACACATGAATGTATGTCATTTATACATGCATAAAATTTGCTATTATGAATGACCGCAGATCTGACACCGTAACAGAATGCCTGATCACATTTATATATTCATATATAATAATATATATATTCACATACATTGTATATATTCATATATTCATATAATCATATATTCATATATTCATATATTCATATATTCATATAGTCCTACATGTAGTATGGACCTGTTGATCATTTGTGAATATTTGTAATTATTTGTAATTATACAGTTACAGACAAGCCTGATTTCACATAGACCATGTACAAAGTACAGCCGGGCCAAAGGCGGGGCCTAAGGCCGGACCCAAGGCCACGGGCCTTAGCCCGGAACTAGGGGCCCAGAGCCCAAGTGGGCCCAGGCCCAGGGGCCCATAGCCCAAGTGGGCCCAGGCCCAGTGGCCCAGGGGCCCACGGGGCCCAAGGCCGGGCCGAGGCCAGGAGCCTAAGTGCTGGCCCAAGGCAGGGGGCCCAGCCAGGGGCCACCAGACTGAGACCACTAAGAGTACCAGTCATGACTTGCTGTGATAATGATGTGACAGGCCTGTGCATACACATATTATGTAAATACACTGTACAGGGCTGTGCATATTATGTAAATACACTGTACACTAACTATACACAACCCAGTCGCTGTTTAAATCGCGACAGGGCTGCACCTGAGCAGCCCACAACACAGAGCAAACACAAAGCAAATTTTACGATTGCATTTAGTTTTGATACTTGACATCATTTTTTGTCACCTCAAATGCATCAAAGACAATCTTTATTAACAGACTTCATACCGTACCTGTTTTCCTGGGGTTATTTGTGGGAATTCTCCGATCTGGGTACTATTCGCAAATCTAACAACATGTGAAAATATCAACTCCTGATCATGTAACGTGCATGTGTACATTTCTGTGTTCACTGCTGTATTCCATGAACATGAATTCAACAACTACTGTTATATCCTGTAATATGAGCTGCCAGGACAAAACTCACATACACTCTGATTCTGTATAGCAATCACTTTCAAAGCAATATATTGATACATTTCTGCCAGCTAAAAATTCTTTAATGTCGGTTCACCCATGTGAACGGGTACAGAAACTGAAGCCTAGGTGGTGGGCTAAGCAGAATTGCTGCTGTCCTTACAGTCCCACTCATATATGTTTTCATGTTAGTCTAATGCTAGTTTGTGGCAATAAGAGAATGTGCCAAGCAGTTTGCCAAGCAGGAATTCAGCTGGATGTCGAAAGTGATTAGCCATTCTGATACTTGAATTTAACAATACCATTTAACAATTCCATACCCCCTAAAACCCCAACCCTATCAAGTTTTTTAGAATTTCTGCTATCAAAACAATGATAGGATAATCTGCAGATAAAGTAGATTTTTTCTGTCACAAATCTGCTGTTACTGTGTTATTACCTCCGCCCAGGGGGAAGGTATGTTTTCGTTACCGTTGGTTTGTTTGTTTGTTTGTTTGTTTGTTTGTTAGTTAGTTTGTCTGTGTGCAAAATAACTCAAAAAGTAGGTAACGAATTTGGATGAAACTTGCAGGAAAGGTTTAGATTGATACAAGTAACAGATTATCAAATTTTGGTAGTGATCTGAGAATTTTGGAGGAATTTATGAAGGATTTTTGATATTTTGGCAGGTAGGGTCAATGAACTTGGGAGTTCAGACTGCGCGTATTTGAGGTTTGCATGTGCGCACTAGTGTGTGCTCTAGTTTCTGCTAGGGCGAGGCGCGCCGTGCAGCTGAGGGTTTATGACGTATCAAAGGCTTCTATATTGAGAAATTGGGCGACTTTCAGCACACAATGCTATAAGTATGTATGATTGGAAATCACTTCTAAGGAAGAATAAGATCAGTGGTGGAAATGAGCTGCATGCTTGGCGGAGGTCTGCGCTCTCAGAGTGCTTCTGTAGTTTTGAATGTCTTCCTCTGTGAAAAATGTGAAATCAATGAAAGGAAAAAATATGGTACCTGGTAAATATTAATAGCTGTGCACATTATTCACACATGTACTATACAATGTATGACAGTACGAGCATATATTCACTCACAAAAAAACACTGATACATGTAAAGGAGTTAAAGAATCAGCAGACATAGTTTTACAAGATGTATTGCAGAGTTCAATTAGTATTAGTATTAGTATTATTATTATCATTAGTAGTAGTAGTAATAGTAGTAGAAGTAGCAATGATAATAATAATGATAATAGTGGCTACTTGTATAGCGCACAGGTCCGCTTTTTAGTGCTCATGGCGCTTCATAAATGAAAAGATAGATATAACACATGTTCAAGCATGACAACAGAGAAGAAAATGGCAAACAACAACAAAAACATACCAGATAAAGAATACAATTGTTCCGAACATTATAGACTGCAATTATAGTCCTCAGTGTGAGAGGAATAGGTAACGTTTTGAAGTTTGGATTTGAATGTTTCTGTAGATGACAATTATAGCTGTACACACAGAGAAAATATTCCAGTTAAAGAGGAACGTAGTCATACAAAGTGTATGTATTTCACATTTTTCAGTATTTTTAATCTTTCATATCCATATGCAATGGGCATAATGGACTCATTTGCATATCATTTGCATAATATGCTATCATGGGGTGTGAAAGTATGCCGAGTGTTGACATATAGGTCATCCACTCATTGTATCCCACGAACAGAGTTCGGAGGATACTATGGATTTGGCCTCGTTGCGCCGAACTTAGTATATATGCTTGTTCCAATGGGCAGTGATTATTTGGGGAAGTTGGGGATCATGGTTCAAAGGTCAGGGGGTCAAAGGTCAAGGTTAACTTCTCAAAATATTACTACCTTCCTTATGGTTATGCAATGCCTGAAGGTTTTTTTTTTAAACTTGATGTATGCATGTATTACCCGATATATATTCTGTGGGAAGTTTCTTGCCAAAAGGTCAAAGGTCAAGTGAAAGTGTTGAATTGCACTTTTTCCTCCATATCTCAAAAGTAACTCAAGGTATCATAATGAAACTTACATATTTATGCATGTTCAACCTAACAGTGATTCTCTTTGGAACTGTGAGGTCAAAGGTCAAAGGCCAGATTTAGATAATACTATTTTCCCATTTGATACTGAAATTATACTTTTTCTCAATACCTTGAAAATTACTTAATGCATAAACTTATAAATGGGTCAAAAGTCAAGTAAAAATCATCAGTTCCCCAAATACCTGCACTCTAACATTTTTAATCATTCATCCAATTGAACCTAGTTCTAGGAAAGTGAACATTCAGCAAATTTGTGGCAAACCTGTCATTTTAATATTTTGCCAATTGTGTGAAACTGTCATCACACATTGTCAAGACATTGTACTATAGACCGATTAGGAGAACCATGCATTATGGCGGAGGCATATCAGTCGCCGTAGCGATATATCTAGTTTTAGATATGAACTTTTTGTTTATACAAGTAAATGTTTTATTTTGTTTGTTTTCATGTGGATGGTCCCCTCCACTCTTTCTCCATGACAGATGAAGCAAGACATTGCAAAGGTTCTACCAGTCCTCGTCATAGTCAACATCCCATTTGTCTACTATGTTACTCTTCCAATTGTGTAAGTCTTGGAGTTGAGTAGACGTTCCATCAGCTTTTTGAGTACAAGGGACCATAATTGTGTCGATTCTGTACACCTGCAGTGCTCTTTTAGTTCTTTGTATTGCTATGTCCTGTCCATTTTTTGCATCGATTTGTGTTTCCTAAGACAAGAAACAAACAAACAAATAAACAAAATGCAACTTGACTTTCAGTCAAGCCCTACCCAAGTGTGTGTGAGAAGTTTGTTGTTGTTTTTTTTTTATGGTTTTACATACACATTCATTTTATTAGTTCACTGATCAGAGCTTATATACAATTAACTTGATCACCCCTATGTCTGAAGTTCTCGTTGTCCATCAGTAAGTGAATGGAAGAAACAAGGGTGGTATCTGTAAGTACCTTTATTGACGGGATGAAAGTTGTGGAGTCATAATTCTAGTGGAGTTTCTGCTGCATGTGCACCTACAATGATATGGAGGGGGGGGGGGGGGTAACACTTCTTGTCTTTTAGATACATTCAGAAACATTGTTGTGTAGTTACATATTAGTTTTAGAGTCATGTATGGTGTATATGTGTACTGTTATGATCAGTGATGATATCATCAGCCGTAACAGTTTACCATTCAGAACAAGATAGATATTTCTATAGATAGGCCTACTTAATTCCACTGCTAGTGATCTGACAAGTTTAAAGTCATTGTTTGTTTGTTTGTTTCGCTTTGTACTTTCTCTGTATTGTTTTGTTTGGTTAATATAGTTGATTTCTTGTATTTTGCTGAAATTTTTGAAGCGCTTTGTGTCTGTTTAGAAAAAGCGCTATATAAATATTGGTTATTATTATTATTATTATTTTTCAATGAATTAAAGTGATCATTTCTATCAGCTGAATTGGTCTCTGGTTTTCACGAAAGAATTATTCCTGCACAGATTAGATCAGTATCTACCATTTCACTTTATTTTTCAAATAGACTATACTTTCAGCGCATTTTCCTCTCCGACCACTTCATCACTGCCGAGGATGTAGCGAGCAACCACGGGGAGCACCACAAGAGGAGGCGTGTCCTCTACCCTCAGATAATGAAGGCTCTCAGAAGAAGAGTGCTCAGAGCACCGACCTCGGAA
Organism: Diadema setosum; assembly: GCA_033980235.1. Classification (NCBI taxonomy): domain Eukaryota; kingdom Metazoa; phylum Echinodermata; class Echinoidea; order Diadematoida; family Diadematidae; genus Diadema; species Diadema setosum. The sequence continues at coordinate 3,544,527 of CM067080.1, forward strand.
CAGACCAAGTCTCTGGCAGAGAGGATCAGTGAATCTCAGGTTAGCAAAGTCTTCTGCACCTAGTATATTTGTTTGAAAGGAGAGTATCAGCCTTAAAGGTACTGTTTACCATTGGGAGCAGTGATTTCAAAAATGTTTGTGTTGTCACATTTGATGCATGTGTAGGTCAGTTGTATCTCAAGACATCCTAACATATAATAATTTAACAATAAAGCTTAAAATATAAGGAGATATCACTATTTTTCTCAATAAACCATAACTGTAGACAGTTTATTCTACAAACAATTTCATTATAACTATTCTTCACATTTTGTATATTTAACAATACATAAGAATGATTATAGTGATTTGAAGTTTACATTAGTAGTTTTTATGAATCCCTAACTCACATTTTAGAACTATTTTGATGCACTAAAGCTGGGTATTTTGTTTAATTTGCAAATGGTCATTAATGCCTTTAAACGGCATAAGGAAAATCAAGTGACGCATTGCACTATTTCTGCCGTATTGATCATTTTTATGAATTCACACCTCATCAGACTCAAGAGTTGCGTAATGCTCTTTAGATTATTCTTTATAACAAGGATTGATCACTTAGCATTTATATGATGTGAATCATACTATGTTTGCTAGAACGATACAATTTTGAAAGAAATTACACATTGATTTGTTCATTCGTGTTCATTTAGGCTAGGAGGAAAATAGAAGAATACATATATGCGCAGCTTGTTTGTGATGGAATTATCAAATTGTTAGTCATTACTATCAATAATTCAAGGAGAAAACAAACTTATTGATATTGATGGCTTATGTAGGTGTTTATTATGTGTTGCTGTTGGTATGTTTTTCTTACCTGTAGTTTGCATTCTTCAACACACTTTTTGACTTCAGATTCTATGTATTTGAACTTAATACTTTTAAAGAGACATAGTATGGGGTACCTTTTTTCTGTTCACTTTTTCTTTTTCTTTTTCTGTTTTGTTTTGTTTTGTTTTTTGTTTTTGCTGATCACAAATGCTCTTCTGAGTACTAGCATTGCCAAATAGATCAGAGGGAAGCTCCTTTGATAACAGAGTATTGAATATTACAATTACATGGTATCAATTATTTTACAATACAATAAGATATTGAATACTCTGCTTCTATGGATCAGAGCTGTCTTATCTTGTTATTGATTTGTGTATGCATTATACTGCTGTTGATTTCAAGAGTAGCAGAGGACGATATGTAATATAGTTTATATTCCTTGAATTTCTCTGCATGTGTAGCTAGAGAAGAGTCTATTCACGGCTGATGACCTCTTGTCTCACCGCGACATCTTCAGTCATCAAGCAGCTCTCTCTTCGCTCTCAAGGAATCATCTGGTGAGTGGCATAACTCTGGTATCTATCACTACTTTATCCAGCATATGCTTAGCAACTCTGATTCTTCACAAATTGGACAATCTCGACAGTGGTTAGATTCACTATCGCAGAATTCAGCAATGGACAGAAATATTGGTATCATTTACTCATTTTCATGAAGCAAAATTAGCGATCCTGCTTTGCGAACAAAAATGCTATAAACTTATGCAATAAAAGCATAGAGAATTTCTACAACAATTCCAAAATCACTGAAATTAATGAGATATTAACTGTACTTGTAGTAGTTACAATGTGCAAGTGCATACCCAAACATGGAAGACATATGCACCATCATGTTTGTGTGCTATGTATATGTAGTACTTGTACTGTAATTTAAACAGCTAGAGCTCATTTGGGATCAGTCAATATGTTTGTGTGCTGTAAAATTCATAAAGATATAGCGCCAACTCTCAAAATTCAGGAAAATGAAAACCCTGCAAAATATATGGCACATACGCTACAGTATTCCTGCTAAGGGAAACATTTAGTTATTCCCTATGTAACTTGGATACAAGTAATTGCAAGGCATCATAGCAACAAGTGCCATTGCGACAGTCTGCATGTAACAGCTTCGAAGGACGCTGATCTAGAGTCAACTTGAGAGCCTCGACCATCTTGATTTTTACTATCTTGTGTGTTTTTTTTTCCTCCCTCCCCAGAAATACCTATGTAAATTGCATGCTCAGTGGGTCCTCTTTGCACCCAATGTGACCCTGAGGAAGAGACTGTCTACTCATGCCTCGATGATCTCACTCATGGACAAAGCAGTACTAAAAACAGGACTGGACCATGTAGAGGACCTGGATCTCAGGAAGGTTAGCCTGCCCTCTCTCCTTTTCTCTCCCTCTGTGTGAGAGTGTACGTTTATGAGTACAGATATACAGTCAAACCTGCCTTAGCGGCCACCTTTCTATAGCGACCACCTGTCTATAGCAGCCACTGAAAAATCCCCCCCGAGAGAAAAGCCCTGTTAAAGACCCTGTGTGTAGCGACCACCTGTCTTACGCGGCCAGCGGCCATAAATTTTGTTTCCCGCGGTAGATTTTAACCTGTCTCTAGCGGCCAAAAATCCAATGGAGCCATAGCCGAGCTGATAATTCAGCGTGTTTTTCTGTTTTGTAGCTATGCGGGCAACGTTCACTGGTCGCCACCACTGTATTCCTCCCTCATTCAATCATAATAATGCACCAGTGTAAAGCTTTCTTCACGATAGTACACATACTACTGTGCAACAATTTCATATATACACTGGCATGATTAAATTCATGAAACACACGCGTACATATGTACACACATACATGTACATGTAAGAATACAACGATGATACGTGTACATGTAAGCAATGCACACAAAGTTAGATTACCTGTCTATAGCGGCCACCTGTCTATAACGGCCACTTTTTCCATCTCCCTTGGGTGGCCGCTATAGACAGGTTTGACTGTACTTGTGTGTTTGTTTGCGTGTGAACGTGTGTGTGTTTGTGGGTGCGTTATGTGCCATGTTTGCACACCTGATTCAAGTCGACGGTCTGCATATTCTGCTCAAACACACAAACCTGCCCAAACAGATCAATAAGTCGCCAAATGCCACAGTTTCTCGCAATTGGATTTCTCGCAATTCCAATCCTGTCGCATATAGCTGGCATTTTATGTGGTGATTGACTTTCAAGCGGTATTTCCGAGTGGATTTGCTAGTAAATTCTAAGAGCGTGTTTCTACTGAGCGATGAAAATTTGAGGTGATGCGAGGTGATGCGAGGTAATTCGCAGTGATACACGGCGATGTGTGGCGATGCGCGGTGACACCTCGACTTTTTCCTCAGGATAAACAGATCGCATAGTGGCCGATGCGCAGTGATGCGAGGTGCTCTGTGGTCCACCTTTTTAGGTGGTCCATGCGTGGTGATGCGAGGGACGTTTTTCAGTAGAAACACACTGGGTAGCGAAATTTGTGGTGTACCGGAAGTCTCGAATTATTGGGAGCTTTCGCCCCGCGCTTTTCAAATCGGTTCATCGCACACTCCGACACTTGTGTACACAGCAACAGTAGTTTTGCGCACACATCATGCCTTGTACCAACTCCTACTAAATACATGAGGTGGTACATGTGCATTGCATGCATTCATCATCTATAAAAATTGTTTGCGTGCCCAACAGCCTGTTATACTACATTATACTCTGATTTTTACACTGCGTTCATTTTCCCATAATATCGTATCGTCTCAAAGTTGTAGATTCCTTAATTCATTTTTGCTGGAATACTAACGTTAGTAAGTCGGAGCCCCTTGAGAGCATTAACTGGACCCTCAACCTGCAACGATTCCTAATAACCAAGTGGCAGGAAATGTTGATGAGGGGCATTTTGGACGGAAAGACTAAACGAAATTCAGTGGCCTACCACAAAATGGCACAGGCAGCGTGACCTGATCTGTGACCTGAAAATACGCGACTTCCGGATTCACCGCATTTTGCACGTCACCTCCCATCACCGCGTATTTTATCGCTCAGTAGAAACAGCTCGAGTGATCGTAAAATACGAGGTGGTGCGGGAGACAAAATTCGCGGTGATGCAAGGTGATGCAAGGTGCTCTCAGTAGAAACACGCTCTAAGTTTCTGTCACTGTTTTAAGTGCGAAAGTCATGGCTGTACAATAGTGTAGGTAATAGTCATTTCAAAGAAAAACAATCATAGGTTTGTCACACAGTTTACATTGAAGCAAAGCTTGGCAGTTTCTCTACCACTTCGCTCATTACATGTCCATAGTAACAAAAAATCTATGAAAGTTACAGAGATTTTGTAAAAAAGAATTTTTCCCAAAGCATGACTACGTTGCTGTCTCAGAATAATGTGGCACACAGGGGATTTACACCATGGCACATAAAGAGTTAAACCATTTAGTACAGGTGTGTTTGTTTGTGTGTGTATGTGTGTGTATGCATGCATGTCAATTTTAGTTGTGTTGTATTGGTTGCAGTGTTTGTGCTTGTGTATATATATATGTGTGTGCACATAATTTTGTGGTGTATCATACTGTGTGTGTGTGCAAAAGTTATGTTTGTGTAGGAGTGTGTCTGTATGACAGTTTTGTATGTCCCTTTTTGTGTGGATTAGTTAGTGAATGTGTACCAAAGTATGTGTCTGTGTATGTGTGCATTTTTGTTCGTCTGTTATTATGATGCAAATATTCAAGCAGGGAGATTTCCTTCATGTAGGAGTTGTTGAAACCATACCTTCAGATTGTTTGAAATCTGTACACTCCAGCTTGTTTTTACCACAATTAGGAGATTCCAGTGAGGAAAAAAAAGAAGAAAATTTCAATTTGTGTCACCAGTTGTTGTTATACCATTTGTAAATGATTTTAATGTGTGCATTCAAGCTCCATTAATTGAAATGCTACTAATATGATACACGCTGGAAACTCTCATGAATTCTATCAACAACGCAAGCAGAGTGTGCATGTGTGTAAAAACAAAAAAGTTTTCTCTCCCTCCTTTCATTTAAAGCTGTGTAACCAGCGAGGTTTCAACCCTGTTGGCTCTGAGAGACAAGACCTTGTGAAGTGGCTAACTGAATGGGGACAAATCTCCACAAAAATGACTGGTAATAATCTGTCAATTCTATTCTCTTTCTTTATAACACAAACAAAAAGAAGATTGTTATATGGCATGAGTTAAGTGAAAGTTTGTGTGAAATTTAATCAGAATTCTCATAGCAGTCACTTTTTATATGCAGTACGGTAAAAACAAACAAATAAGAGAAGAGGTATGAAGTGGAGCTTCTGTGCAATATACGTTGATGTGAGGTGGGTCCAAAGTCGTAAATGAAGAGAAACAATTGATTCCCGTTTTCGTTTATTTTGTTCCTCTTTGAACACAAGCAGATTAAATTGGTGATGAATTGAACAGATTATGATTGTAGGGTAAAAAGATTGTTTTGATAAGAGTGCATTGTACAAATATGTGACCATTTCTCATATGAGCTGATAGGATTCCAGACATTATCAAAGCAAGAAACTGCAAAATGAGATGATGATTCTGAAAAATAAGATCTTGGAAACAGAAATTTCAATGTCTTATTTACTTCCTGTCCAAATTTCAAAGTGTAAGACTGTTTTGACCAAAAAAAAACAAAAAATCCAAATATTTTAGCTTTGCATGAAGCATGCTACAAAGAAATATTTGATTGACCTATTGTTTTGAAATGCCTTATGTCTTATTTTGTTTGCATAGTGTTACATGTAACTGTGCGGTGTTATGATGTAACTATTCAGCAGGAAATGTTCTAAGTCTGAGACCTATGGGTCAAAATAAATCATTCTGAGCTAGCTCTTTCTGCTTTGTTACCTCTCCTTGAAAATTAGATGTGATGAGAAAGTGTGGTCATGCACAACATACTATTTTTTTTTTTCTCCAACAGTCCACTCAACCCAAAGGGGTAAACCCTTACGCTCCTAACCACTGGAGGTTAGCCCTCGTGAAAAATTGCTGAATTGCCATCAACAACCCTAATATGTGCACATGTGCGCTGTGTGGAAATGTTTGTATTTCATTACATGGTTCTGATCATCCCTGTTTACCCTTTTTGCAATTCATTTTCCATGAAATACAATCAATTTGTCTAGACCCATTACAAATAGTATGAAATTACAGACTCTATCAGTTTGACTTGACACATCTAGGAACTAAAGGGTTAATATTCTTTTTGAATCCAGATGAGGAGAAGTCTCTTCTACTCCACGCCAGCATCCTCCTAGTAACCGGACGACCTCACCAAGGAGATACCTCAGGGATGAAGCCCACCAACGAGGCTGCCTAGAGGCTGGGAATTCCCCTCGTGGACATGATGCCAACAGACCTCAATGTTTACAATGTGCAACTTCTGCCTTATGTTGTCCAAACCAACAAATCCGTGACATGGACTTGTAGACTCGGAAAGCAAATGATGGACTTATAACACTTGGAGAGCAGATGATGGTAACATTGACTGACTATGGTTAATCGCTCAACACGACGCCTTTGAAAGTGCTGCGCAGGACTGCATTTATCTAGAGATAGAGATACTATGATATAATTCTAGAAATGAGCAATAGCTCAGGAAGGAGAAAGAGAGAGAGATGAAAAAAAAAGAACAACATAAACATGGTGATCTCAGTTCTTGGGATTGTGAATGTCATAAGATAGAATACTAGTATTAATTTTCAACCTCTATACCATCTTCGCAATTGACTAAGGTACTCCAATCTTTGTTGTTGGCCCTCAATATGTCCTACTGTATATGCCAATATTTTCTGACTGGCTCAAAAAACATGTCCTTCAGACAGAGGGGGTTCATAAATGTATTGGTTTTCATTGCCTGAACATTTTGGGATTTTTTTTTCTTACATACTGAGGGCCAGGTACTGGCAATTGAAGCTCTCCATAATATCTTTTAGAAAATGAATTCCAAAGTAAGTCCCATCCAGTCAAATAATTTGTATAGCAGTCACAGAAAGTTGATTCCTTGTGTGTTCCAAGGAAGGAGAAGTGCAACACCTTAAGCATGTAGGGAATGTTAGAGAATACTGTATATGCCATACTTTAGATGAATCGAGAATTCACAACAGTTTCGCCAGAGGTCAAATTCACAATCATGGTGTTCAGTAATGAGTGGAAAAATGTACGCGTGCACGAACATGTACCACTCACGTATTTGTGTGTGTTTTTAGATTTTTTAATGAATAGCATGCGAGTCCGGAAATTCACAAAAATAAAAACCTTGCGAAATACAATGTATGCAGCCTATAAACTGTACAGTAGTCAACGGAAACATATATGAAGCACTGCATCTATTCATTCCTAGTTGTGGGTAGTAAGGAGCGGGATGTTGATGATCCTTCGTATCAGTCTTTCTCGTGTAACAAAATTCTGTGTTCCAACAAAGTGAATGGCCTCTAGACGGGATAGTGGAACGGTTTTGAATTACATGTTCAAATGGTAGAAATGTGTAACAATCATTTGTTACATGATTTGCGGTAATTAATCCTCGTCAATCCTAGTGGACTACCTCTTTCCTATGGCAAACCTGGACTAAAAGTATGACATGGCACTGTGCGAGCTCAAATTTTTATGGTGTTTCTTAATTTCGCAAATTTTGCAAATTGCCTTTGAGCTGTGAAATTTACAACATGTGATTATAAAAACATGCAAAAACAACAATGCACAAAAATACACTTACCAAAAAAAGAAAAAAAAAAAGAAAAGAAAAAAAGATCAAACAGTGCCAGTACTTGATTGCGAGCATCTAGTACTGTAGGTCTATGATGTAGCAATATCTCATGGGGTATAACAGTGTGTGAGTACAGTACTGCAGAACACATGACAACACTTGTTACTGGGAATCATGGAGTAAAAACATTCAGTACTGGTATCGCCGCTTGTTACTCATTCTTACATGTATTTCTTTCGTGAAAGATGAAGTAATGATTACTACAGGTAGACCCTCGCAACCACGAAATTAACAGCATACGACACAGTGCGACAAGTAACAAGTCGCAAGCGTATCTGTTAAGGAAAATGTCAGCTCTTACATGTAAGTATTTTAAAATTTTCACCAAAGGCAGGGCTTGCTCCACATTAGCGGTGGCTCCGTGGCACGGGGGCCACTAAATTTATCTTTTGGTGGCCTGATTGGGCAAGTAAGATTAAAAATGGATTGTTGCTTTTGCTTTAATTTTAGGCCACTACATATTTTTTTTTTTTTTTTTGCCTAAGACTAAAATTTCAAATTAAAGATTTTAGTGTCCCAAATGGGTCACAAGACAAAAAAAAGTTAGCATCCAGCCCTGATAAGTAAGCATTCTTTGCAGGGATGTTAAGAGGGGAAATCCAGTCCAAATATAAGTTAGTCAGATAAGAAAGAGCAAAATATTACAAGTCCAACGATAAAATTTTGATTGAAATCGGGTGAAAAATAAGAAAGTTATGACATTTTGAAGTTTTGCTAATTTTTCAGGAAACTGTTCGTGAATGGTCAATATGAATATGCAAATAGAAAAGTGAGCATGTCATCCCCTCACAACTTGCCATGTAGTTTGTACATAATATTTTGAAATTTCCAGTTTTTCTTTCAAATGCAATTATGCCCGAAGCTCAAATCCTGGTATATCTACATATAAACTGATCACTATTCCGAAGCTGTTCAACCAGGAGAAATGTCATGCTTCAGACTGCAGTGACAGAAACACTGAATTTTTGCCATTTTTTGAACATGATCAATGGAAAATTGTGAGGTTATGACAGTTAGCTCACTCATGTGCATATTCATGTCCACTGTTCAAGAATTGTTTTGCAGAAATTAGCAAAATTTCAAAATGTCATAACTTCCTTATTTTTCGTCCTATCTAAGTCAAATTTTTACAATTGAACTTGTAAGATTTTACTCTCTTTCTCAGACTAACTTGTATTTGGACTGGATTTCCCTTTTTATAGCTGAAGAGATCGCCTTATTGCATTATGTGCAATTTCCATTGAATGTGTTCATCAATATTCGTTGAATGTTTCGTAAATAAAATAGAAAGACATGGTGAATACAGCCTTCTTTGAACATTATGTGTCTATTCAATGTCGTGTGTTGCCTTCTTTTTAAATTGTTAAAGTGCATCTTCGTATGAGTAGATTTTGCAAATTTATCTTGTGTTTTTCCGTGTAGGCCTGCATAGGCATCTGTTTTGGTGAAACCACATGTATGTGTGAATACAAAATGCACAAACTTTGTCAATGTTCAGATTGCGAAGTGTTGTCTGATGAATCAAGGTGTATTTGTTTCCTTGTTTATACATGTTTAGAATTTATAATGATTGTAGTATCTTAAGTTGGAACTAACAGTATGGCTACTGCTGCACTCATGGCATAACAATGCAAGTGCTTTCTGACTTCTAGTATAATAAAATGCAACATGTATACTAAAGCTTCTGTGTCTCACGGTTGGTACCTTGTTCTACAGTGTTCCGATGAACATGCACAAATTAATTTTTAACTGTAATGTAGATGTACAGAGGATGGAGTGTACAGTTGCAGTAATTTAAACTGTGATGATTTTGTAACCACTGGTTAATACAGGATGCTCACATCACAACCAGCACATAATGAAATTTTGTCACAACCAAATAAAAAATGATTATCATTAAAGTACAGTATATGGTGCAACATTCTCTTCAGTGATGAAGAAATTTCTACACAACAGAATAAAAGTGCTGGTTATGAGGACTTCGTTATGACGCAAGTCAAATGTAGGGGATATTAAATCCTCTTTAACTTGTTGTAGTGTTCCTTTGATTGTTTTACAGTGAAGAGGTTGTATAAATATCCCTTCCTGTAATACATTAATTTTTCGGGTTTCAACTGTATATTAATTTTCGTACCATGATATAATGAGAAACCCAATACACCTGTATACCAATATTTATTTAAAGGCAGTTGACATGGTTTTTCAAGTCCTTGTTTTAACAAAGTTTCCCCTGTAATTGTACTCTGGTATTTCAAGTCACATGCACTATTGTAGTAAGCCATTTGTAGCATGTGTCAACGTGAAAGGAAATGTGTTCTCTGTTGCTGCATATGCCTGTTCTGGTGAGAGCATGATATTATTACTCAGTCATACATCAAAAGCGGCTCGATTTCGTAGGGACACAAAATAAAAATATTGACCAGCAAAGGATTGACTATTTTCATATATTGAATGGTCTATATGAATACTAGCTGATGATTGGTCATCATGCCATCACATGACTATTAACATTAAGGTTCAAAATTGTTATATTGCCTGCAGTGAAGTCGTGTCAGCTGATATAATCCCAGAGTTCGACTGGATGTCGATGGGGATAGGACAAATGATGTGTATTTATGTAGATCATATGATATTACAAATATTGCCTTCCTTGTCTTATCACTGTAATGTAACAGTTGATAGTCCCTTGGAATTTATATTTTTACCTCAAGACAATGTTTTCCCTCAGCAACGAGTACTTCCGGAAAACAATCTTTGGGGGAAAATATACAACTGTAGCTCTCATGAGGATATCAAAGTTCACATTGAACCACTGAAAAGGCAATAAATGTATCTGTAAAATATTGACCAACAATGACAGGATTTGTCATGCAAACATTGACTGGCATTGTAGGGAATATCAGGTAGATATTGACTGGTAGTGAAGGGAATTTCATAGAATGCAGCCTTGAAGGGATGCCACAAGCTACTGAGCAGCTTTAAAGGGATTGTATAGTTTTGGTCGAGACCAAACTTCAGGTTTCTAACATTTTTTTGGTGAGACAATGAAAAACCTCTTATGATGTATGAGAGAGCATAATTCCAAGGGGGATTCAACATTTATTTGATGAAAGTTGGGTTTAAAATGGCTGAGATATCCAAAACAGAGAAATCCTAAGGTGGGACCCACCTTTTATTAGGATTGCTTTGTTTTATTTCGTTTTTTTTTTTTTTTTTTTTGGGGGGGGGATTGTCTCATCAATTCCAAAAGCCGATTTTCATCTAATAAAACTTTGAATTCCTCTAAGAATGGTATGCTCTGTATCATTCCATAAGTGGTTTCTTGGTATCTCGCAAAAAATCCAATTCTCATCTCCACCAATACTGTACCATCCCTTTACAATACTGTATTGGTGAAGATGAAAATTGGGCTTTTAACTTTTTGCGAGATACCAAGAAAACACTTATGATATAATACAGAGCATATCATTTTAAGAGGAATTCAAGGTTTACTTGATGAAAATCGGGTTTGGAATGACTGAAGCATCCAAAACCAAAGTAAAACAAAGGTATCGTAATAAAGTGTGGGTCCCATACTTTATCAGAATTGCTCTTTTTTGGATATCTCAGCCATTTCAAAACCAATTTTCATCAAATAAATGTTGAATTCCTCATAGAATTACATGCTTTTTCATATTTCATAAGAGGTTTCTCATTATCTCACCAAAAAATGCTAGAAACCTGAAATTAGGTCTCAACCAAAACTATACGATTCCTTTAACCTTCCCCTATATATTGCAAATGGATATGGCTAGTTTAATGAACATGTTCCCTTCCCCCCCCCCCCCCCCCCCAAAAAAAAAGAAAAGTAATGCCAATACATTTTCATCTTACTTGAATCTCACACACACTATTTTGCAGATGCCAATCACTCTTTTCACAAACAGGTACTCATATGAAGCTAAATGATACACATCAACACTTTAACTTTTTTTTTTTGACAATTGTTTTTTTAATCATTTTTTTGAAACATAGATAACATAAACTGGCAGAGCACATTGTACATATTTCTTATATATCATATAGTGTGGGTTCAGATCTCTCTTTTCTTTGTTGGCTGTTTTGTGTCTTTGTCATTCTAGTGAGCAACATTCACAGTCGGCATAGGAGTGCTTCCCACATGCTTTTGCACTTCCCTCTTTCAGCAGCTTCACCACCTAGAAATTAGAATGCAAAATTGACTTACATCAGGAGAAAAAAAATAAAACTGACAGACAGGTAGATACACTCTCATGTCAAAATTAACAGGGAGAGTACAATCACACAAACAACAGTTAAACTTTGGTTAAATTCATATCAATCAGACCCCCAAAATTAAAAAGTTTTGGAACTTCTCAGTAACCCAAACGTTTTTATAAAAACAGCGCTATCAGTCAAAATCACGTGCAAGTATTAAATGAGAAAGCGATATCATCGCCGCACGAGTCTCCACAAGCTTTGGATGCAAAACTATAATTAAAAATTTTTTTATTTGTCTGCAGTTCACCATCAACACTTCCATTTCTTTTTGAAAAGTTGATTACCGGTACAGAGAAACCTTGCTATAATGAGGTCACCAACACTGCCGATTTGACCTCATTATAAACAGTGCCTGACGTGAAAGATATACATTTGTAAATTTGTCTCCTAGAACTTACATAAAAGGGTTTTTCTTTTTCTTCTTTTTTTTTTTTTGAACACTCTGTGCAAGCACAGGGAACACACATCTTATCTCATCTTAGTTGCCATTATCACTGTGACTTATGTTATTGTTTGGTGAGAACGCATGAAACTTTCTCATTTTCTGGTCTGATTTCAATGAAATCTTCCTTTGTTTGTTTGATTCCTCTTTCCTCCATCTGTTCTACTCAACCCAACAATGGAGTGTACCTCCTCTCTACAAGTGTTAAAGAGAATATAAAGACAATAAAGTGATGCAGCACAGCACGTACGGTAGGCTACACACCTAGATAACAAATTCACTCTGACCGCCACACACAGTGAAATGATACATCTCCATATGTCTAGGAACATACACATATAACTGCTGATTCCTGCAACTTCCAAATTAGTGAGTCTTGGCATATCACAGAGCAATTTCAAAACAGGAATGGCAAGTTGGGGAGCACAGATATTTGCGATTTGCTTTGGTTTTCTAGTTTAAAGGTGCATTAGCATTGAGGAGAGCAGAAATATGCAGCTTTTAACGGTCTTTAAGGTCGCAATTACTGTCGTCAAACATTACACTGTCCTTTTTACTGTCCTAATTACAATGTCCTAATCACTGTCATCAAACATTACAATGTCCTTTTTGATGTCCATTTAAGTTACATATTCTTGAAGACTGGATGCATGCACAGGCACTTTCAGTAGCTGGCAGTACATGACATACAAAAGCTCACAAATCATGCATGTTTAGACTTGACACACAGAAAACGGAAAGCACACTCAAGGACAGGACAGCTAACCGATTACCACTCAAATATGCTGATCAATCATATGTATAACACATACAACATCTGCTTCTGGCAGGCATAAGGTTAAAAAGCCTGTCGTGAAGGGCATACAAAATGCTTGCATTAGAGGGGAATTGAAGTCTCTCTTTCAGTTGTAAATCAATCAGGAAAAAACAAACAAAACTTCTTGGCATAAAAGCTGTCATTTTAGATTCTATTTAAGTATAGCAATACAAACATCCTGAAATTATGTTGTCTGGGAGATGAAAACAAGTGTCTTTATCTAATTAATTTGACTGCACACATTTGCCTTGCGATGGGAAGATGGAATATTCAGCTCAGATCAAGTTCCACCAGCCTAAAGTTTTGAACTGTTCTCTTAATCAATACCTGAAGCAGACTCAGACTGACATTGTACAGGTCCAAGCTTTTTTAATATAGCATGACAGAGCCAACCCTATCAGATTTGAATTAGGCCATTCCAGTAATTTATTTCACTGGTAACAAAAGCATTTGGACACAAACATGACATTAATTTTGAAGAACCAAGCATTTGGACACAAACATGACATTAATTTTGAAACATTGTATCATGAAACAAAATATAAACAAATCTTGACTAAGACAGTATGTCTGTAGTCAGGCACAATTTGTTCGAGACACTTTTTTTCTGTGTCAAAGAAAAGCTTTGCTTAATGATAAAAAGTGCATGTAAAATACTTAACTATTAGACTTCACTTTTGTTTATATTATTTAACACTTAAATTCTACATGGGAATTCAAAGTTTATCACAATAGGGAACATGGTTTCTCTTTTCCAAGCTATGCAAGTCAATTCAACACCAACATTGATCTCCAACTTTGTGGGTCCATAATACACACACAAAAAGTCATAATCTTTATTTTTTTTTTTTTTTTAAAGCAGGATAAAATAATAAGAAGTTTTCAGAGCTATCTTTTCACAAAAAAAAACTCAACGCAAGACTGCATGAAACACAAAGCAAACTCAATTGGGACATGAGTTGGTTGATCACTGTAGGCCTATATGAATGGGAGTAGTTCAAACAATGTGCTCACTTCCAAAGCAATCATTACAGTGTCTTTCGTGTGGGGATAGCCCAAGCAGCAGTATACCATGAGCATTGTTTTCCTGTCCACTTCATGTATTTCCAGTCAGTGTCAAATTTTTCACTCTCATCGGGTGACAGCTTCTGGGCCTTCTAATGAGCCGTAATTGGATCGCCGTCTACCCAAGCCACCTGACGCTCAGTTGGAGAGGGCAAGGGACAGACAGACGGACAGACAGAGATAGAGACAGACAGACAGATATGGGGGGGGGGGGGGGGAACAGTCTCCGAGCATCAGCTTTCGACTATTAGCCCCATCATGCCTGTTGGAGATATCTCACAATAGACCTTCATTCACAAGCGTGCTCTTTACTCACAGCACAGAACCGAAAACAAAAAATGAACAAGCACATGCAACAAGATAGAGAAAGAGAGAGTCTAGCGTGGTTTCTATAGCGATACAGTCAAGCCAATGCTTCGTGCTCACATACCTGTCTTCTAAGTCTGTTACTGTATACAGTTATATAGTGCTCTACCAAGTCTTTGACATATCTAAAAAAAAAGAATGTGTTTAATTTAAGCATATATTACATTTCAAAATAAATCACTGGCAAGTCAAGATACAACAGAACAAATAGCACCTTTCACTAGAGAGAAAAAACGACAACATTCACATCCAAGTTAATAGTGACGAATTCAATGTATCTGTACAAGGAAATGAAAGATGAAGAACTTAGAATCCATATGTGAATACAGTGTAGTACAGAATATGAGCGTTAACGGCTCTGTTTTTGAAAATTATACAATAAAAAGACCCAATCGGGTGGACATTTGAAAATTTAAAAATGACGGGAAGAAGGTCTGAAATGCCACTTGTAAGTCACTGCATTCGGTTCCTCTCCCTTCTTTCAACAAATGAAAAAAAAAAAAAAATATTTCACCTTCATAACAGGAACCACCACCAATTTTGGGGCACATTTTAAATGGCCTACGCCACAGCACAGAACGGACAGCCGAGATACAACAGCGACACTTTCAGAAGCCGGGCAAAGTATCGAGCGATAAAGCAATAAATAACATTTAAAAGGCAAAATAAATAAGAATTGCCAACAGTAGGGGCAACGTTCTCATTTTTCCGATGATCAACTACACATACACACGCAGACAAACACACGTATACAACTTAATGAGCTATGGCTGATTAACGTTCCTGCCTTCTACAAGCCACTTCCACATGCATATCCAAATGTAAATGCCACAAAGTGATGATCCAAATACCGAGTTGTTGCTGAAGACAAGCGCCACCTGTCACCTTTTGGAGCGTCACCTTTCCATCAAGGAGACATTGCAACTGAAGTTTAAAGGGACCATATAGTTTTGGTTGAGACCTAACTACAGGTTTCTAACATTTTTTTGTGAGATAATCAGAAACCTCTTATGAAATATGAAAGAGCAGGGGCGGATCCAGGGAGGACCGCAACCGGCGCATGCCCCCCCCCCCCTTTATTTTTTGTTGAAACAAAAGAAATAAAAAGAAAAAAATGGGGGGAGGGGTGCGTGCGCCCCCCTTTAATTTTGTAAACACGCCCCCTCTTTACAGAATTCCTGGATCCGCCCCTGAAAGAGCATGTGATTCCAAGAGGAATTCAATGTTAATTTGATGAAAATTGGTTTTGAAATGGCAGAGATATCCAAAACAAAGTGATCCTAATAAAAGGTGGGACCCACCTTTTATTACGATCGCTTTCTTTTACTTTGTTTTTGGATGTCTCAGCCATTCCAAAACCAATTTTCATCAAATAAACTTTGAATTCCTCTTAGAATGGTATGCTTCGTATCATTTCATAAGTGGTTTCTTGGCATCTCGAAAAATGTTGAAAGCTCAATTCTCAGCTCCACCAATACCATGCCATCCCTTTAAGCTTTGAGATGCTCACACTTGATACATAAATGTATTTTTTTAAACATCCTTGCAAAGTATTCACCAAACACGAGTATTGTTATCACTTTTCACTGAGGGTAACAATAGATCAAGTCGCTGAAAGCTTGACTGCATTCACAGGTCTAAATTGTTATGTGAACATTTGCTACAGGAAAAATGAAAAGCAGCAGCAGCAGTGACATATAAAAATTCATACTGAAACACACTCTGTAATTTAAATTATATCTCTATTTTTTGTGTGTGTGTTTCATAACTATTCACTTACTGTATTAACTTTACAATCATATTTACAAGTAATTTACTTGCTATGTTTCTAATTCAGTTGGTTTTGAGTATCTTACAATTTTCTCTTCTTTTTTTTTTTACAATGCATATCGAGTGTCTTTATACATGCCATCATAAATCTATATCATGTATACATGTCTCTCACTAGAAAATTTCCACACAATAATACTGGCACTGCATACACTGCCTCAGATTTCACTGAAGAGGCAAGTCATTTAATGAGGTGCTTTTTATCAATATTTCTTTGAGATGTACAAGGTTTTTCAAAGAACCTCTTCATGTTTTTGTTTGTTTGTATGCTTGTTTGTTTGTTTTTTCAATGTTTGCTGGGCACCTGCAACATGCATGTATCATTGGACTTTCATGAAACATTGCATAGTGTTAGCTCGGAGTACGTTGGTGATCATCATCTTGTTTGTTATTTAGATTTTCCAGGCTCAAATCAGGACAGTTTGCAAGGAAATAGAAGATTCAAATAAAATCTGAGAGGGTCCACTAGTCAACTTTGAGAAGTATCCAAATAGAAAAGATACTCAAACTGTAAGATTATCAAAAAAAATCTTACCCTTATGTTTGTAATGGGATGAATTTTACCGTCCAACTTTACAGGACATGAGAAATTACACAAGGAGGGGTGATAAATAGGAATGTTAAACTATATCTAAAAAAAAAAAGTTTTTAATCACGAAAAAAGGAGTTCAAGGAAATTCAAGGAACACAGAAATAATAAAAAAGCACAATTTTAACCACGTGAGAACAACCATAAAAAGAATGTCAAATAGTCGGCAAAGTTAATACTTCGTAAGATGTCCTAACCCATCTTATAATGTATCTAGGCTTATTGTCACTTTAGATTGAAGTCTTTGGTCCCAATCTGTTGGATTTGTGTGAGGGTGAAGATAGTTGCTGATGTGGTTCACAGGCAGAACCACATGTCAGAGAATGATGCTAGTATTTGACATTGTGTTGGCAATATTCTCCTAAATACATGACATATCTCATGACTTTGACCAAGTTGTTTTGCTGCTCAAAACCCAAGCAGAGTGTTCAGAAAACTGGGCTTCAGGAAAGACTGGCCATTTTTTGTTTGTTTGTTTGTTTGTTTGTTTTTTGGTTTGTTCATTTGTTGTTGTTTTCATTCTGAATGGGTGAAGTTTCATCTTACACTGATTTGAATAAATCGAACATTACAAAACTTATACAAACAGTTCAAACAACACGAGCACTTACAAAGTGCAAACTTGGGTATGTGCTGTATGGGAAAATTGAGAAACAACAAAATTCAGTAAGAATGTATATTTGTGTGTATGCATGCATTCATGCCATATTCTCTTTTAGATTCTTTTCGCACACGTTGTTGATGATGCTATCTGTTTAAAAAAAAGGCAAGGTGTTAATATATCGGCCCTTGTTGATTCTTGTGGATTATGACAACTATTCCTGGACCTTGCGAGCTCCCAACAGGCAAGGAGAAAAAAAAGAAAGACCCCAAAATGCTAACAAAGTTTCAGTCTTTCCACTTTAGTCAAACTCATCTATCTAACAAATAATCACCATAGAACATCATATGGACACCCAGAACCTGCTAAGAACAATCTACATATTCATCCTACAACACAATGAATACCTGTCACAGATATCCCCTAGTAATTGTCTGAAATACTGGAGGGACCACCATCTAGACTTCACCACTGCTAGCACGAAACAACTTCAAACAAATTTTCGGTAATCATTCACTGTACTTCAAATGTACACCTTCATTTGTACACATTATCAGAATCAGAGAAACACATATGTCATGGAACTGCATTGTGTGAGATCAGTATGGCATACAGTATTGAAAACAATTACATATCACCACAGAGCTAGAACCATGGTACATTGATTAATATAATCTTTGTCAAAACCATGGCTATCCACACAAGAAACTGGAACATTGGAAATGGCACAAACTGTACATTTTTACAAATTTATTAACATTCACGATTTTAAAATTTGAACTTACCCGTCCCCTCCATTGTCAAAATGTAATCACATACCGTACGCAATTTGAATAGTATCCTTTCATACATTCTAGTCATTTAAAATTTTACACATCTTTGTAAAAGAAAAGAAAGAAGTTTCATCATATCAAATTTGTGTAAAAAGTTACATAATCTTCAAATACTTGAAGCACCACTAATGTCCTACCAACAGTGTTTATGTAGACATTTCATGCTGTGTGTCTTGAGGGAAACTGTCAAAAGCTCTCTGTGTTGCCAATTTTGGGCTTGCATGGCAAGCAGTATCCCAAAATTCCTCTGTACACCAGAGCTGACGAGATAGAAAGCAGCCTCTAATTTCAGTGTGCCACACATTGACCCACACACGTCAGGGACATCCTGACATGTTCACACAGCAAATCTGAGTGTAGTGCTGTAATAGCGTAAGATTAATCACAACTCTTTATGAAACAAGGCCCTGAACAGGCTGTACCTGCCAAAAACTTGAGGAAATAACTACAGACAAGACACTGCACAAATTGTCATGATGATTTGGACAGCAGACGTTTGTCAAATATTTTTTTGTTTCTATAACAGCACTGGTATCTTCAAATATCTTTCACATACATTCTTTGTGAGAATTCTCAACTTTGGATCTTGATCTGTCCTAGAATTTCTAAGCCAGCAATGAGTCAGTGTGTTCAAACATGTGCTTCCAGAATATGACCAATTTTGAAACAAACACAACAGCAACATCTTCGCTCAGAAGACCGGCAGACAGATAAATCTGGCTCTTGTGGCGGGGAAATGAAACACCCCATGAAATATTGGCAATGGGAAAGAAATGGGATGGACATTGGCCACCTGGCATAAATGACCTCTACACACAGGGCCTTCATTTCAGTGTATTGTGTCCCACAGAAACTCCCAGTAGTTTGATTCAACTCTCTATACAAGTTGCACGATCATACAACGCAAGGAAATATTTCTATTACATACACGGTTGTTTTGTTGTCATTTTTTACGTTGTCCCCACATATTTGTAGTATTTTTCTTACACTCATCAGAGGATATCAACAACATAAATAACAATACTCTTGCATGATTCAGTCAATAATATTTCCACAATCAATCCTCATTTCACACAATAAGGACAATGTGAACTGCTTCTGTGAAAGCAATTCAAACTGGTGAATAAATATGACTCACCTACGGGACACTAGTTACTGCGTAACCCCCGAAAAACAGAAACAAAAAATAAAAACACAATATATGACTTGCACTTCATCTAGTTGCTACAAAACTATTCTCCGCTACAAAAAGATAAGTTTGTAAAAGATATATGTTCTAAAACCATACAAACATTGCACTGTGTTTCAACGCAAGCACCAAACAAGACTCAATATACATATTCCATTTTTTCTTTGTCTACCATGCATTGGTGGCATAAAAAAAGAGAGAGCTTTGTAAATATATAGCTTTCAGCAGCTTTGTAGTTGACAGAAGAGTATCTGTTTTACTTCTGTTTTTTTTTTTTTTTTTGTACACAAAGTTGCATGCAGCTCTGGAAATATCACCTGTGCTTTCAATTCAAAGAAACTATCGGTGAAACATTTACATGCACAATGTAAATGTGTGTTTGCAGATACCTATCAAAATATAATTTCCTTCTGCATCACGAAAAATGCCGAGAGAGTCATACCAGTAATTTTCTTGCTCTGATAAGTACCATTCATCTGAGTTCTCAGAAAGCAAGTGCATTTTTTTTTTCAAATGGATACTTGATTCTTTTTAATCTTGGCCCCTTCAAGAAAAGACTTCTCATTATACATACACAGGCCTGGAAAGCACTTGAGTTATGGTAGGAAAAGAAAAACCCAACAATTCATATTCAAAATGTGCTATCTTGATCTTGCCTGTGTTCAACTGCTACCATCTTACACTAATAAATAATGAATAAATAGTCAGTAATAAATAAAGGGAAAAAAATAAAACTAATGTTCATTTGATCTCGTACAAAAAATTCTACTAGCTGTGATGCACTTAAACTGACGACTGCAAAGAAGCACATAAGATATATCAGCAGAGATCTGGAACCTCTTCTTGAACATCAAAGTTCTGAAAGTTGTACACATTTTTGCCTTTTCAAACACTGACAAGAAGCAAGTGTTGAGACCATGGTTGTGCTTCGCCTGAGCAGTAACCACTTTAAGTCTATTAGCATCACTGCTTGACCCACTGAAAGAGTCTGTGGGAGTTATGAGAACGATCTTTGTTTTTTCCTTCTTATTTTTGGAGGGGAAAAAATATGATCAGGGCACAACCTGCAGCAATTAATTCAATCAGTACCTTTCTTTGTTTTTTTTTTCTTTTTCTTTTTTTTTTTGTGGGGGGGGGGAGGGGTAGAATATGATTTGTTAAGACTTGTGTTTGTGCTAAAAGTACGCTAACAGGTTCACAGCACCATGGGGATTTTGAACACAACAAAGAGGTATCCCTTGGACAAATGGGTTGATAAATTTCTAGGCAAGATGTTGATAAGAAAGGTATGTTGGTGATACACTGCCTGGAAGAACTTTTTTTCCACGAAAAATGCTGGAATTTCACGAAAGTTGACCCTTTATACCTACATGTATTACAGAGCACGAGCTGAATGATGTCCATGACAGATGTGTGCCTTATTCTCCCAGAAACTATTTTGTATATGACGGCACTATTTGCACTTTGAGAAGGGGCAGCACTTGGCAGATTGTGGCAATCTCGCAGGGAGATGCACAGAGAGTGATGACCTCACACACATCTTGAGATGATTGCATTTACCGGAAAGATTCAAGTCACCGCGTTTGATGATGTCCTGACTTTGGAACAGAGATTAACACCACATGATTTGATTGCTTTTCATGACTTTTTGTCATGCTCATTAAATCAAATCTCAATTAACCAAGGGACTGAAAAAAAGTCTTGAAGTTCATGATTTACTTGTTGAAAACAGCTTGAGAAAGATTCCTTCAAAGCGCCCCCAAAAAGGAGAAAAGTTAATGGAAATAAAAGAATCAATGACTATTATCAAGTTGACACCAAGAGAGTAAAGGAATCTGGCAAGACTTGACATATCTAATGACTGATTGTCAAATTTTTGCACAAGCATTTCTTATTAAATTATACACACACAAAAAAGGATTTTGTATGCATTTTCACTACTTCATCATACAGAGTAGTATCTATAGATAGTCATTGTCAAATGATCTGTCAATGCCTAATATGAGAGCCCCAAGAAGGTCTAATCAGAGAGGCCAGCTTGGACCAGGGGGAGGGCGGACGATATCTCAGGAAAGCTGACTCCCGTCATGTGACCGACGGCACTGTCCGAGCTGCTGAAGGATGACTCGTCAATGGCTGACGGGTCGTCTGCCTGTCTGAAGGGGTCATCTGACATGGCTCCGTCAGGACTCAAGGAATCGGGTGAGATGGAGGACACGGAGGGGGTTGTCTCGCCCTCGCTGTTTCCCCGCATCACTTGGATCTTCTTGGCAAGGTCCATGGCGTTGCCCACGAGGGCTTCGTTTGGCAAGTGGGTCAGGACTGGAACTTTCCCATTGAGAGATGGATGGAGGTGAGGCAGTTTGTCTACGTGAGCGATTGGTCCCACTGAGTACTTCTCTTCAGAGATTGGTCCATTGGAGTTGGGTGCTGCAGGGGAACAGACATCCGGCGCGTCGGCGCAAGATGTGACAAGTTCATTTGGCAATTGAGCACTCATCTGAGATTCTTCAGTTCTGACTGGTTGCACTGAATGATGACTGGGCGTTGACTGAGATGGGCAAATACTGTCATTTTCACACTCACTATCACCAACACACTCAATAGAACTTTGCCCGCACGGCTCTTCAGCATTCACATTGTCACTCACAGTACTTTCGCTGCTATGTGTCTCTGGTGAATTACTCTCTGGCATGCAAGCACTGGCATCCTCTGGGCTGCTTCCATGGGTATCTACAGCATGTCCTGCATTGGCTGCTGCCACAGCCTCTCCCGCATCCTTGGCATCATCTTGAATGTCTCTCGCACTCTGAGCTGAGGGGAATTCACGGTGACCTGGTGGAGTTGTGCTGCAGCATGGGTTGGAGTTGGTGTCAGTCAGTAGGAGTTGGTCTGTTTGTGAACTTTGGACCGAGTCAACATGCTCCTCTGGGCCTCCTGATGACAGTTCTGGATCCACCAAATGCCCTGTTATCTTTCCTCCACTGGAAGAGCACTCCGCAACAATCGCTTCCGCAGCTGGTGCAGAATCTGTGGTGTCTTCAGTGCTCAGCAGTGGCAGGGTTTCCCGAATTTCCATTGCAGCTGCTTCGTTCCCATGACCATCATCTTGGCTAGTGGTAACTGGGTAGCTTGAGGCTGCATCATAGAGTGGACTTACTGAGTTAGGGTTGAACAAAAGGGGTTCTGGTTGGGCATAGGAGGAACTGGGATCATCAGTCAAGCCAAATGACACTGAACTTAATTTGCTTGTTGCAAGAGCTGTTTCTTGCATCTCTGCAAGGGAATCTACAGAATTCAGTGAACTCAGCACTGTGTATGTACTGGATGTAGTTGGACTGTTGCAGGTGGTATATGTCAGTGGCTCAGGCGCCAAAGACGAGAGGGTAAGAGGTATGGATTCTGTGACCTTTGAACTCTCATACGGTATAAACATATCACTATAGCTGCTATGGGCGGAATTTTCTGGATTGTAGAGTCCAGGCGTGAAGCTACTGCTGGAATAGCTATCTGGTTGCTTAAGTTCAGTGTAGGTTTTATTATTTGAATCATGGACAGAATGCCTGTTGGTTGAGAAGACATTGGAGACCTCCAGAGGGGTCAAGTGTGGCAAGGTGGCTTCCACACTGGGACCCTGGGACAGACTGTTGACCTCCGGGGATTGCACTAGACTACTGGCAAGGTTGTAATCAGCTGTGGGCTTGAAATTGAAAGGTGCCCCGCATTCATTCAGCTCGTAGTTTGAGCTCCCCTCCGAGCTGGACGTTGTTTCAGACGACGAGCTAAGATTGTCCTCCGAGCTGTCGTAGCAAGGCATTGTGGGTAGTGGGACGTTACAGAGGGGAGCGATGGGTTGGGTCAAAGCACTCTCATCCTCTGACTCATTGAAATGCAGCATTTGTGGAATGAGGTCGTGTTGCCTTGGAGGGTGCACCTCAACTGGAATGTTCTCCTCCACTGAATTACCACTACCGTACGCATCACACGACTTTGGGTACAAGGGCGAGCTGCATCCAGGCTCTGCTGGCTCCCCATTCCCGTAGTAATCTCTCCCATTGAGGCTTCCTGAATACATCATGCTGCTACTTGTGGACGGCTGGTGCGCCCAGTCATCAAGGGGCTGAGAGATGGTGCTGACATCCGGGGGACCTTCAAAGCAATCGGGGTCTCTCTCCCCCGGCAAGTTCTTCGGTTCATTGCGATTCTCCATGTCCAACCGCATCACGGTGTGGATGAAATGTGTCCTGACACGGGAAGGGTTAAACTCTATCCTTCCGTTGGGGTTCTGGCAGCCCTCTTTGGTACAACCACACGGGAAAGACTGTCTGTCCACCTGGCACTTGATTCCCGCCAGGCTGCACATGCAGGTCTCTGGATTGCAAACCATCTGGCAGTCGCATCCGCAGGATTCCCGCGACAGGCGTATCCGCTTCAGCTCCAGCTTCTCGGAGTTGTCAATCTTTTTCACGCCAGCTCGCCGCAGGAGCAGCCTGCGCTGCTTGGTGGGGATGGGCTGCAGGAAGTAGTAGTCGTTGATGTTGATGTTGTCCAGCTCCTCGTCCAGGTCCGACTCTGCCTCCCGGAGGGCCATGTTGCCACACGGCGAATCCCTCAGCTGCTGGCATCGCCGCTCCATCAGCTGCTTGCGGAGAATGGCGCGGTGCGTCTTCTCCTGGGACAGGGCAAACTGCTTCAAGGTGAACTTGCCAATGTGGTCGTGTCTCGAAGCCATGCCTTGAATATGCAGCAAAAGGAAAAGAATCAAAGGATAACTTGTTAGGACTGCAAGATAATTCATCTCTCAAAAGGCAGTGACACTTCTTGCACTCGTCCATAGAAGAGGGCAGTGCACCATCCAGCAGTGTACATTCTAGACCAACTGTTGAATCATTAAAATTACTGACAGCGATTTCACATAAACTTGTCTTCAATTTATTGGCACTTCAAAGGCAGAAAAAGAATGCTCCAGAAATTACAGTCACACAATTGCACTGATGCAACTGAAACAATCTTCTGCCAATCTTACACTCAATTTACCACCACACATTTTTTCTCCTCTGAAAGCAGAACAAACGAATCAATGACTATTAAAAGATGCAGCACTCCTCAGAAACTTTACTGTCAGATACATGATAAAGATGAACATAAGGGTGATGGCTCTGAAACAATTTCTCACAATTTCTCACAATGAAACCATCCCTATGGAAGTAAGTTCATGAGGTTTGACAAGCTGGAAGATACTTAGAAATTTCAAGTGTTCAAAGCAAACACAGTCACACTATCAATGGAGTAATAGGTCAAACACATGGGGCACTGGAATGTGTCCATCTGACAGCAAACTCTTATCTTATCTCACACCGGTATCTTTTCTTGAGGCAGGGCACAGCTGACAGCAGTTATATGTTGGTTCACACGACTTGTCTAATCTTTAAGATTAACTCAACGATTTAAATTTCAATGATTAGCCTGCAGTTTTAAAAGTACTACATGCATCCATACAATACTTAATCTCTAATTTTTGAGCGAGAGTTCCACGCGATGATTAAACTGCAGAACCGACAGAAAATATGCCTAGCGATAAACCTGTAAATGTGCACTGATACAATAGTGCACAACATGCACTGATGGGTTGACCTGAAAGCTTAGTGGCAATACAGTTTACAAAGAAATCACACTAACTCTTGAGTTCAGTGATATCCTGACCAGACAATACTAAACTATGAATGGAGACCCTCATGGCTCATGGTTAGAGCATAAACCCTAAGAAATCTTGTGGTTCTGTACATTCAATTAATCTTGCTAACTGGTAACTTTCGAATGCGTCTATATAGAGATAAAATGTGAGCTAACCATCAAAGTTTAAAACTTTGAGCTAAACTTTAAAATTAGGAACGCCATGTGAATCCAACCAATACCCTGTCCATTTCAGTCTTCAAATTGCTGACATCAGGTACTTTTCAAGGCATAGCATGTTTGTACGACTCACAAGAGAATTGCTTAGAATTGTCACTAATCAAAGCAAACTAAATTTAAGCACTGGAGGAAAAAATAGCCTTGGTTGCCCTTCAATGAAATATTTTGGTACAGAAAATAAGAAATGCCTTGCAACATTTTGGTTATCCATGTTTAAACAAAACCGTCTTGTGCTTGAATCATTACTGCTTCATTAATTATAAACCTGTAGATGAATAAATCAACTTTCCATGAAATATGAACATTTTGTATATATCTAAAGAGCATTTCCCTGCAGTATCCTCAAAGGAGAGGAAGTTCACGCAAACTGTGCCAGTAGATATCAATCTAAAATTGATCTCAATATTGGAAATAAGACTCTGTTTTTCTAATTTTCAGTCCTTTTTTTAATGAAATTGAAGTGGAATCTCCATGCCATGTCATGAAAGAGACAGAGAATGCTTGTGTTATGGTAAACTGATAGAAAATAGTTCAGGCACTATCACTGTTCTGACTCAATCTGGACATTCTATACCTATTCCAATCAGAATCTGGAGCAAGGAATCATTTCAAGTTGATGCCTACGAAACTATACATGCCATATATAATTGCAAGAAGACATCCAACTGGAACATAAAGATGGCAGGGTACAGCAAACAAAGGTGTAATTTCAGTCACATCTCCACTCCCTCAATTATACAGAGAAAGAAAGTTTGGGTAATCTGATGTTTCCTTCAATGTCTCATTTCACCCCCCCCCCCCCCCCCAAAAAAAAAAATGAATAAATAAAAATGCCGCAGAATCATCTTTTTTTTGTCATTTAATCCATTTTTTTTTTCTTGAAGGAGAGTCGACAGGGACTGTATTATCTCCATTCGGGAGTGAAATTTTCAAGGAAATCTCAAAAGTTCAAAAGGGTAATCTGTCTAGTGGAGACCATGGTGACATCAATGTTGGAAGCCAAGACATTCTGGAGGATGATTCATCACAGCCTGTATCTAGTGATCTTCCCTCACTGTTGTTGTTGTTCTTTTTTTTTATTATTACTGTCATACAAACTTCACATTCAAATGTTCTACAATGACGGCAAAAGATAAATAGACAAAAATGTCTAATCTGTAATCATCAGGAAATCCAGGCAGTGCTTAAAATTCTAAACTGCAATGATGTTAGTTTGTTTTCAATGACTTTTTGATATGAGAGCCAAAAACATTTGTTTGTAATAAACTTGAGTAGGCCTAAACAAAAGAAGGCAATTTCATTGAAAAGGTATGTGAATTATAATGTTGTACTTGGATTTTAGGTTAAATCTACCCTGAATTGTATATTTTTGTTGTTCACTTAAGTGATAACACATGTATGTAATATTGTTATCATCAGCTATTAAAAAAAATGCCATGAAATGAACAGCTAACAATGAACTAAAATTGAAAACAAACAAACAAACAAACAAACATTTCTCATTCTCAATTTGATATTTTCAAACAGGTTGCCTAGTCTACACATGTAGGCTTAAACTTAAAGATGTTTCTGATGAACATCGCTGAACAGCGAATCAACTTTACATAGAAATGTCAAGTTCATGGCGAATTGAGCCAGGGACGAACCATTTTGCAAGTATGTTGCCAAAAATTAACTACTGGGCCTCCAAATTGTGAAGCCATTTGGGTTGTTAAAAGCCTTTCAACACAGTGAAATCTTTCCTGCCATTCAACATCATAGTTTCAACATGCTCAAGGCGCGAAACAACACACTCTGGAAAAGTGCCAAGCCTTAAAGTCAATCTTTTTCTTTCTTTTTAAATGAAGCTTGTAGAACTACACCAGCCTACATGAAAGTATATACTGTGATACATTGTGTATTATTCAAAGTTCAGCTGAGAACATTAAGATATCACAATTAATCATTATCTATAGTAGAGGATCCTCAGTCTTTGATGCCACTAGGCACTCTCTATGTTTGCAAGGAGCTCTTTCTTTATTTCCAACACAATGTCATTATTATTGATTTACAATGTATCATTTTCATTTGTATGAGCTCTTCAGCAAAGTGCATAAATGGGGGAATCAATACAAATTGGATGATGTTTCGTACATGTTATAAAACAACCAATTAATTTTTGAAACAGGGACTGTGAGATAACGTTTGTATCATTACACACAAACATATCTGGCTTCCTCAACACACTTAAACGAGCAAGGAAGTCAATGTTATGAACAGCATTGCTGTATTCACAGGGCTAAATAAGGCATAATTATTTTTAGTGGAAGAAGGGAATATTTTTGCCTTTCCTGCAAAATGGACATGTAGAGTTAAAAAATTTGAGAATTTAACAGCTTTTTTCCCCCATAAAACCTGAAGTATTTTGAAAAAAAGTAACAGTTGGCATCTCTGCACATGTCAGTCCTACTGACCAAAAATTCTCTGTTGTATAGAATATGAAGGTTTACGAGGCCCAATATGAGTTGTTATGAAATTCTAGAGGATTTGCATGAACACTTGCATTATAAGAACTCCCAATGACTTTCTTCTGTTTTTTAAATACCTGAATCATTAGTCCGCCCACTTATACTGTAAAATACGTATGAATAAATATCAAACAGTGAAGACCATATCTCTTTCCAGGAGCAATAAAAGCACAGATACATGTATGGCAGAAAGTGACAGTTTGTTTGTTTTTTTCACAGAGCTACAATCTTTTACATTTTTTACCCTTTGCCTTACACATACTGCCAGGGGTATACAGCACCAATTGACGAGCGAAAAACAGGTTAATTTGGACTTCCTTTACAATAATTCACCTCTACCTTGCATTATCTAACCAAAAAATGAGTTTATAAATCTCAAGTGGCATGAAATAGAGAAGAAGTTAAAACATTTTGGCAATAACAGTAAATAGAGTAACCACATATGATAGTTTGACATTTTGGAAGGTTTGTCCACTCGCTCTCTCTCTCTCTTTCTCTGATCATTCACAGAGACGCAGAGGTATAGGATAATCAAGAAAGTGTCTTTCATCAGCCCCGCGGTCGTGGCATGGCACGGGCCAAATTTAGAGCGCTTGTTTGACGGCAGGAAGCCGCGACTTCCTACTGCGGCTGAGCAATGTTTGGCGTGGCGGCCACAGGCGGGGAGCAGGGATCTTCGAGAAAGATGAATTGGTGAGGGGGGGGGGGGGAGGGGAGTGGAGGAGAGGAGGGGGGAGGGGAGGGAAGGGGAGGGGGAAATGTTCCTGAGCAAGGCCAGCTATGTTATAAGTTTAACAGCAGCTGACATGGCTGAGAGGGAACATAAAGACCAAAAGCGAGAAGGGCGCAACTACAGATTAAAACCCTCCTCAGCAGGGAATACATCGGGGTTCATTTTTTGTATTGTTGTTTTGGGGAGGGCGTGGGCGAGTGGGAGGGGATGGGTGAGTGGGAGAGAGGTTTTCTCTAGCAGGTGGTTATGTCTTTAAACTGAGTACCAACAGACTACAAATAAACCCTGATAATGGAAATATCAATATTAGTGTGGTATCTAACAGCTTTTCCCTATTGGTTATGCTCACATCCCAATAACACAACGTAATTATCCTAGCCATAGTAATGAAATTCATGAATAATCTAGTGCCTAAGGACTATTCCAGCCAAAGAAAATTTCATTTATAGAGTCCAGTGACTCAACCCTTACAGCAAATCTCAAAAAGTCTAACTATGTTGTACAATTTTTGTATCTCTTGTTTTGTTCAGCATTGCTTTCTTATGCATCATTTTCATGTATCAAATATTTGGCAAGAGAACTAATGGCTTTCTTTAATCAGTGTTTTAAAAGCATTGATGTTCTTTAATGCAGATTGTTTTTATTGCTACTAATAACTTACAACTGTGACTACTTCCAAAAATATAAATCCTGCAAGTTCTATTTCTATGGAATAATTGTCTTCAAAGGGCCCTGATGTAGGAAGAGTTCTGGTAAACTACAAATAAGGCGAAGAGGTCAAACTCACTTTGGCTTTTTATAGTATACATGCATTTATAGACTTCACTTTAAACTGTTCCAATTGTGAATATCTTTTTCCAAGTAAAAGGCTTTGAAATTTTCTCCGTTGTGCACCAAAAGCAGAACATTTTGGTGTTTATGTTCATTGTCAGGAGACAGATAGTTCAATAATACGACATACTCTTGCAAAAATTTGATGAAGATCCGTCAACTCACTCCTATCTCATTAAATTGTAATGTATGGTATAGAATTGCACCAAATTATACTATGTCACTGATTTTCTATAGTGGCTCCATTGAGACAATTCTTTAAATTCTACCAAATAATGACAAAGGAACGGATCCTTGGGATGCAAGTCTTTGTCAGCATCATAAAATTGAGAATGATGTAAATCCTTAAATCTGAACTTTTTATTTGATTTCCAAACGGCCTTCTCATGGATCCAGCCACCTTCACATTCGTGAATGCAAGGAGTTTTGTTCTTACCTAATGTGGATCCACCCTGACTTGGCACCGATGTGAAACCCTGCGTGCGTCTGAAGAAGAAAACCGTCACACCGTCAAAGACGACCCTCTTCTTCTTCCTCCTGGTGATCCCTTCTCCATCATCCCCTGACCCTGGACGGGAAACATAATTAATGATAATTATTTCTTTTACTAAAAATCTCACACAATTGGAGACCGTATAAAATGTATACAGCAATCATAATACTTGCATTCACACAGACAAAATAGAGGGATAACGATCGCAATGCAAATACCAAGATTTTGTGGTCAGACAGATGGATAGAACTATCCCACTAATTGCCGATCACGATAATTTGTCAGGAACTGCGCATGCCTGAAATCTACCAAAATGGTGGATGGCACACACCCTTCAACATTTCCAAGTACCCCTTATCAAAACATGGTTTACTAGATTGACACAAAGTATTCAAAACTATAATATTTCATTAAACAGAGCTACCACTTTCATATAGCAAAAAACCCAACCAAAAGTAAACCAAAATTTGTCTATGATATTCTTCAAATTGTCCATTCATACACTGTCTTTATAGAAGACATCACACATTACATGTATGTAAGACAAGCTGGACTTTAAAGGGATCGTACAGTTTTGGTTGAGACCTAATTTGGGGTTTCTAACATTTTTCGGTGAAATAATGAGAAACCTCTCATGAAATATGAAAGAGCATGCAATTTTATGAGGAATTCAACGTTTATTTGATGAAAATTGGTTTTGAAATAGCTGAGATATCCAAAAAAGAGCGATTTTAATAAAGTGTGGGACCCACACTTTATTAAGATCGCTTTGTTTTACTTTGTTTTTGGATGTTTCAGTCATTCCAAACCTGATTTTCATCAAATAAAATTTGAATTCCTTTTAAAATGGTATGCTCTGTACTATATCATAAGTGTTTTCTTGGTATCTCGAAAAAAGTTAAAAGCCCAATTCTCATCTCCACCAATACTGTACTATCCCTTTAAAAGTGATTTGATGACACGTACTGCACCATGAACCAAAAATCATTCACTTGAAAACATACCGGTACAAAATAAGATTAGTTACTCAATAGAAAGAAGAAAATGCATTTGCCAAGTTTTAATTTCTACATTTAACTTTCTGCTCCTGATATCACAAAAAAGTTAGAAACAACCCTGGTTAATTTGAACTCATGGGCATTCCTGTTATTTTCCATGTCACAGAAATCAAGGAGATGTCATCATTTTTAACATTTTGATTGAGATTTGCAATCAGTGTGCAGCACATTTAAAACAAAACAACAGATAATCTACTTCGAGATACTTTTTTGAGCTCTTCATGACTGACTGCTCATCTTTTGGTTGCGTGAAGCACAGAAGACCATCATGCTGCGTCTTTATCATTTTATACGGTCAGTTTTTATGTACAATATTCAACACTGCTCTGTGGGGGTGCGGGAGAAAGGCTATCGCTGCTTGTTGCCGTGGGAGCAGCTACCCGACAACAGGCCTAGACATGTTTTGTGGCCATCGTGATGATGTCTATGGCTTACAACAGCTGAGGGAATGTCCATACAGTATCTATCACAGTCTCTTCTCTTTTTGTGCGCTCAGATAATCGAAGTGACTCATCCCCAGCATTACGTGCACTACATCCATGACAGGGATCACCTAGTCTGATTGCAAGGCTTAAATGGATTATTTTTTTCTGTTAATTTGTGGACATCCAGTGTCATCACTACAAACTGTATGCCCATATTACCATGCAGCATTTTTATGATGCATGTACACAGCCATACATGCATCATGATGGAGAACTTACCATCATTTGAACAATAGCCTGGCAGAAACTGAAACTGACCACAATTTAAAGGGATCGTACAGTTCTGGTTGAGACCTAATTTCAGGTTTCTAACATTTTTAGGTGAGATAATGAGAAATCTCATATGAAATATGAAAGAGCATGCAATTTTATGAGGAATTCAACGTTTATTTGACAAAAATTGGTTTTAAAATGGCTGAGATATCCAAAAAAGAATGATTCTAATAAAGTGTGGGACCCACACTTTGTAACGATCGCTTTGTTTTACTTTGTTTTTGGATGTTTCAGTTATGCCAAACCCGATTTTCATCAAATAAACTTTGAATTCCTCTTAAAATGGTATGCTTTGTGCTATATCATGTGTTTTCTTGGTATCTTGCAAAAATTCGAAAGCCTATTTCTCATCTCAACCAAAACTGTACTATCCCTTTAAACAAAAATGCAACACTCTGTAAGTGACCTGTCGTTCACTCTGGTCAAGGGAGAGATTCCATTGGCAGGACATATCGATCTCTTCAGACAATTTCAAACAATCTTGCCACATGTAAAATGGAGAAATTATCTATCATATGGAATGTGTATGTGCTGCTGAATAGAGAGAGAGAGAGAGAGAGAGAGAGTGTGTGTGTGTGATGTTAATCTCACGATAAAGTCAACATAACCTACTATCGCTTCAAGCGATTGCCATGATAGTCTTCACTCTCTGCATTGATAAAAATCATATTTATTTATCAAACAAAAGTTTTGTATTGAATGTAAACTAAATTATTTGTTTATCACCTGATTACTTATCACTGCTGTTAATTCTTTTTTAAATAAATGCACATAAATATCTGCAAACAAACATTTTAAGGTGAATCGCTGTGCAAAGCCAATGGAGACGCATTCATACTTAAAGGGGACGGCTAGTAACTGATCAGTGGGATTCATTTAAGAGTACATTATATATACTATTGTTGTGTGAAAATTATTTGCTTCAGAACGGTCTCATATTCAAGTATGGTGCAGTTTAATGCCCCGTCACTGTACAGGCATGCTAACCTGGAAACATTAAACTGCACATTACTTGAATATGAACCCATTCTGAAGCAAATGATTTTCACACACCAATAGATATATAATGTACTCTTAAATGAATCCCACAAGAATTGGAACAATCATCCCCCAGCATTCCCACTGATTCCCACTGATCAGTTACTAGCCAACCCCTTTAAAACAATGTATCCTCATCAATCCACAAGCTGTACTGTCTTTCCCCTTTCATCTACCCCTTTAATATCACGAAACAGTTTCCATTCGTGTCATTGGAGGGCAGCCAATATTGACATCATATAAACACATTCAGTTATGATCGCTTTCCCTCTCCGGCTCGCAAAGTTCACGAGGCCGCCGATAAAGCGTTCAATCACTACCATATGTCGTTGGATTCGAGGGCGGAAACACAGGCAGACAAGGAGACTACCACATCGTGCCATGTCACATGCTCCTGCTTCAGGTGTGGGACAAAAAAACCTGAAACGGATGCGCCAATTTCCAGGCCGACCTCTAGATGGGAATTCCTGTTCAGCAATGGACCAAATCTTTCTCTCTATATGTACCAATGGATGAATTGATGATGATATATTAAGCCCTTGCTGAGACACCATCATCACAGCCATCTTGACATGAAAAGGAAATGGTTCAATGGCCCTATAAACTACTTCAGAGCATGAAAATATTAAAGAAAACTGTTGGAATGGGATTGAAATGTCACTGCCTGCCATTGAATATATCCTGCTGCACAGTTTTATTTGAATAATCACTACTTGCTATCAATGGAGGACCACTCAATTAATGAATGCTGGAGAATTGATTGGACTTCAAAATGAAATCGAATGTTATACACATGCAGAAATAGCAGAAATATACCCGAAACTCATAACTAGAAATGTGAGGAAATGCAGTTTTGCACTGTTTTGCTATTCTGGTTTCCTGTGCATCATTTTCAAACCTGTAGCTGATTACAGAAACTGAAATATTTTGAACTCTTTGCCTTGCAAATCGTGAGAAATGTAGTTATTGAAGTTTTGCAATATTTGTTGTATCCACTTCCTTACATGAATACTCGATCACACATAAACATCATGAGGCACTAATTTTTGGACCCTGACTCATGCGTCAGTGACCGAGTGCTTGGATGTACTACAAACATCACGTTGTCATTAATGTTACTTTGGATACCTCTTCCTGCCATAAATGAAAGTGGCTCTTGATCACATTTGACTGAAGTAGGAAGGAGTACAGAGCCAAGCATCACCATGAGCCAAGATATCCACTTCAGTTATAATCAGAACACATACACAAACACACACATGTGCAAATCTATTCCAACCGAGACTACTTGTACACATAAACGACACTGTGACTACGTGAGAGAAAGTTCTTTGTTGGCTATGACAGAGTGTTCATGTTCCCTTAGAAACTGATTCAACATCCATTGATACGAGTGTACGTGTACATGTCTGCACCACGCTTTTATACATAAAAATGTATATCAACATCCTTTCTTTATGTACGAAATATGCCACATTGAGGTTTGCAGACTATTTACACATGGTTCTGATTTTTTTTTTTTTTTTTTTTTAAAGCACCCAATCCTCGGTGTACATAGCAACATGACTTTCCCCTAATACAGTCAATAATTAAATCTACAGTTATCATGGCAAGTTCATTTTTAGAAAAGAAACAGGCTAATGTTTTTGTGGCAGAAATTGGCCTTGCCTTCGGTCATCTACACATCACTTTGCTAGCTTTATGATTTTGTGAGCATTGTTGCGTATATCATTTACTCATAATCCCTAAATGGGATAAAACCTTACAGTTGACTATTCCAATTGATTTACAAACATTGTGGAAAGGCTGGGGGGGGGGGGGGGGGAGGCAGAGAGGAGAGGGTGGAGAAGAGTGGGAAGAGAGGGGGGGGGGGCTGGGGAAGCCCATACTGGGGTGAGGGGAAAGGGGCGTGTCTCTTGAAGTGGACCAGTGCAGGTGCGTGACTGGATTAGGGAATTAACTCACCTTCCTCTCCCCCCACACTAGACTGCACAAACTACAGCAGTGCCAGTAACAATTTGTACGCCAACAACTATCCACCGTGCAATTACCTGACCCCTCACCAGCACTGATAAAAGAGTTCTTTACCAGTAATGCTTTTATGGTTATTTACTGGAAGATAAAACTAAATGCAACTTTCTCTAATTCATTTTTAATATTTTCAGTTTATTTTCGAAGAGATATTTCAACGACACATCAAGTGAACGGGGATTAATGTTGATGGAAGTTATAATGATTCTACAAATGTTTCCAAACTTTTATGACAAAGTGCTCATTGTCCAACATTGTACTACACATATTCCTAGCCAATTAAGACACTATTATTTTGTATGGGGAAGGGTATGGAAAATCTCCAAGGTACCCACAGAGATCTAGGGTAAGATCAAGAATTTACACTCAAATAAAGATCTCTGTCATTGTGCTCACATTGAGTGCACTACACTATGGGGAGCTGAGCTTTAATGCATTATCGAGATTTTATTATTAATTGCACCACTCCCAAAATAAGCATGAGGTAATTAATGACTACGCTCGAAGAAAGTGAATGACAAAGAGATTGGTGGTGTATCATTACCACTATCCAGTCTGGACTTCTTGGAGTCGGGTTCATCGGTCGTTGGTTCGTCTGGGGTGGACTCTGAACTGGCGGCCCGCTTGCGCTTGAGAACGGAGACAACCTTCTTGGCCGCCATTCCCCTCGGGTCGTCCGCCAGCGTCGTCTCCGAGGCGGTGGAGGTGGAAGAGGACAACGATGACGATGATGAAGACGACGACGAATTCGATGAGATGGAGGAGGATGGAGGAGGGGAGGAGGAAGAAGGCGGAGGAGGAGAAGAGGAGGAGGAGGAGGAGGCGGAGGAGGTGGAGGATGACGAGGGGGCAGGGTCAGCATTCTGCTCGCCCGTTTGGTTCATGGCGACGACGTCTGGGGAAGGTGCCTGGTTGCTCTGAGTGGTGGCGGAGGCCACATGTGCGTCCCGAGTCGGTTGAGGTACGGACGAGGGAGCTCTTCAGGAGATGGTAAGTCCGTATTGGCTACATTCTGGATGCCTGTGTAGAGGGAGACAGACAGAAAAAGACACAAGTGAGACATCCCTGCACACTAATGAAGAGGTCTGTGTACATTTCAGCATTTTAAAACGCCTCACGGGGCAAAGTCCGAACATTACTGTCACCGATAATGGCCCAGCCACGGACTACCGAAGCATTTGATTTACACTCTGTCAATACCCCTCACACGCTACTCCATAAAAATGCTGACAAGTTTTCCACTGAACACATCCCCTTTCACTAATGCACCACAAATTTGTGTCCATCACATGAGAGTTCCACATAAATGCACTCATATAGAACTCTAAACAGAAAAGATGATATACCACGCATATGGAACGCCATTAAGGAAACAATACAAAATTCATTTCACTCCAGCCAATATTCATTTCACTTTTAACAAATACATTTCACTCACAAACATTGATTTTACTTTTTATAAAAATACATTTCACTTTTCACAATAATACATTTCACTTTTGAATTAAAATTCATTTCACTTTTCACAAAAATACATTTCACTTTTGAATTAAACTTCATCTCACTTTTCACAAAAATACATTTCACTTTTGAATTAAAATTCATTTCACTTTTCACAAAAATACATTTCACTTTTACATAAAGATTCATTTCACTTTTCACAAAAATACATTTCACTTTTACATAAAGATTCATTTCACTTTTCACAAAAATACATTTCACTCTTAAATACAAATTCATTTCACTCTTCACAAAAATACATTTCACTTTGGCGTACCATATCACTCAGACGAAACCATTTCACTGCGCTAAAACCATTTCACTCTGATAAAACCATTTCACTCTGATACAAAAAAAATACGTTCCTCTTTTTTCCCGGCCAAAAGGTGGCGCCAGTCTGAGAGGAGTCACAGTGCCATGGCACTTAGCACTGAGCTGAGGTGAGTGGCCGGCTGGCTATGCAGTACCAAGATTTAGCGCGCTACGCTGGCGCGGAAGCGACGCGAGGCGAGCTAGCAGTCGACGGTCCTCGCCTCGGCCTCACTCACATGCACGCTCGTGCCGTTATTACATGCATCCTACGTGTACATCGAGAATTGAATCTACGCCTGACTTGCTGAATAATTAACGTGTGTTTTACAACGCTTTTCAACAGCGATGTTGTGGGGTAAGTTTGATGTCTGACTTCTTGTGATCGACATGCTATTTTTTCCGGTTCAAAATGAGTATTTTTTTGCCGTTTAAATAGTATCTCGAAGTTGACATAGTATTTTTCCTCTTTCAAAACATTCCCGTGTTTATAGCTGGCTGCTGACCCATCTAAAAAGGGGATTGATGTGACTTTTTGTTCATCAGGTCGGCAATACTTCGTGCTTTACGCAGATACCAAGATCGACGGTGCCCTAGAGAAGCGTAACTTGCTAAAAATTAGGCCTGAAGATTGCATTTTTAGAGGCCAAATAATGTATTCTAGTCCTCCGGAAGGTCACGTGATCGCATCTAGTGCGGAAGGGGACTTTTTCGGACCGTATATGCACCGTTGTTAACGATCTCTGCGGAGGTGCAGGGTCAGTCCCATATATTGAAATTAGCGTTGTTCATTCGCTCAATTGGAACTTCGTGATATCGTGTGTTGTGTACAGTGAGTCAGTGTAGGCCGGTGGCGGTAAGCCTACAATTGTATGTGGCGATGGCAATTTGTAAATTTGAATTTACAACTTATTCACAAAAATTGTACAGTGTACAATGTGTATGCTGTCTATAATAAACAGGGTCTTAGTCTTCATCTCTTAGTAGTTAAAGGACAAGTTCACCTTCATAAACATAAGGATTGAGAGAATGTAGCAATATTAGTAGAACACATCATTGAAAGTTTGAGGAAAATCGGACAATCCGTTCAAAAGTTATGAATTTTTGAAGTTTTTGTGCAGTAACCGCTGGATGAGAAGACTACTGTAGTGTGTGAAAAACTTAGATGTCACATGCGTACAACAATATAAGGAAAATATAAAGAGAATTTCACAAAATTTCATCTTATGAAAAAAGTACACATTCCCCCGACTCGTTACCGACAAATGTTATGGGTAATATTATTCCCCCTGCCTTTAGAAAGAGGCAAGTCAAGTGCTTTTTTATTATGTGAAAAAAGTGAAAATATGTTGAATTTTCTTTATATTTTCCTTATACTGTTGTACGCATATGACTTACAAGCTGTAGTAGTCTCCTCAGCAGCCAGCGGTTCCAACACAAAAATTTTAAAAATTCATAACTTTTGCATCGATTGTCCAATTTTCCTCAAACTTTCACTGATGTGTTCTACTAATATTGTTGCATTCTCTCAATCCTTATGTTTATGAAGGTGAACATTGTCCTTTAATTATTATATGATTTAGGCACCTACTCATCACTTAATACAAGCAAGAACAGTATAGATTCAATATTATTATTATGAATATTAGTATTAGTTTTTTTCTTTCGCACGGAGAAAGAAGGCACAAGAGCGATTCTAGTATTTGATGTAAACATAATTTTCATGACGTGTTTAAGAGTTGACTCGGCTGCAATGTTAACACTAATAGAGTACCAGGCTATTTGAATTTTTCAAGTTGGTATACAGGTTGTCAGTAAATATAGAGATGTATTATTAGTCTTTCTCATCTACAATTTGTAACAATAAAGTTTACGACGATGTCTGAATGAATGCAATTATTCTCAGAATAATATGAAGAGTTTGTTCGCAAAAACCGATAAGTCCATATTTGCCAAATGGAGATATTTGCGATTAAAGGTCAGGAAAAATAAAGAGAATACTAAGAAAATTTTTGCTTCTTTTGACCATAACTTCAAAAATGCCCTTTTATATGTAGTGACCAATATCTCATTTAAAAGGTGTTATTTTGTACTTTATGACAGAGACCGTAATTGAAAATCTTCAAAAATGGACTTATCGGTTTTTGCGAACAGACTCTTCATATGTTTACCATAGTACGGTGCATGTCTGTAGTTTCTCTCTGCTTGAATTGGGGTTTAATCCAACATAATGTTTTCGGACATGTTATTGTGAATAATGGTTTATAATATCATCTATGATTATTTTTTTCTATTTGTGTCACATTGTATATGTAGGTATCCCCAGTACCTGACATCACACCGATGGAACATGCATATTTAAGGTGATTCTCTTCTCTGTGGCCTCCAGGAAAATCTGCATGACATAAACGAGAAGATCTACACTGTCAGTTCTATAGTGTATTTTGCTTTCTTGGATGCACACGTACCATTCAATCTCTGACAGATTTTTATCAAGGAGAGCACTGCTGTTTTGCAAGCGCTGAGTGACTTCCTCACAAGAATAGAAACAACTGATTAGTACACCTGTCAACTTTTTCATTTCATTGAAAAACCTAGAGCAGTATGTGATCATGATAACCTACCTCAGAAAGGTGCTAAATATGTGATATGATACAATAGGAAGAATGAAGTTGATATACAATTGTAACATATTACAGTATGTTACTGTATATAAACTTCATTCATCTTTACGGTAACATTTTTAGTAAAGAGGATGTACATGTATATTCTTTGAAAAGCACGGTTGTTGTAGTAAATGTGAAGTTCGACCATTACAGATACATCAATGTGTGGAACCATGCAAGATAGTATATGTTAAATTATGTGCATTTGAATTACTTTGGAGTTTGTACAGATGGCAGAATTATGAGCCCTGATTAAACTAAATATTATCCTTCATGATATTCTTGATAAATGTTATGGAAGCAAGTACATTGTACAGTATGAAGTAGTATCTGGACGTACATCCATTACTCGACAGGGGCACGTCTTGTTGCTGAAGGTATGAATTTAATTTGTACATCATCACTGAAGCACTATAAGAGGTTTAGTTAGTACATGTATGCATGTTTTATTGCTACTATTTTGGTTGTGACCCATTTCAGAAGAGGTTTCAAAGATGTAAGAATTCTGTTCGATCAGGAAGATACACAAGGTATGTCACCAAAAGGAATTGAACGGTCAAGAAGGGATAAGGAAGATGAAGATTTTGACACAACAGTTAGATAGATGATACATTACATTAGTACTTCCCCCAAATCAACCAAAATTTTGAACATGTTCGCATTGAACGGGCATGCTCTTATTAGATACCTATAAAGAAAAATTGTGGACCTTGTGAAAGGTAAGATGAGCAGATTTTTATAACACCTGGGGGGTTTCATGTTGGCCTGTAGTCTACCCCAGGGTTGTCGAGTGTTGTTACTGGTAAGGGGTTCCAATACACATTTGTATCATTCACTCAGTCATAACCATGAAGAGAGTGACACACAGATATTTTAAATGTGTATGATACTGCTTGTGTACATGTACTGATACATGTGTATTCAGTTGACAGAGATGT
Organism: Diadema setosum; assembly: GCA_033980235.1. Classification (NCBI taxonomy): domain Eukaryota; kingdom Metazoa; phylum Echinodermata; class Echinoidea; order Diadematoida; family Diadematidae; genus Diadema; species Diadema setosum. Next base: position 3,584,978 of record CM067080.1, read on the forward strand.
TGGGATGATTAGTTTGCCTTTTGACATTTCAGATAAGATTATATACAGTCAGTGCTAAAGTTGGGAATGAAAGATTTCTTCACATAGATGTTTTGCAAGATGCTATAAGGCCAAATCTAATCTGTCTGCTTCGATTTCCAGTAATATTGATGTTTTAAAGTTACTTTAAATTTTTTATCTGTTTAGTTTCCAGTAAGTGTACTTCATACATTGGCGGATCCAGTTAGGACCGCAACTGGTGCACGCCCCCCTTTATTTTTTGTTTAAACAAAAGAAATTAAAAGAAAACAATGGGGGAGGGGTGCATGCGCCCCCCTTTAATTTTGTAAACGCGTCCTCTCTTTACGGAATTCCTGGATCCGCCCCTGTTTCATATGTAGTATGTACACTTCTGAATTGTTGATGCAGCTGCCAGTTCATGTGTTTGAAACATTGGCAGTGTGACCAATAGATACATTGTACTTGCCTTCAAAGTATTTAAGGGCATATGTACACCTTCAAAACATTCTCTGCTGTTTGGACTGTCGATGAAGTTTATATATTTTGTACATGTTTCATTTTGTTTCCAGTAAGTACACTTCATATGTATACATGTACACCTTCAAATTGCTCTTGCAGCTGCCAGTTTACTGTCACCCTCTATTCATGTGTGTGAAACCTTGGTGATGTGAATACTATAGTAGATACACGTATGTGTACCTGCCTTCAGAGTACTCAAGGGCATTTGTACACCCTCAAACATTCATGCAGTTTGAACTATTAATGAAGTTATCTCTGTACATGTATCATTTGAGTGAAACCTTGCCAAAAGTGTAGATGGCATGTAATTTACAGAGTATTGCCTCAAAACATTTGTGGTATTCTTGCTTGATTTTATTCACTTACATAACATTCAAGCCATATTCACAACTGTTTCATGTTTGTGCAACATCGGTATCAGTATAGTTTGTTTATTGCCAGTGTCAAAATTTGCTGGCATTTTATTTGTACAGATCTGCTCAATACAATGTAGCTCTGCAATTGTTCAAACTACTTGGTACTTTCATTTGCTCTTGTCTTATTACTGAGCTTCACCAAAAGATGTTTTTTTTTTTTAAATGTTCACTGTACATCACTGTTGTAGTCAAGACAGACTGATCCTACTCGCGTTCCTACATGTACTCACAAGACCGCTGACAGTTGTACCTTTCCCAGGTCTCTTACATGCCACTTGGCTGGAGACTGAGTCCAATACCACCACCAAAAAATAAATCAAAAATAATTAATAAATGGATGAATAAATGAATGAGAGATATAAATAAAAAAAAATAAAATGATCTAAAACTGCATTTGACTATACTGCTAAAAAGTAGATAAAACTGTAGACTGCTTATGCAGCTCTTACTTTAGGTATTATTTTTTTTTTATGTGTGTGATACATTGTCATGAAGATTGGTGGATGCCTTGAAACTTAACTGCAATGTAGTTCTTTCAACACTTACATGTAATAAATAAATTATATATATATATATATATATATATATATATATATATATATATATGGAGATGTATATACATTTACAAAGAAAAAAAAACTTGTGGATTGTGCTCCTTTCTCTGTTGTTATTAATGAAAAAAAGGTATTTTATTAATTGATGAGAATGGCACGTGCAATAATGTATGTAAATTTCTCTGCCTAGTTAGGTAGGCCTATAGTAATAGAGTGAAGTAATGTAGTGAAGTCCTTGGGATCAACAGCTTTCTTTTGTTATATCAAAATGTTGTTATAACCAAGCATGTAAAAAAAAAGTGGATAATGTAAGCGGAATTTCGATATAATGTAACTGTGTTCACTTTAGCGGAGTGAACGGTATAAGTAGTGGTTATACAGTAATGTATTTGAGTGGATGCTTAGGATGCTTTGAATTGAGAGAGAGTGATGTGAATGATTGATGGCAGAATGAAACTGAGAATCAGACACTTCCTGTTGACAAAATCAGAAGGGTGGACAAAAGCAAACAAAACAAACATACATTGTATTATGAATAACAAGAACAAGTTAGACATATAATCCAAAAAAAAAGAGGGAGAGAGAGAGAGAGAGGGAGGCCCAGCAAGAGGCTGTAGACTATTAGTACGTAATGTCTAATGACAGACACAAGTACAGTATATCACAGCTAGACGCTCGAAACTGACCACGTTTATTTACGCTGGGGTCGCTCATACAGTAACACACACGCACAAAGGCATCGAGGACACACGTCAATTTCTATATGTGGGACAGTACAGTACTTCGCGATCGTGCCGAGAAAAAAAGGAATGACATCCCTATGATATGAGCTGGCTGCTGACCCATCTACAAATCATCACATTACACTTTTAGGTATCATCTTAAAGCTGAATAAATTTCCTTTTACATGATATAACCTTTGTTGGTGCCCACGATAAAAAAGAAGACTTTTACGAGAATTTTAGAAGAATATCTGTATCCATTATTTCCGGAACATCTGCAATTAGTTAGCCACGAAGTTGATAATCTTTCATGTCGTTCTTGGAAAAATCAACAAAATAGCATCCAAGTTTTAACCTTTACCTATCAAATAAAGGAAAAATCATGTGAAAACGTAATTCAGTGACCAAGATATGAGCATTTCAAAACGATTCTCCAATCGCGCTCTCTATGACTTGCGGGGTCAACTCGCGTGCGAGGACTTGGATATTCTAGACGGGGTTTTTTCGGGCTTGCCGACTGACTGGCTACTCAGTAAATCTAGGTACTGCATGCATAGCCAGCCGGCCAGCTGGCCGGCTATTCACCTCAGCTCAGTGCTAACAAAGTGCCATGGCACTGTGACTCCTCTCAGACTGGCGCCACCTTTTGGCCGGGAAAAAAGAGGAACGTATTTTTTTGTATCAGAGTGAAATGGTTTTATCAGAGTGAAATGGTTTTAGCGCAGTGAAATGGTTTCGTCTGAGTGATATGGTACGCCAAAGTGAAATGTATTTTTGTGAAGAGTGAAATGAATTTGTATTTAAAAGTGAAATGTATTTTTGTGAAAAGTGAAATGAATCTTTATGTAAAAGTGAAACGTATTTTTGTGAAAAGTGAAATGAATCTTTATGTAAAAGTGTAATGTATTTTTGTGAAAAGTGAAATGAATTTTAATTCAAAAGTGAAATGTATTTTTGTGAAAAGTGAGATGAAGTTTAATGCAAAAGTGAAATGTATTTTTGTGAAAAGTGAAATGAATTTTAATTCAAAAGTGAAATGTATTATTGTGAAAAGTGAAATGTATTATTGTGAAAAGTGAAATGTATTTTTATAAAAAGTAAAATCAATGTTTGTGAGTGAAATGTATTTGTTAAAAGTGAAATGAATATTGGCTGGAGTGAAATGAATTTTGTATTGTTTCCTTAATGGCGTTCCATACACGCACATACTATGTTTCCCCCCTGAGTTGGAAGTCGTGTGCTTCGTGAACAAGAGAGTCTGAACCGAGCGAGCGACTTCTGGGAGTAATGGCGACATTCCATGTGTCACTAGGTCCTCGATAAGCTAATCTGATGAACGGAAACAGCTGTAAAAAGGCAGAATGCATGATCTCCCAACATGCATGAACTCCCAACAGGCATGAACATACCAGTGGCTCTGTGTGACAATGCACCGAGTGCATGCCCAAACTTGCAAATCTACTGCCCATACCTAAATGCTGGACATTTTGTTCATATTTTACTGCCACAAGAAAATACACATACAGTGTACATGCACAGGTACACAGTGCATGAACGAAGAATTAAACTTCAAAGACATTCACTCTAAAAGCACAGGGTTTAAAAAATGCCCAAAAAAAAAGAAAGAAAGAAGAAGGGAGAGCAAAATATCAACAGGCCAGAGATGATTTGAGACTTGACAAATGTTTGAGAAAGTTTGTGGGGTCGTAACTGTCCGAATGGCAATAAATCATCAATGCTGCTACCCTGCAAAGAGCCAGGAATAGCCATCTTGGTCATGTGACCATTATCACACTTCAGTAGTACTCCTGATTCTCTCACAATCACTAATTTCCCACTTTCTCTGGAGAAACGTTCTCAGGACGTCAGATATGAGAAGTTGATGTATTTGTGTACTGAAACAGTCAAAAATTGAAAATATTTCAAGAAAATTTGCTCTGGGCATCCAGGTAGCCTACAATGTATGAAGTTTGCTGAAGAAATTGATACAATGCCAACAAATCAATTTCATATAAATTGTAAACACTTATCTATTTATTTATTATTATTTATTTTATTTTTTTGGCTGTTGTTTGTTTTCCTCAAAATTGTATTCAAAATGTGATACTGGAAATAAAATTTGATTTTAATTGAAAAAAAAAAAATCAACTGAAATATGTGGCACACAGTTTTATATGGATGCACATATGCATGTGTGTGTGTGTGTGTGTATGGGGAAAAAGATAAACTTTGGAGAGAGACAGAAGAAGAGGAGGGGAGAATGAGAGAGGAGAAGATGTGAAGGATAGAGGAGAAGATGTGAAGGATAGAGAGAAGAAAGCATAAGAGATGAGGATAAACATGGGGGGAGGGGACAGGGAAATTGTTTCCAGAATTCTAAGAATAAAACAATTGAATTAAAAAAGCAAAATTATATAAATAGGGAATGAGATAGAGGAGAGAGAAAAGTCTTTAGTAACATGCCATACAGTCGAGAGAATTTTTTTTCCTCCCTGTTAAAAGTAGCTGTTGCCATGGAAACCGCATGAAGGAGAACCCAAGTCAGACGACTGAGGCAGCACTTCAGGTCAAGAGTGTCACATTATCATAACATGATTAGTGTATGTATGAGGTCCCTAGCTAGCTGGGCAGGCAGGCTGTGGTGGGGATCAGCTGCTCAGAATGGTGAGTGACAGCTATGGGGTGGGGGTGGGGGGAGGGGGGGGGGGGGCTGAGGAGGTGCTGTGGCATGTGTGTTTGTGTGCATGTGCGAACAAATCTGTATGTGTGTGCGTGTCTGTGTGTGTTTGTGCATGTACAATGTATATGCCGG